>CM034615.1:11228610-11828610 GCA_020080225.1 Gynochthodes officinalis | reverse complement strand
CACATAAACCAAGACTATTTTAACTTTGTAAATATCTTCAGTCCAGTGATACTATAGTTTCTCATGTGATTAAGAAACACTGCTTGATGTTGAAGATGTTGAGAGAACTGATGGTAGTTGAAAGTCTACATTTGTTGCTTTTTTGTTTCCCTCTTGTTCATGTCATTATTACCCAATTATATTTATCTGCATAACTGATATTTTTTTCTGAAAATAGAAAAGTTCCAATTATCTCATTTTGTCAGACTGCTATAGGTACTACATACTGGTATTACAGAGGATGGAACATGGCTTAAAGATTAGTTTGAGACAATCAAAATTAATTTATTCAATCTTAGGACAGAATAAACAGAATTGGCACCTAATATAGCTGCTTTAATTTTTAATGAAATGACTCTTTCAAGATCATGCATTTTTAGTTTGGTCTTTCAGCAATGAAATATTTTCCCCAGGATCCTTTTTCGTACTATTCATGGGGAGGATAAGGGAAACTAACTTGTCAAGTTATTTCACCTTGTTATATGTTTCTTTCTACCGTTTACTAATGTATTTAGTTCAGTGATCATCTAAAGTTGTAAGATACTATAAAAATGGTGGTATGCTTATGCTGTTCAAACATTTCCTAACCTTTCTGCCTTCTATCTTCAGCTAGTGGGCATATAGTTTCATTTCTTCCATTAGTCTTCTTACACATGAATTTTGCAGCTTCCACTTTAAGCTTTACCATTTTTTTGTTTAGAAAACTGCTCGGTAAATGATACTGAATTATGTCCCCATTAAAGATGATGGCTCTTCAAGTTTCACAGTACCTAACTATCTTGAGTTTAGTGAAGTCATATGATCGCAAGTGCTTTTCTTTTCTGGCATTCCCATCTTTCCTTTAGGATATTCTGCTGAAATGTGATTGGTTAATGCAGGAACAAGATGGAAACATGTTTGATAGTGGTGATATGAGCAGCTTTGACGCTTACCCGTTTGGATCGTGCATATGAGGCTGTTTTAGAAAGTGGCTCACGCAGAAGACCAAGAGTTACAACTTCATCAACTCTATCACTAGGAGCTGTATCATTATGTAATATCATTTTTTCTTCTTTCTTCTTTCTTTTACCCCCTGTTCTTGTCCATGACCACTAGTATGGCATTTTCAATGATATCTAAACTTAGTATACTCCTCTATATGGTCCTGTCTTCGCTTATTCCATTGGTTTTTCTGCCTCTTATCTTTCCGGCTGTCAGCAATTTAAAATAATTATAAAGGATGCCGTTTTCTTGGCTGATTATGAAGGAAAGGAAATCATAACGTAACAAGCAGTTATAAGATGCCAAAACATCGTCAAGTTAGTTTATGCGATTATCATCCAAGAATAGGATTTTTAAGTTTAGGCAAATGACAATCCAGCTGCACTTGAAAATGAAAAATGACGTTACAATGTAAACATTGATAACATTGCTCCTGTTTTCATTCAAAGCCAGGACTAGAAAAGAAATAGGATGCCAAGTGCTCACTCAAAGGATCGCCAAGATTCCTTAAATTTGGCTGATCATCAAAGTACTGGTCAATTGTATTTCTGAATAATGCGAGAAGTTTAGGGCCATATTGCGGCGCATACATCTGTATAAATCAAATAAATACTTGGTAGAAAAGGCGTCATAATGACCTGAAGAAAGGGTTAAACGAGAGGCAAGAGCAGAAGAGAGAGCCAAGAAGATGAACAAACTTTTAAGAACTTGTATGAACTTGGTGGACAATTCGCCAATTATATGAGTTCATGACTTCTATTCCCCTTCCCATCCAAGCTGACGGGCTCTTCGTTCCCACAGTGAAGTCAATTTCTTTTCCTTGGTAAGCAATGCCTGAGCTCGTTCTCTAGTTCCCTCACAAGTTTCTGTGGCAGCGTTGCACTTTTCAGCTTCTCTTTGGTACTGCGAAGCCAGCCTTTTTGCTTCTCCTAAGGTGATATTCATATGATGTATATGCTCCTCACCAACAGTCTCCTGCAGCTTTAGTTCTTCCGTAAGTAAGTCCACAAATTGTTTCTCCATCTCTTCCTTAAGGTCAGGGTCATCTTTACCACAATCTGAATTTGCAGTGAAAACATAACATTCAGCGTATCAAGGTTGAAAGTGAAGGAGAAATGCATTATGCAGCTGAAACAACAGTCAAAAGAATTCAATCAACCAAAATTTATGCAAAAAAATGCTTCCATAATTTTTCACTTCAGCGCAACAATGTATTAGAGGCTCCTGGACATCTCAAATTGCTTATTTTCCTCTTTAGAATAATATCCAATCAAATGACAGCAATCAACAAGAGAAAGAACCCAAGCATTCTGGAACTTATCAGCAATTGAGCATAATTTCATTATTGAGTACTGCTTCATCCCCGTAATACTTTCCTGATGTTAATCCACTGCAGTCATATGGCTTGATCGCAGGCTCTATTTATCAAAGGAAAATTTGCTTCAACAATTAGGTAGATCATCTGAAAGAAATGAAAGATGATTCTTTATTACCCCAAGGCTGCGGCTATAGAAGTGATTGTTTGTTGTGGCAGAGCTTTGGGTCTTTTGAAGTGTAAGAAAAAAGAACAACATACTCCAAATTGAAATTCACTCTGTATTATAAGCCAGAACTTACAAAAACCACCAACCCAGCCCATTATCACATTAACCATGTTTACCATCAAATTACATGTACTGTTCAAATCAGTAGCCCAGACACTATTCTCATCAATTTCTCTTTAATATCTCTTGAACATCTACAGTAACCACAAATAGTTAAAAGCACATTTACACAAGTTATTAGTGAAATATGCATATACTTGAAGAATGGGAAGAAGCACATTTTCTGAGATATGGATGTATAAAACACAATTATTGGGTTAGTGTTTCTAAACCAACCATTTAGATTTACCACCTAACATTAAATAATCAAACCATCATACAAGCCAATCTTGTATCTTTTTCTTACTAAAAAACATAAGAGATGGAAAATTTATATCCCAGGACATTGGGCAGATAACTAAAATAACAGAAAACTGTAAAGAGGAGTATGAAGCATAAATGGAAATACTGAACTCGTTCAGGCAGAAGGGAAATGTAGTTTGAGAGAGAAACTCACCTGTAATAGAAAGATTGGCTAAGCCTGAAACAGAAGATTATGAAAGTGTTAGAGCAAGTAAATTTCCAGAGGATTGCAAAATGAATGTAAGCTTTTGCTTCATATGAAGCAACATTTTAAAAATGACAGAATAGTCAACAACTAGCTTGGGATAGTTCAGGTTAACAGCAATTCACAAACATTTATATGTGTCCAGACTTACAGGAATTATCCTTCAATCAAAGGGGCTCCAATTCAAAAACATACAAAAGCAGCTAAATATACACGATTTACCTTCTGAGCTAAATTGGAAAGTCCAACTATCCAAAGGGGTTCCCATTCCTTGTGGCGAGGAACACCCACTAAAATACTAGGAACAAGTAAAATCCTCAACCACCCCCCCTCCCCCCCCCCCCCCCCCCCTCCTTCATTTTTGGGTGGATCTACGTTTTTAAGTGCGTTCAGTTTCCAGATATGGGATATTTTATTAACATCTGTTGAATTCTCCATCAATTTTCTCCCAAGCTATATCAAACAACTTAGAGTTCTTCAGCACAAAGAGACTCAAGTCTGCATCAAAACATTGTCTGAATCTTTCTTCGTCAACACATGCTAGAAATGACTATCAAAAACCTTGCAGATGCAAGGAAATAGGCAATAAGAGAACTGAATAAAACCATGACCTAAATCGACAATTCTGAATACTTTTCATGTCTAGTATGGATGACAAAGTTTTAGTTCCAGCAGCACAAGAAAATAACAAGTGGAGGAGCAGATATCCCATAAGCAATTGACAAGGAAAGTAAGAACTTAAATGAAATTTGATTACCATCGTCTTTTAACATGCACGAAAATGCTCGGAAGTTTGTGATTGCCATCATTTATAGGAAATACTTTAGCCTGCCAGTAAGGTATCTTTCTAGAGGTTTCCAAGGAAATTAGATAAATATATCCCATCATATGAAGGAGCATAGGGATAAAACTCAGAAATTTTACTTGGTTTAATCAAAATCCTTTGCACTATATTAAATTTCACTGCATTGACTGTCTCCTACAAGGGGAAAGGCCCTGTTATCACATGGCCAACCAGTGATATTCTCCCCTGAATTGCTCAAGCAAGACTTGATTGTTGAGCCGTATAAGGTAGGAAACTCTTGAGTACGGTTCTAAGGAGAGGAGTATAGAATATCTATAACACCCAAAGAAGTCCTGTCTTCCATGAATACCCATAACACCCGAAGAAATCCTGTCTTCCATGTGTAACATGATGTTCCCACAAGATTATCAGGAGAAATTCACTAAAGCTTCCATTCTTTACCTTCTTGTTTTTATTATTATTAAAATGTAGTCCTGTTAGTGAACGACCTCTATACAAGAAACCTTTATCATATTTTTTGTTCGAAGCAACTTCCTTTTTTTATTATTAAAATGTAGTCCTGTTAGTGAAAGACCTGTACATGAGAAACCTTTATGATATTTTGTGTTGGAAGCAACTTCTCTAAAGAAGTATTGGGTTACATACGAAGATTCTTAAAGTCCTGAGCAGAAGCTGAAAATAACTGGCAATAGAAATCAAGCTAACTAGGGCATCATGACATTCTCTTCAAAACAAAGAGAAGGCAGAATTCAAGTTCATTTTATTGACCTTCTCGCAAGCCATGTAGAGCATTTTAGCCCATATAACCAAAACACGAGGTGTATTAATGGTGAATGGAATGCCAAAACCAAGCAAACTAAGGACATCTCATGATCTAAAGCAGTCACAGGCAAGGAGAATTCAAGAGACAGGTGTATGTAGAGCCCTATTAATTGGATTAGCAGATCACATATTACTACTTTCGTACTCCATATTTGTATCTGAAAAAGCTCACCAAGTAAAACGTGGTCACATCTAGCATAAACCATACATATGCAACAACAAATAATTAAAAACTTGACACCATGATGCTCAAAAACCATGTATCTTAACAAATAGTTCGAGTCCAAATAATTGCATGATGCACTTGATGCACCCAAATGCAAGGTTCTCATATACCGGGAAGACTCAATAAGCATTAAATTTTGTTTGGACCTGTTATAGCATATTTACAAAGAAATCTGTGTTCTGCAAAATACAAGTCCATTTCACCAAAATATTCAAATGTGGGGATTCAATTTGTTACAGAATCAACGCATCAGACATGTCAAAAAGTTTAAGTCAATCACGAATGTCATTATCTTACTAGCCAAACACGGTTCTTATGCATATCCTATCAACCTCTAGTAAAACAAACTTCACATGCATGATTCTATCATCTCTATCCTACTGTTGTACAGAAGATACTTTTTGCAACCTTCAGAGCTGAAATTACCCATGGCCAGAACTCCTCAATATTTTTTGGCAAACAAAAGAGCCTGACCGACCTAAGGAACAACCAAAAGTAGAAAACTGGTTTGATTTTGGAGCAACAATACATTGGGCCATAATTCGCTCCCTTGAAACTAAATGAACACAAATTGAGGTCAATATATTTTCTGCCAATAAAATGACCTCCCCAGTGCTACAGACAGTTTGTCTAAATACTCAGACCTCAGCCGACAAAATGTACGCAAAGAGATGAGAGAGTAATTGATACATAGATATCCAAAATGTTAGTTTTAAACCATTCATTTGATCCCAGTCAAACATGCATCTGTTTAATTCCAATTAAAAAAAAAAACGAAACCCATCAAAGAATGTATATAGAAATTAAGAACAAAAAGAAAATCAGAAGCGATCCATTAAAAAAAAAATGTCATAAAAAGAAAAAGTCCAAAATTTATTAGAAGGGCTGCACTAAGTTCACCAAGAAAATAACTAAATCCCAGAAAAAAAACAGAACCAATGAAAATAGGAAAAAAAAGCAACGAAAAGATTGAAACTTTGGATCAAAAAAGGCTGAAACCAATTGCATACCAGGAGCAATCTTGAGAAGGGAAAGAGGAGGGGCACAATCACAGACGCACGGACTACAAGAATATAATGAAGCACTGGTGGTTTTCAAGCTAAGACTTTTCTTGATTTTCCAATAAATGGCAGGCCCAGATACACAGAGTGCAGAAATCACTGCAAAAGCCACCAAACAACACCTTAAACAGTTCCCAGATCGCCTTGACATCTCTTCTTTTGTGTACCGAGGGATATTTATGATTATGGATCTACCCTTTCTGCTCTGAGTTTTTTTGAGGTTTTGAGGTGGGAAATCAATGGTATTGTTTTACTGTTGTTTCTACTTTATGTTTGTCTGTCAGATTCAAGTAATTGAGCAGCCATTTGCATTAAATTAGTCGGTGATAGTACTTTCCATTTCAATCATAAACTTTCCTCAAAGTCTAAGTCAGCTGTGTAGATGCACCGACAATGATGCGCTCTATGGCTCTTCTTGTTGGAACTTCTCTGTCTACTTAGAATTTTTTTTTTGTCTCAAATAGTAGTTATATTACCATGCCATCTAAGATCAATTTTAATGTATCTAAGATCAAGAATTCTCGCAAAACAACTTGGTTTGGAACATCGAAAATACAAGGATTATGGTCAGCATAAAAAGGGATACCATGGGCTTTTCCCATCCACTTAAATTTTGAGAGTTAATTAGTTGAATTATTTTTTATTATTTTAGATTTTTTAAAAAAATGTGATAAGTGGCTTTTGTCTTTTTATTCTTACCACATCAGTTATTATAAAAAATCATTATGATTAGTCATTAAAATATTATTGGCTTTGTTTGTATTGTGATTTATTTAAAAAAAGTTATATTAGAATGTGTGAATTAATAAGTATTTTTGGATATAAATAGTATTTTAGAGAAAAAAATAAGAGATAAATTTTTTAAAAATTATGTAAGAAGAATTTGATTAGAAACATTTGAATTTTAAATTTTGAAATAAAAATGTATTTAAATATTTTATTTTTATTTAAAAAATTAACTTTTTCTAAATAAAATCTTTTTACTTTTTTTTTTTGGCACGAAGGGTAGGATATTATGTGATAATACGACAGTTATAGTTTGGGCCTACACATCTAGTTAATAGAAACCATGAATCATCCACGTCCATGCTTTGATTATCCAATATCATTGGTTTGTCACGATTATCAGGAAGTAAGATTGAATTTCTGTTTTTGAGCTTCACAGCAATTTTTGGTCAATAAGAAACAGAAATTGAAATGAAAATTAGGGCAGAAAGAATGAAGAAGAAGAAAGAAAATGAGGATGAATTAGGTTTTTCATTAATAATAGCTTCCGTGCTTGAGATATCTACCGTTATATTTTTTATATATTATTTCATGTTACATTCTAATTAGTTAGTACAAATTTTGTAATTTGTGTTAATATTTATACGGTTGATACTCATTTTCATCCTAATAAATATTAGTATTAAAGGTTCACGTTTTATTGTTAGGATATTTTTATTTTAAATTTTTAGCGGAAAATTTTATTTTTAAAAAACTAGAAAATTTTATTAAAATATTAGTTTAATACAAAAAATAAAAAATTTAATATTAAAATTAACTAAAATAAAAATAAATATTAATAGTATATATATTAACACAAATTATAAGATTTATACTAATTTATTAGAACATGTAATATAAAATGTCACACAAAAAGTGTAACAGTAGTTCTAATGCATTCAAAATGTGTCAAACATGTGTAAATTAAATGTATATCCTTCGAATAACCAGAAGTTACACAACTTTGGCTCGATGAAGTATCCCTTTTTATTCTTGTTTGTTGTCTGCATAATACTCATGTAACCAATTGTGGATAATCTCCACCTCTTGCCTCCTTTGCTCTACTAGCCAGTCTGGATCCCTTTTAGTAGCAGACCTAAAATCAACGTGGTGAGCCCCTGGTTTAACATGACAGTAGCAGAACAATCAATTGATTAGTCCATGATAGTACTCCTTCAAACAAGTGGTTAATAACTATTTGAAAACGTAATCAAATGCCAAACCAAAAAGGGTCATTTTGAAACTTTTGCTAGCAGTCAAAATTTTACCCAGATAAATTACTTACACATGAGACGATTGGTTCTTAGTGAATTACCTTTCTCAGTCACTAATGCCACGATGCTGGATGATATGTTGTTCAGCACACTGTAAGATGAAATTTCAATCAAGTTGCATTGTATAAATGTCCTCATTTACACTTTTGAAGAGATAGTTTACGGACTAATTGAGGATTAAGAGTTTAACTAACCTGCCTCTGCTCCATGGATCTTGCATCCCATTAGAAAATATGATATTACTACCAAATCTCTTAAGCACTAGGTTAATCCTCTGGCAATGAACAGAACAGCAATGGTAAATTGCTCAAACCTTTTTATTACTTAAGATAAAAAGACCAAAAGGAAGAAAGTTTAAAGTGATTAGTCACCTTGCCACCAAATTCAGTAGTGATCCAGTGTTCTCGAGGCCTTACTCCAAACTGTTTCATGCAATCATCAGCAAACGCTTTGTAGCTGTAGGAAGATGGTGGAAACATGCTTTCGTTGGAGCATGTCATCGGCATAACCATTTCTGTACAGGCCTGAAGATCATTTTTGGCGAATAAGAATTTCCAATTAACTCAAATAGCCACATCAGGAATATTATAGGGTTATCAACAAAACATCTCAGGAAATGGCTCCAAAACCTCTCTACTAATTGATTGTGTAAAACTAGAGAATAAACAACATTTTTTTTTTGGGTACAAAACTCATACTTTAAACATGGCAAGATGGTACAAATGATAGCTTAGGTAAAGAGGATTGCCACCTGAGATTGCACTCATAACTAGTTGCAAATACAAGGGCGTATCAAGGTTTGTATCATTTCACTACTAATAACTAATTGGGATTTTACCCTTTTTGTTGTTAGGTTTCAAATTTAAGATGAATATCGTCTCCAACTTTGTACAGCAAATGGTTTACTCCTGATGTCAGTTTTAAGCATTTCTTTAACCTAACACCTGCAATGGATTCATTCAACTCTGACATGCATAGCCTTCACCTATCTCTTTAAACTGCTTTCAGAGAGGACAACAGCAAACCATGTCTCTAAAGCTGAAAAATTACGTCAATATATGCACGAGGACTGATGTAACATCTACTAAGATATCAATCCAGTAGTGCTACCTGCCAATTCCAACCTTGAAGACCATGAGCATCTTCATCACCTTCCAACTTGAAGCATTTTTCAGTGTTTGAGTAATTGTAATACAAACTTGCTGCTGCAAATGCTCTTCTAAGCTTTGTAACTCCACTCGGTAATTTGTCAATAATCTTGCACATCTTCAGCAAACACATGACCCTGAATTGTAAGAAATTTGGAAATCCTTTGAACTCAAATTGTAGCACATTTCAAAAGAAAGTTTCACCTCTTGTACAGGATAGGCTGGTAATGGCTTCATGAAATTGGCTTCGGTGGGATAATTTACCATTGCTGTATACACAAAAGCTGACCATAACCAATCCCTGACTGAATAAATTGAACTAATCTCCCTGAGATTTGATCAGAAATTTGAAGCAGATTAACAGAAAACTATGGTCTCGGTCTTAAATTCCCTGAAATTGCACCATATTTGTCATAACAATAACTCCCTTATTTTTTATTATGACTTACTTGCAAGCTCTAAAAATCTTGCTGAGCTCTGCTAGTCCCCCTTCTTTGTTTGCAAAAGCATCCAGCTCTGTCCAAGCACCTTTTATCACTTCATGGCAGTTCAAGCTCGCATCCTATAGATTTATGACCAGTCCATTAGAAATGCATGTGCTCAGGAAAGGTAAAATAGATCAGAGAAGGAACTTCTGTGGTTTAAATTCTCTGTACTTCATAGTGCAGACCTTGAAATCCTGGGAAACAGCATCATAAAAGCTAGACCATGGTACGATGTCATCAAACTGCAATATAGGGGCTGAAGATGCCAGAGCTCCGATGGCAATGTGTGGGTATTTAAGTCTAAACCAAGCAGCCAACACTGGAAGAACAGAGGAACAATGTTAAAATTATAAATGCAACGTGTTGAAGATCCATTAGTATCTAGAAGGCATTCAATAATTTAGATAAAGCATCACTACTTTTCTGGTAATTGTGAAACACGTACCATAGAGTAATCAGATTTGAAAATGCAAAGAAAATTGCAGCAAAAAACATATAGAAATTACAAATCCTTATACTTTTCAATTCTTGAAAACAAGTTTCGGTAAAAGACTACAACGAAGGCAATGAAATCATTGTCATTAGTGAGACAAACTTCACAATCAACTGGCAGGGTCCAACACTATAATTTCCAAGTCCCGACAATTGATTCACGTGCACACAACTGGAAGAGAGAATAATTCATTCTCATCTCATCTCAATTGCATCCAATAATGTCAAGCTTAAAGATAAGGATTCTTTAACTTACTTCCTCCATAAGAGCCACCAAAAACCACAACAGGAGATGCCTCAGAAGACAGATTACTTTTCAGACTTCTTATCAACACTGCATAATCAGCCAGCGCTTGCTGTGAACTCAAGTATCCCAATGTCTTTGCAGATTTGAGGTCCTTCTGATGAAATGGCAAAGATTCTCCATAAAACCTATGCTGAAATATCCAACAAACAAATCCCATCGTCCATCTTCTTGAATAAGAAACATTTACAAAGTAATATAGAAAAACTTCTAAAAATAAATTTCAATGATAAAAATCTGGACTTTAAAAGAATATCTTATGGAAAATTTAGTAAAATTCAATGTCACAAGAATATTCATTTTAACAGTAAGAGCTTTAAGACATTCGTCAGAAAACTTTGACATTGTAAATGAAAATAAGATTTTTCACCAGCAGCAAATAATGGAAATTGAGGTTTTAGCATGCAGTAATACTTCAATAAAGATTAGGAGAGCTTGAAACTTTGGTGCGATATCAAGCATGAAACCAGTGTTTGCAGCAAACCATTCAATGTCTCCTTCGTTGCCTGTATAAACAAATATAGGGGCTCCTTTGTGCCAGTACTGGCTGTTGATAAGGTACTTTTGATAAAAGATTTGGTAACTCTTTGGTTGGAATGTAAAATGGTCCAAAAGTTGAGGAAAATAATGGGCTTTGTATGGTTTTTGCTTTACACTCTTCACTTGTTTCTTTAATGAAGATTTGTATGATCCTGGAACATAAACTGGTATTGATTCTACTGCTGCTAATGTTACAGCCAAGAAAAGTAGCCACAAAAAGAATGAAGATAAAGCCATGTTCCTTTGAACTTTTAAGGGTGAAAAGGCAGTCAAAGGATTACTGAAGTGTGAAGAGGGATAGCTAGCTTCTTAGTTTATAAAAGCTAGTACTTAGTTTAACTGGGGTACATTCCTTTCCAACTTTTATGCTGGCTTATCTTCAGAAACGTGCAGAGAATTTTGGAGGATTCTATGAAATGGGGGCTTCTTAAGAGTATGAAGATTGAAGATTTAGTCAATTTAACCATTCATTACCATCAAGCCATCATTTGCCAGCTCATTTGTCTGTAGTAGGCAGAGAAGTCATTGTCACTTATGCAAAAAAGTTAAAGAATACTAGTAGTGATCTGAAAACCAAAAACTCTAGATAAAATTTAGGTTTGATATATGAATCTATCAAGGAAGGAGAAGATTAGTGAGGCTCATGAGTAAGTGGTACAAATTTTACATTGAATTTTTTCAAAAAGTGATGTAGTGTATTTAATAAATAAGATGAGTTTAAAGTTAATTGGTTTAAAATTTGTTAGTCGCTCATGATATGCTGTCTAGCTAGTTTCTCATCTGACAATTGCTCTTTATATGTCTTTTCTATTAATTCAAGGTTGGAAAACTTAGTTAGATTATTTCTTAGCAAAACTAGAAATCCTGGACCACCAGAAGAAGTAGGGGCCGCAGTATTTTGCCCAGTCTTCTATTGGTATATTGACAACTATATGGACACTTATTAGTTTTGATCATTACAACGATGCTATCATATTAAACCAGTTCCTGGAGAAGAAGATTAATATATTGCTTATATAGTTTACCCATTAGACATTTTTTAAAAAGATTCTGTTGTTAACATGTTTACTTCCATTGTAGGTAATGTATTTGGGTCCAAAGCCCTACGCGCTCTAGCAAAACTAGAAATCCTGGACCATTGACTTAGTACAGTGACAAATTTGTAACACATAGTTACGTCTCATCCTATATGAACCTTGAGCTTATGCTTGTGCTTGTTGGTTAGTTAGATAGGCGTTTATCAACCTCATTCGGTATAAACATTTTTTTGAGCTAGTTTGTTAGTTCGTTAGGCTTTTGTGATTTCCTTCACCATTGCAATGTGGTACAATCAGTAATCCCCTCCCTTGGTAAAATTAAATGGTAAAGAGATCATTTTAGACCACCTTCCACTTTATACTCGTGCAGGGACCAAATAATCCCAAACATGTTGGATTCTTGATCTTACATGATTTCAACTGATGAAAGTCTGACTCTTGCCTTCATAAAGTAATGCTAAATATGCAAATTGAAGCACAAGCTAATTACCTTTAAATTCCTTGCAAAGATGTATTGATAAACCTAAGATGATTAAAATATGGGCATCAAAATTTAGTGCATTTGAGAAAGGTACAAGAAGTTTAATTCACAAATCATGGGTAGGTCTACCTACATTTTCCGCTTTGGTCTAATTAGTTGGTAGATGCGGTGTCTTTACTCTTTACATCAGTTATTGCAATGGGCACTTCTTCTTTGCCCAAGGGGGTAAGAAGGATTGTCCACCACCAGAAAAAACTTAGGTTTGAATTCCAGGAGGGGATTCTTGTTTGCTAAAGCCTTACAGTATTATTGATTTATATTGTCTACTGTAGTATGGGTTAGCTGTAGTAAGCCCTGGGTTTGGTGTTGATTAGGCGGTTCGAAGGGTCAGTTAGTGCGGGAATTCCCAAATTATTAAAAAAAAAAACCAAAAAGATTGATTTGCACTTACTAACGTACCATTTGGCCGTTTTCTCTCATGTCAACAATGGGGAATTAGTCATACCAGCAATTGCAAAGCTGGATATGTGTATGCCTCCTATAATGGACAAATCACCTTTTTTGGTTTTAGGGCTAATTGCAACAAACCTTCATGAAATAAAAGCTAATATCTAAACGTACTTGGAATTGGCTGGGCTTTGAACTCATAAATAGAAGCGCTGAGATGAAAATTTAGATCATGTATGGTTGATTAGTTGATAATATGTACTCTTATATTCTCTTCCTCCCCTAAAAAAAGGGTTTAGTTTGGATTTAATATAACTTTCTTTTAATTACAAAATACAACTTACTTAATGCCTTACTAAATGTATATATATTTTTTATTATTACTTTTTAATTTTACATCATATATAGTCATTATTAATAAAAATAATATAAGATTTTTATTTAAAAGTGGAATATTTTTTAGGACGGAAAAAATATTAAAAATATACTCAGTTTTAAACAAAATAATACTATTTTTTCTTGAATTTTAATTCAATACAAACTCTTATACTGTTTCCATTTCAAAAAAAAAAAAGATTTCATTTTTAATTTGTTATAGCTTTTTTTTTAACTTACAAGGTATAACACACTTATTGCACCATTAAATATATATTTTTACATTTTTAACCTTACTTTTTTACTTTGGGTTATACATTATCATTATTAATAAAAGTAATATAAAAATTTCACAAAAAAACTGGACTTATTGAGGGAAAAAGAAATTTTTTTAAATTGAAATATGTTTTTTTTTGGAGTTTAGAACCTTTGATTGTCAACATGATCTCTAATTTCCCATTACAGTATATAATACTCCCTCATCTTAAAAAAAAGTTCAGTTTTAGTTTGGTACAAGTTTTTTTAAATTACAAAATATAATACATTTAATACACTATTAAGTGTATAATTTTTTAATTTTGAATATACATTTTTATTTTTAGTAAGCGTAATATAAGAATTCCATAGTAAAAGTGGAGTCCTTTTTGGGGGATAAATAAAATTTTTGAAACTAGACTCTCTTTTTTTTCGGAATGAATGGAGTATATTATATACTATTCTGAGAAAAAAATATTTTTCATTAGAGTATATTAATATGGTTTGAAGAAAACTACCCAACAACAAATAAGAAAGTTTTAGTTTACATTAGACCGTCTTATTACCATTTCTGGAAAAGTTACCAAACGATGAATGTTTGAAGAAAACCTTTGGTTACATTAGAAAGTATTACCCTCAGTCTTAAAAAAAAAAAATCAGTTTTAATTTTTTTTTTGTCTTAAAAATGGAGTTACTTTTAATGTAAAATTTTTATATTATTCTTACTAATAATGATGATAAATAATCTAAAATAAAAATTAAAAATTGAATTATACATTAAATGTATTGTAATTTGTAATATAAAAAAATTTATACCAAATAAAAAATTGAATGTTTTAAGAACTGAGATAGTATTATTACTTGGAGAAGAAACTACTAAGACAACGGATGTCGTTACTGTCCACGCCTTGTTTCATAAAAGGACGACAATAAGCAATGTGATATTTGGACAAATTAAAGATATGTGCCGGTTTTTTGTTTATTCCAGAAGATGACGACGCATTATCCATGGGGCAAAGTAAACTATCAGCAGGTAGCACCGCAGCAGCTGACCATGAATAGTATAACTGAGTTTAACAAGACCATGAACAAGACCTTGAATAGTGTAGGTTAGGATTAACTCAATTTTGGAATAAGGTCCCATTAATGAAACAATATCGTTTTATTAATAAATATTAATTAAAATATAATAAGTGGAATAGAGAATTTTAAATATTATTAATTTTGGAATTAAATCCTAAAATTAATTCAAAAATATCAAATAAATGTCAAATACATATTTAATTTAGTATTAACTAGCAAAACCTTTAATAACGCATTTAGGTTTCTCTTTCTCCATAAATAAATAGAAATAAATTGTCAAAACAAAAAAAACAAGCATTGTCACTCGGAGTGTTAATTTACCGAGTTCTTATGTTTATTTTTTGAATGATAAATACATATTAAGGAAATACCAGGTCAATTGATTTTTGGTATTTGAAAATAGTAACTAAAGTCCTTTCCATCCAGATTAGATGGTGTCTTGGCAAGCCAATTATTTCCAAATGTTGTTTTCTATTGCCTCTGATTTGAATGCTATATTAAATGCTCAAGTGTTTGTTCTTTCCTTAATGTGGAGCAAGACATCGTTGATGCAAATTGTATGACTTGTTCCTTTGGTTGGTTTTTTTGTTAGGAGCCATTTTTTCAGAGATTGTCCTTATTATTGTTGTCTTCCAATACACATTACTATGTTTTGTGTGCTTTTTGCACCATTTACTACAAGTGTAGATATTATTTTGTTCCTTTGTTTGGATGGTTTTTTTGTTAGGAACAATTTTTTCAGAGATTGTCATTATTAATGTTGTCTTCCAATGCACATAATATGATTTCTGTGCTTTTTGTACCATTTACTACAAGTGTAGATATTATTTTGTTCCTTTGTTTGAATGGTTTTTTGTTGTTAGGAACCATTTTTTCAGAGATTGTCATTATTAATGTTGTCTTCCAATGCACATAATATGCTTTGTGTGCTTTTTGTACCGTGTACTACAAGTGTAGTTATTATTATCATTATTTGACTAGAAAACTTGAATTGATATTATAACCAGAAATGAAGTTCAAGTGCATACAACTTTATGCGTCAAAATATACACATTAGCTACTAAGAGCCTATTCACTTTTATAATTTTACATGAGTGTGGAGAGCATGCTATGCTAAGAATATCTTGGATTAGATCCCGTAAGAAGATTGGAGAGTCTTGGGGGTTCTTTAGGTGTTGTAGAAAGAGAAGTAGGTCCGTTTGGATATTTACTTGATACCATCCTCTATTTCGAGTCTCATTGAGCGCATCTAGAACTGTTTGCGCTTCTGACTACAATGAGTCAAGACTCAAGAGAATAAATTCTTTTTGCCTTGGAAGCCAGAATTTCTCCATCACCTTGCTCTACTATCCAAGCGATAGAGGCTCGTTTGGTATTGTGATTGAAAGCACCATTAGTTATGATTTTAGTGACAGGATATTGAAGATCTTGATGGGCTTGCCATTCCCACTTGAGTTTCTCATCCATTTCCATCAACACTTCTCCATTGCCTGGGTCAAGCCTTGGCTGATTCTCACCTCATGATTTTGAATTCTATCCTAATAATTTGTAGCCTAGTAACCTATCTTATATACATGAAACATGTTCAAGGCCGAATGTAAGACCTAGACAAGGCCAAGGTCAGCATGTGAGAAGTTTGTCTCACATCTAACTAGCTAAATATTCCATAGAATCCAACATGAGAGTTGAATATCTTCTTCCGTGGGTACTTCTTATAGCCATTGAGAGGACCATTTTTTGAAGTTCTTGCATTGACCATAGTCGAAGCTGAACCCAAGTGTGGAGAGCCTTCATGTTCTTTTAGCATGGATACAGTCCAGAAGGATATAAAAGAGGCCTTCCATTTTCGTTTCACATCTTGAGCTCTTTCTCAAGACGATAACTGATCTTCTAGCTAGCTAATCACATACATGACAGATTTCATTGTAGGCTCTTCAAAGAAAAAAGATGACTTTCAGAGGGACTTTGATGTTCCATAGCTTATTCTAGAGGATGTTGTCATCTTGCATTGCTTCCTGAGAAGTTGTAAATATAAATGATGAGGGGCATTCCTCTTCTTTAATAGATTGGGTTAGGTAATAACCAAATTTCACTGTGAATATGCCTTTCTCATTCTTGCACCGGTATTGAAAGTCCTTTCCATTTGTTAAAGATCTAGAAAGGTGTATGGAAGAAACTATGTTAACAACCTCCTAAGGTAGAAAGACTCTAAAAAAGGGAAGTCTCTAATTCCTATTTAGGTCTATGAGGTCGGCCACCTTCAAATTGAGTTGGCCTCTAACAAAGGGGTTTGCGATAGTTGGATTGATTATTCCTGGGATCCAATTATCTGTTATTTGAATGTCCCTCCCATTTACTATTTTCTATCTTAGTCCTCTTCTTAGGAATTCTTTCCCCCTATAAAATGCCTCTCCAACCCTATGAGATGCCCTATTTTGGCTTAGCTTAAAGGAAGCTATCTTTGCTACAATATTTTTAGTAAAAGAATTTAGCCAAAAAAGAATTAGGTTTTGCATAAGTCTTCCATGCAAACTTGGCTAGGTAAGACCAGTTTAAAAGATGGGCCTTTTTTATTCCCAGTCCATCTTTGAACTTTGATTTGCAAACATTGTCACATAATTTCTAATGAATTCCTTTTGTCTTTTTATCTCCATTCCAAATGAAATTGGCAATGTACTTGTCTATTTCATCAGCTACTATAGTGGATATTGTGAAAGAACTCATGACATGTTTAACTAGGGTGATTCTATCCATAACTAATATTACTGCATTTTTCCATTTTTTCATTTTCCTTTGATTAAATAGTATATTTGGTCCCACAAAAATAGGCCTTTAACTTATTTGGTTCCACAAATTTCAAAACAATTTTTCTAGTCCCTTTGATTTCAAATATGATTATTTTAGTCCTTCGTCTATTATCTGTGACGGAATCCGTTTATAAAGTACATGTGGGTTCTGTGCAACGCTATACCAAAGGGTAAAACAGTCTTATCACAGATAACTACACAAAAAAAACCCTAAATATACCAAATTCCTAATTAGAACTAAAACCAATTACAGAATAAATAAAACTTTTCCCTCTTATCCTTCTTCTTCTCCTCTTCCTCGTCACTGCCTCTCCCACCACTATTCGGGTCGGGTCTCTTCTTCTTGGCCCTCTTCTCCCTCTTTTTCTTTTTCTCCTCCTCCTTATCCCCATCTAAAACCCACCCACTCTTATCTAGCCTGTCATCTTTTTTTTTCCTTCTAATGAGATGAACTCCTTCTAGGAGTGTAAGTGCAACTTTTCTGTTTAAATAGCCTGAAATACACTGAAGACGTGGGTGATGTTTCCTTTAGTGATTTGGAGGATGATGACAATGATTTGTTAGATAGAGTGTCTGGCTTCAGGCCTACTCAAAGCAGAAGAGCTTCATCAGCCAGGGAGTCAAATGAATGGGTTTGATTAAATGAAAATTCTGGAGCTCATGGTAATTAAAATAAGTTAGGATTACCAACCAGGCATGGCAAAGATTCAGAAGGTGAGGAATCAAGTGACTGGCTCATGGTTGAAGGCTCAGATACAGACACGTTAATAGGAGGCTGGAGCTGTTCAAGTCCTCTGCTTTTTGTAAAAATTTATTTTTTTTCCCATTAATCTGTTTATTCTTCTCCTTCATGTGTACCGACACCCTCTCCCCTGCTATGTTTGCTGTATCTGTCCCCTTTTAAGGCTTGCAAAGTGTGGCTCTGTCTCAAAGAAAGAAAACTTTGTTTAAATAATTGAGAAAATTTCTGAAATATTACCTTGAAAATTGTTAATAGGTTTGTTTAGTACTTTGCTGGAGTTTTGTGTTGTTTATGTAACATGTAGTGCGAGTATTGAAGTTAATTTATCTCTCTGAGAATAGCAAGTTGAGTATTGATGGCTCACTCCTTCACCAACACTAAGCTTATCTCAGCTTTTGTTGCCGAAAAGGCCTTTGTTTTTGCCACCAGGCATGGGTATGCAACTGCATCGTCGCAGGTGCGGTGTCCAATGGAGTAAAAGGAGGAGAAAGGTTGAGAAAAGGCGGAGGGGAAGAGTCTTTCCTTATTTATTCTTTCTCTTTTCCTCCTCTCTTCCTTTTATTTTCTTTCCTCTTCTCTTTCCTTAATGCTGATCCTCCATTTGCTGCAACGGCGGATGGGTAGGTGATGGTGACGTTAGGCAACAAAGGCTGAGGAGGATGAAGGTAGTGACGACCAACTGTGGTGTTGATTCCTATTGTGGTAGCGATGGTGTTCTAGTGAAACTTTTTGTTGGTCGATCGTTTTTGTCTATTTTTATCCTAAGTTTCAAAATAAATTGCTACTCTCTTCTTTTTCTTTTCATCTAAATTTGCCAACCCATGATACAATTTACATGTTAGTTACTGGACTTGGGATGGGATTTTCAAATGGGTTTGTGCTGGATTTATGCTAAAACTGTGTCACGGATTTAGGAAAAATCCACAAACCAAGCAAACCACAAAGAAAAAAAATCCACAAACCTGGAATTGTATTGTATTTTGGGTTTTGTGTATCCCAAACCAAGCTACCTCCCCCACCAACAATAAGAAGCCTTGAGAGCCTGCAAGATTTTCCCACGAATTTTCTCGCTTTCTCAATCTATAAACTTCGTAGGCCCATGCTGAAATCCTCTGTTTTCGTCATATTGTTGTGAATTATCTTGATTTTCAATGGTGTACTTGGGATTTATAGTATGGAAATGTTTGATCTCTTGATGCAAACATACTTTCACTGACAAATTTATCCCAAATTTATTTGCGAAAATGTAAAAAGGGTACTGATTCAGAATTAAATGCTTCTGCACTAGGATTTTTTTTTTTTTGTACAGGTAGTCTACAAGATTGTATAAGATTCTTTTACGGCCATGTTCAAATACTCCAACCCTTCAAGGTCTGATTCCTCCACAATCCGGTCCATTCCAACTTTTTCACCTAATTCTTTCTGGAGTTTCCTCAGAGCCTCAGGATGCATGAGGAGATCTGAAATAGCCCATTCAACAGCTGTCATTGAAGTGTCCACTGAGGCAACGAGTAAGTCCTGCACCATCTTCTTTTGCTCTTTGGAAATACAGGAACTTAACAGTACAGTATAGTGAAATTCAACACAGCTCAACATAGCTACAATTCCAAGAACCAATCACCACCTCGTGGGTTCCAGATCTAGTTACAGGCTATTACAGACCTCGGGGTCATGCTAAAGATCGATGCTGTTGAGCTTTGCAACATGCTCCTGAACCACGCATTAATTAATTTTCAAATATAATTCGCTAGGTCTTTCTCATCTCTGATTCGTCCAAATCCATTTCCTTCTACCTACGAAAGTAATCAATCCATTGATCTAATGAAGACATCGGTTTTCCCCACTGATGAAACTACGAAAAAGGTGTGCACTGTTGGATGATTCTTCCTTAATTAGGGACTTGGTACTTTTGAGGTTTTTTCGTGCAGTTATCTGCGATAAGACTGTTTTGCCCTTTAGTACAGTGTCACGTAGGGCCCACAAGCACTTTACAGACAGATTCCGTCCGAGATAATAGACAAATGACCAAAATAATCATATTTGATATCAAAGGGACTAAAAAGATTGTTTTGAAATTTATGAGACCAAATAAGTTAAAGACCTATTTTTGTGGGACTAAATGTATCATTTACTCTTTTCCTTTTGATTTTGGATATCAATTCTTGGAATAGTCTCCTCTTTACTTAGGAAAAGTCCATCATATGTCCTAGGTACTTTTCTTGAGAGATAACATATGGTATGTTGAGTGCTGTTGAGACATATTGAATCCAATCTTTGGGTGTGTTGGGACTAATGCAAATTGAGGATTTTTTGAAGTTTATCCTTTGACCAGAGAATTTTGCAAAAATGTTTAGGAACTGGCACATGCTTTAGATTGCTTAGGCTAAGATTCTTAAGAAAATGATGCAGTTATCAGCAAACATTAAGTGAGAGATTAAGGTCAGGGGTCAACCAGTCGAACCGGTAGTAAAAAATCGGATGACGAAATTTTGATGTAATAAATATAAAGTAATTATAAAAATATTAATATTAGTATACAAATATATTAGAAATAAGTTGTTTAATTTTTTTAATGTAGTTAAATTTAAATTAAATATAATTGCTTGAAATTCCAAATGTATAATTGAATACTTTCATGAAAAATAGTATAAAACTTGTTTTAAATAAAAAAAAATGTGTTAAAAATTGTAAGAAATCTCTTTTATAATCTTTTGAGATATTAAATTTAAAAAATTAGAAAAACTTTATGGGTGAAAATTCAAAATATTCACATAAAAAGCATTAAAAATAAGTTTTATAAAAATATGAGGTCAAATTATAATTTTTGAAAGTTAAAATTTCATTTGAAAAAAGAGTTTAAAAAAAAACCCTAGTCAAACCTAGGTCAACCTTGGTTTTTTAAAAGTAAAGGTTTTTATACAAACTCAAACCGGCCCCAGGCTCGGTCTGCAATCAAACTGGGCCAACCAGCTGAGTCGATCTGGGTTTGACAACATAGCCTACCAGTACATATCCCTTGGCATAATCCTTTCTTGTCCAGTGAGTACAACGTTGCAAATAAAATTTGCTAACATATTATGAAAAGGAAAGAAGAAAGAGGACAACCTCACTTGAGCCCATTTGTGGGCAAAAAGAAATTAGAGTGCCAACCAAAAAAAGTAACAAAAAAGGAGACTAAAGTTATTCCAGTTGATGAATCTTTCTGGAATACCTAGCTTCCGCAAGTAATTTTGAAGGAATGTCTAGGAAACTGTATCAAAAGCTTTATTCATGTCTAATTTCAGTGATGCATAGAAGGTTTTACCTTTTTTGTGCTTCCTAATTGACTCCAAAATTTCATGGCCAATGAGAACATTTTCATTCATTGAACGTCCTGCGACAGAAGTTGCCTGGTTAAAGGAGATGTTCCTGTCCATGACCAATTTGAGTCTGTTGACTAGAATTTTTGCCACACCTTTGTGAAGGACATTACATAAACTTATGAGTGTGAAGTCAGATGGCTTAGCTGGGTTTGGGATTTTGGGGATGAGCACTATTGAGGTTTTGTTCCATTATGGGTTCATATTTTCAGAGCTAAAAAAATTCTTTTACTTCTTTGCAAACATCAGTGCACATTATGTCTAGTAGGTTTGGCAAAATCCTGCAGGTTGCAGGAATGCCATCTGGACCCGTTAACTTACATCTAGTCATTTAAAAGAATGCTTTCTTGATTTCCACCTCTGTGACCTCACTTACCAAGATGTCTTTTTGCTCATCCTGCATTTGAGAGCTAAGCGTGCTTAGTACATCCTCCATGCTATGACTTGTCCAGATCTCTGTAATATTATTTATCTCTTAACATTGTTTTTATGTGATTTAGCATCAAGATTCTCATTCTCCTTTGGTTTTTGGTCCATGTTCCATGGTCATCCATGAATTGAGTGACCTTGTTTGTTCCTTTCCTTTTTGATGCCCATTGATGAAAGAACTTAGAGCCAATATGGACAATGTTTCAAAACGCGTTTTGCAGTCCAAAAATTTGTTTTACTATATTATTGTTATAATTGGAATCATTATATAATCTCCTAATTTTTTTTATCTTGAATTCAGTTATTACTCTTATAATTCAATTTCGAAATGTTATAATGAAACAATTGGACTTGCTGTATTTTTCTTAACCATTTTGCTCTAAAACTTCAATTAAAGCATAACATTTATCACTAATTTTTTTAATTTTTATTTAACGATATCATTTACCAAATATTTCACAAAAATTTCTTTTTTTAAACCATCATTACTAGCATACATTTCTCTTAATTTTATCCTTATTTTATTTTAAAAATGTTTTTTTTTTGCCATTAATAGTCATCATCCTTATTAACGCATCAACGAGAGAGTTTAAATCATCATAATAAAATTTACTCTATTGAAATTATGGTACAAATTTAAATAATTTGATAAACTCTTATATTCATATTTTATAAGAGATATTTTGTACCTTTTTTTTTTAAAGTTTAAATGAGTTTGTTTACTATTTTTTTCTTTCATTTGTATTATACTAATTTTTTTTTTTGGGTTTTATCTTTGTTTTTATATGTTACATAAAAAAAAATTTATATGTGTTTTTATCTTTTTTTATTTGTGTTCTTTATATATTTTGTCTTTCTGAATTTTTATTTGTTTGTTTTCTAATATAAACCATCTAAAACAATTTATTATTATCTATATTATTTAAATTTAATATTTAAATAATAATATGAAAAATAAGAAATTATGAATTTAAAATCTTAAATTATAATTATATTTTTTTTAACAATAATAAGATCCGTGTAATTGTATGAGTAAAATCCTAGTTGTTTTATATTTGAAAAAGAATATAGAGTCCAATGGACAAATAGACTGATTCAATCGCTCATCTAAATTTTTGCAATTAACCTTTGCAATAATGAAACTTAGGGTTTGTTTGGAGTGTGATGTATTTGGAAAAAGTTGTATTTGAATGTGTGAAAATTTTGGTGGGTATTTTTTGATATAAAAAGTATTTTGGAGGGAAAAATTAGAGAGAAATTTTTTTTAAATTATGTGAGAGAAATTTGAGTGGGAAATTTTGAAATAAAAATGTATTTGAAGAGATTTTTTTTGTTTGAAAATTTACTTATTTGCAAATGAGAAAGGTCTTTCCAAACAGACCCTTAATTCCTTCTCCGTTGTCATAAGGTTTTTAAAAGAAAAAATTAAAATTAGTTTAGAATTAGATATATTATGCATAAAACAACTAAAAAGAAAGAAAAAAAAAGTGAGTATTAAATGGTTGAAAAATAAGTAATGACTCAATAACTTTAGTTTAACTGTAATTTAAATTTTGAAATTTGAAATTATAAATTTTCAAGAAGAAAATGAAAGGGAAAAAGTTGATGATAAATTAACAATTGCTCACTATCTTCATTTGCATATTCTAATTAATTATTACTATTTTACTAATTGATCATATTAATTAATAATCTAAAATTTTATGCTAATTGGTTAAATTTTGTATTAATGGAGGGTACAATTGAAAAAAATAAATATATTTTGGAGATGTGATTGAATAAAATTATATTTATTCTAAGATTAAAATTGAGGTAGAAAGAAAGTACGAGTATTATTATAATAATTATTATTTTGATTAGGTCAAATTAAGAATAAAATTAATTTAGGTATAAATATAATTTTCCAATTTTAGAAAATTAGAACCGTAATTGCCAAATTATTTTCCAATTACAATTGGCGTTTCTGTCGTCTCTTCGGCCGGCATTCGTCTTCGACTCCCGACAGTCGACAGTAGCCGCTCTTCAATCGCATAGGACCTTCGGCCGTCACTATCGTTCTTGTTCTCAGCCCGTCAGCCATGAGCTCGTCAGCCACCCTCAGCCGTGAGCTCGTCAACCACCCTCAGCCGTGAGCTCGTCGTCCTTAGCTGCTCTTCCGTCTCCACTCGTTCTCTGTCGTAGTCTGCCTTTAGCTCTGAATTATTCCTTTTTTTCTTCTACGATTTTTCAATGACAAGGTAGATAAATCAAACCCCTCTATTCTTGCTTAATCTCGGTGGTTTTTTTTTTTTTTAACTTTATATTATATGTTTCCTATTATTGAACTAAAAGAGGATGGTGTCTGTTGGGATGATGACATGATACTATAAGATGCAGTACCAGAAAGTAAATATTGTTGATACAAACAATATAATGGTGAAGATTAGCTCTTAATTAGGTGAAAATTATTTTTCATTGGTTAGATTTTAGCATATCCATTTTACAGTAATTTTCCTTTCATTTTTCCTTTAGTATGCCGTAGGAGGCGAAAGACAGAAGATCTAAATTCTTTTCCGGTAATTGTGAGACTCCATCCTTGACATGAAGGTAAGACAAATAATATCAAAGTTGTAGATTTTCCAAGAAATTTTGGTACACCGTTTTTAATCCAATTTTTTTAGCCAAACCCTAAACGTTTTATTTTCTGTTGTTAATAATTCTCATGTTCCTGAATGAATTTTGTGCTTTATTTTTTCTCTTCCAATAACTTAAATGGCAGAAGCAGCAGGATGCCATCATGTCTCGTTTCCCTTCCAATATTGACGCTCACTTGCGTCCTCAGCAGCACCTATTACAACGTTCACAGAGCCCAAATTCTAACCCTAACCCTAACTCAAACCTCCATACAATATCCTCCAATCACCAAACACAGAACACGTTTGCCATTAGTACAACTACTACCGCAACAAGTGCTGTGACTGCTAGTGCGAATAATAATAACAATAATGTTATTATTTCAAGCTCTGCCTCCTCAAACCCTCAGCAGCAGCAGAAAGCAGCGTGCCGAGCCAACCCTACTGAACTGCAGATGGCCTACCAGGATGCTTGGCGGGTCTGCCATCCTGACTTCAAGCGTCCTTTTACTTCCTTAGAAGATGCTTGTGAGCGGTATTTACTTCTACACTATTACAGCTATTACTATATCTTAGTTTGTATCTCTTGTTAATGTTTATGTAGAAAAGAAGTCTACTTTTGTGAAGTTTCATCAACAACTCCTTTATATATATTTTTGATTCAGTCCTTTGAATGCAGATTATCAGCCAATTTTGAGCATATTTTTGCCATTATTTAAGTAAAAATTTAGTGACTGTATTTTCTTCCTTTGGTTTCTGAACACCCCCTCCTTGTGGTTCCCTGTATTCTTTTCCAACTTTGTTATGTGAGAAATTTGAGAATTCGATATTGAATTCTTATACAGATTTTCATGTATGTTTGGAAAGGATAAGTAGAAGCTTAGTGAGAGACATTAGGGTCAAAAGATTTTAGAATGAGTATTGAATATTTGAAGTGTCACTTTAGTAATTATAGGAGAAGCAATAGGGTAAGTGTGAAAATTAGCAGTATGTCAAAGTTTTAAATATTTAGGATCTATCATCCAAGAAAATGGGGTAATTGATAAAGATGTTATACATAGAATTCAAGCTGGTTGGAACAAATGGAGAAGTGCATCCTTTATACTCTATGATCATAAAGTACCCCTGAAATTGAAACAAAAGTTTTATCAAATAGCCATATGACCGGCAATGCTTTATGGAGAGGGCACTAACCATGAATATGAACAGAAGATATGAGTAGCAGAAATATGAATGTTGAGATGGATGTGTGGACACTCTAGACTAAATAGAATAAGTAATGAATGCATTAGAAAGAAAGCAAGTAGGGGTATCCCCCAATAGATAAAAAAAAATAAGAAAAACACATTTAAGGTGGTTTGGACTTGTGTAGGAGACGCTTAGATGCGCCAATACAGTATATAGAGACTAGAGAATTATTGACTGAAGGGGAATGACTAAAAAAGCCTTGGAAAGAAAGTATTAAAAAAACATGAATTACTGTGTTTCTATAGAAAGTGATGGTAAGATATATTCCATATAGCCAACTCTACATAGTGGGATAAAGGCTTAGGTGATGATGTTGTTGTTTGTTGTTGTTGTTGTTGTTTGGCAAGGATATTTTTCTTTTACCTGGTTTTCTTGATGTCATGGTTACCGGCGTAAAATCAAGATCAGGATTAGTAGCCTTGTTACTGCATTTATTAATGGTCATAACAACATGATTCATTCATTCAATTCCAGTTATTGACATATTTGCTGTAATTCATTCCATTTTGGCCTATGATTGCCTCATTGTTGATAACCAACCTATCACTTTTTCTCTGTAACTCTGGATTATTTCTTGTTTGTTAATCTGTAAAGATGTAGAATTGTCTGCTTGTGAATTTTGGGTGTTTTTTTTTCTCTTTTTTTCCTGGTTAGCCCTTTTACCACATCCAGTCTTTTGCAAGTAGGTGTCTTGTTTTGTCCTTTCTCCAAAGGCAGATCCATAAATAAGCTAGCATGTTTATGTACTTTAGTTTGATTCTGTAGT
Source organism: Gynochthodes officinalis (assembly GCA_020080225.1). Lineage (NCBI taxonomy): Eukaryota > Viridiplantae > Streptophyta > Magnoliopsida > Gentianales > Rubiaceae > Gynochthodes > Gynochthodes officinalis. The sequence goes on along the minus strand of CM034615.1, from coordinate 11,801,876 downwards.
AATTTATACGATTGTAGGTTAGCTTTTTGATATTACCATTTTGCGTATGGACTAATTATATCCCAATAAGGTGCAAAACATTTTGAATTTCAAAACAGATGCATGTTGGGTGGGAGTTACGTTTGTCATCTTTGTTTCCTAGTTTTATTATCTTACCAGATGTGAGGTTTTGAAGGAAATAGACCCTCATTTTCTAAAACAGAAATTTACTCTTCGAATGATCTCTTGGTTTATTTTTGTCCGTTATCCAAAATGAATTGTGATCTTTCTATCTTGCTCTTATCTCCTGTAGCTATCTTGTTTAACTAGTGGAGTCTAATTTTGGGTTTGTGCAGACAAATGATGCAATTGTATTATCTGCAGTTGGTATTGGATTTATACTTTTTCATACCAAAGAAGTGCACTGTGTCCACTTCTTAAGGCTGATAGCGAGAAAAATTGTAGAATGTCATAAATAACAATAGCACTGGATTTTGTTTTTTGCTAATTCATGTTTTTGGATCACTAGCTTGTTGCTGATGGATCTAGATATTATTTGCGTACCACTCTGGATCTCTGGCCATTGTCCTTTTGTAGATTATTTCCAACTGACTTTTCTGTATAGGCATGTTATTAGGCTTATTTAAAAAAATTTTACCACATCGAATTTTTCTTCCATTTTACATATGATAACATTGGGTCAAATGTAGTACTTAAATTTCTCAGGAGTGCAAGATTCATCATGTATTGTCTATTGAAAACAAATGATCCAACCAAGTTGTGAGTTTCTTTTGTAACAAATCAAATGAGGTGCTTGAGTCCTTGTCTGTCATATCGCGCATAAAATAATTTTCGCTTAGTTACTATAAAGTGACTGAAAAATCAAGCACGTTTTAAACAAGCCCAAACCCACCCCCCCCCCCCCCCCCACAAAAAAAAAAAAAATCCAAGCAGTGTTTGTGGCTCTTTTATCTAGCTACCTTAGCACGTTATTTTCTGGAAATTTTGTAGGTTACTACCTTACCATGTAGTGGCAGACTATGAAGCAGAGGAGGATGACAAGATTCTTGATTCTGACAGTTCTGGCCAAATGCTTTCTCGCTCACAACAGTGGGACCACAACATTGCAGCCAAAGTTGCAGAGTTCACTGCCACATTTGAAAAGCAAGTCCTTGCATTTAATATAATTTCTCGAAAGCGAGATCTGGGGGAATTTCGAACAGAGGAGAAGGTAATGATTGAGCAGCTACTCTTGCAGGAGGAGAGACGATCTCTGTTTGAATTGAGGGCAGAAATGGACTCAAGACAGAAAGCTGGCCGGGAAACTCATGAGTCTAACTTGCGAATGGCAGCCATGGCTCATACTGAACAAGCACGAGTAGATCTACAGGCTCAAGCAGATATGATGATTCGAACCCCTATACGGGCAAATGCTCTCGGATCTCAAATGAACAACATTCCTGTTGTTCATGACGTGAATCACCAGGACCAGGTAGCTAACCCTGATGAGATTATTAATGGATGGGGTAACAATGGACAAAAAGATGAAAAGGAGCCATCAGAAGACTTTTTGAATGACGAGGAAACAGAGAATGGAGACGTAGCCATGCAGAGTGAGTGGCAAGATGGAGGAGACTTGGATCTAAACACAAGATAGATTGAAACACTTGGCATCCTATTCTACGAGGACTGGACATTTTGCTTGTGAAAGAGTAGTTGCTTTTGGTGCAACACTTGTTGATCACTACTCTGTTACAAAGAACCCGTTACTCTGCTTTTGGGTCAAACAACAGATGATAATGATGCTGATGAGGCTGTGTAAAATGATGAATTGTTTTGGTAAATGGTAATATTTATATACCATGACGTGATTCTTGCCAATTTACGTGTCTAGGTAGAAGCAGGCTTCAACTTTGGGATGCTGTGCACCATTTCTTGCAAAGGACCACACTCTATCGACTTGGTGCATTGTGGCTGTCCTAGACAGTTCCTTTACATGAAGGGTAGTGGTTGGCCCCGACACCTTTAGTTTCTGATTTCTTGATGGATCATGTCATGTTCATCTATGAGATCCATAAGGTAATCTCGGTTTGGTTTGACAATTGATATAATATGTTTTTTGGGAGTGATGGATTTATAACATTTTAGCCTGTGAGATGAAAATTAAAATGACCCTAACCTTTACATGTTGATATTTGTTTTAGTTTTAATTATGTGTAAGGTCTAGAATGGCTTAATTAAGTCCAAGTTAATATCCTATATTTTTAAGCTCTTTTATTCTTATGGTAGTCCTTTATTCATAATTTTTTATTGAAACATTTATTTTTAAATTGTTCTATCTTTTTTTTTTTTCCAAAGATCGATAATGTTATTAACATTTGAAAGTTAACCTTTACGAGTAATGTCTACCATAATTGAACTCTTCTTAGCACAAAGGACGGTTAAGATGAAATGACCACAGATTAAGATATTACCCTCCATCCCACAAAAATACAAGACAAACAAAATTGTCATGTTTCACCTTCTATACATCAACCTCTATACACGTCAGCCATTGATCAACTATCTGATCCTAGCTAACTTCGATTTGCTGTTGAAAGCTCCAACCAAGCGTGTCTCGCCATCTCCATTATTTTCCTTGGCTTCAACCATTGTTGCTGGAAAATTCACACATTCTTGCTCTTCTATATCATCCACAGAATGTAGGCTGTAAACTGAGCTAGTTCTTTCCAAATATTCTCTTTTCGCCTAGAGTATAAATCTTGTCACCATTGCTGAAAATTGTCATGGTACTGTCCCAGTTTAGCCTAGTCTATATGAGCCAATCTCCAAATGGTTTTAGCCCGAGAACAATTGAACAACAAATGCTCAATTGTTTCGCTCTTTTCCCCCACACAAAGGACATGAAGGCTCAACCTCCATTTTCCATTGGTACAGTTTGTTTAAATTGTTCTATAACATATTCACATTCTACCTCTCTCCTATGGCTGGTGATTCAACTTTTTTCTTTCAATCGAAAAGTCCGTTGTTTTTTTATTTTAGAGATGAACTTTCAAGTCTTTTTGTGAATAATAAAATAATCAAAAATCGCTTGAGAGGAAAAATGTAAAGTTGTTTATAAATTTTTTCATTAATTATTATACATTTTCTAATAAGAATTATAAATGACTGAAAATATAAAAAGTATTTATAAAAATAGAATAACATTTTATAGAAAAAGTTTCAAAATTTGATGGCAATTTCAATTCTTATGTGAAACCAATCACACAAAAATTTTAGGGAAAATTTTGATTAAGTGTATTTTAAAAAATAAAAATTATTATAAAGGCATAAGTTTTAAATATTTATTTAACCGTGTAGTATAAATAACATTCTCTTTGTCTGAACTTTATATCGAGTCGTGACAAAAAAACATAAAACATTTTTAAAAAAAAGAAAAGAAAAGAAAGTCCTCAGGCTTGAAAAAGTCTGCTTTGGCCCGACTACAGGCACCATATCATCAATTATTTTGCAGAATTACCAGCTCGGATTAGTGGAGCAGCGAATATTATTGTTTGATGGTCTTCCATTTTATAAAAATCTTTAAAATATAATTAAATTCATTAGTTTCATTAAAAATTTCAACAAGTTTTAGTTCTTAATATTTGTGGTTTGATAATTTTAGTTTTAGGTCGACAAATCTAATTCTTATAATTTTAATTTGTAAATATTAAAAACTTAACTATAATACTCCATTTGGTATCTTGGAATTAGAATTGAATTGGAATTATAATTATGTAAAATTGAATTCAATTTTTATAATTACAATTCAAATTCAATTCTTATATTTAGTAAATCACTTGAATCAACTATTTTAAACTTTTCAAGGTATACTACTAATTACCATCATACATTACTTTTTTTTTTTTTTCAGTTAGGAGACAAGATTCTTTTATCTTTTCCTTTTCTTTATTTTGAATTTATTATACTTTATTGTATCATTTTTATTTCACATAAAGTGAAATGAAAGTTTTACAAGCTTTATAAAAGAGTAACATAAAGTTCTCCAAAAAATTGACGACACAAACATTGGAGATGGAAAAAAAGAAGAATGAAGGGCGAAAAGAATACATTGTACAATCAATTTATATGTTGAGTGTGGGAAATGACCATTTTGCAACTCAAAAATATCTGCCACTCTTTCCAAATCCATTAATAAATATCTACTCACAAACACACTCCCAAAAGCAAAATTTATACCAGGCCTTAAACTTGATTTCATCATCAACATCCATATCCAAACCAAGATGCATTCTGCCACTTCTGTATCCTTGTACGTTGTCCACCCTTCATTCATACCCCAAAATCCCATCCAAAGAAAGCAGCCATGCATTCATTTTGGAACTCCAGCAGGGAAATCCTATGGGGATAGGCTTCCCTGGTCCATATATTCATCCATTAAACAAAGCATGCCATCATAACATACTGGAGTTATTTTGAACCAAGAAACGAACCCCGAAGAAGACACAAAATCAAAGGCATCTAGTACCAAAGGATCTTAAACACTACAAATGCAGACAATTCCAAAGAAAGTCTGGTAATACACCTGTAGAACATCATCATCATCATCACCTTTATCCCAAATTAGTTGGGGTCTGCGGTCGATGAATCCAAAGATATAAATCCATAAAATAAAGAAAATATAATAAAATAAGTAGATATATAAATATATAAAGAAATAAATAAAAATGTTAAAACTATAAAGGGCAGTCGGGACTACTAGAGTTTTGCTCTTCCACAACACTAATAATTTTTCTCCACTCTGTTCTACTACAAACTAGCCACTAATCTATTTCTAACTCCATTAAATCTTGTTTTACTACTTTTACCCACGTAACTTTCGGCCGACCTCTCCCTTTCTTCCCATGATACTCATTATAACAAACTTCTATTCTTATTGGTGCATCTACAGGTCGCCGAAGAATATGCCCAAACCATCTCAATCTATGTTCTCTCATCTTTTTTGCCACTGGTGCTACTTCAACTCTTCGTCGAATATCCTCGTTTCTCATCTTATCCATTATTGTCTTAGCACTCATCCACCATAACATTCTCATTTCTGCTACTCCCAACTTATGCTCATGTTGTCTCTTTGCTGGGTAATATTCAGCTCCATATAGCATTGCTGGTCTTATAGCTGTTCTATAAAATTTTCCTTTTAACTTAATCGGGATTTTGCGATCACACAAAAACCCTGTTGCACTTCACAATTTCATCCAACCTGCTCTAATTCTATGGTGTACATCTTCATCAATCTCTCCCCCTTTTTGCAATATTGATCCCAAATATCTTAAAACATCTTTCTTGGGTACCTCCTGTCTGAGCATACTCACGAAATCTTTATCCTCGCATCTTGCCGTGTTGAATTCACACTTCATATATTCAGTCTTATTTCAACTTAACGTCAATCCTTTTGACTCTAACGTGTTTTTCTATATTTCTAATTTAGCTTATACCTCCGCCTTGGTCTCATCAATAAGCACAATATCATTTGTGAATAACATACACTATGGCACCTCATATTGGATATCCTTTGTCAACTCATCCATAACTAGGGCCAAAAAGGTAAGAACTCAAAGCAGATCCTCAGTGTAAGCCTATTGTGATTGGAAAATAGCTTGATTTTCTATTACAAGTTTTCACGCACGTAGTAACACCATCATACATATCCTTGATAATCTCTACATACTTTGAGGGGACTTTCTTCTTCTCAAGTACCCACCATAGAACCTTTATTGGGACTCTATCATACGCCTTCTCAAGATCAACAAATACCATATGTAGATCTTTCTTCTTTTCTCGATATCTCTGCATTAGCTGTTGTATCAAGAAAATAGCCTCCATGGTAGATCTTTCGGCATAAATCCAAATTGATTTACGGAGACCTTAGTCTCTATTCTCGAACGATGCTCAATAAAACTCTCCCACAGTTTCATTGTATGGTTGTAGAACATAATGCACTAAAATGCTTTTACCATATATGAGGTTAGAAACTTGTAAACCATGGAAATCAAAGCCATCTAATACAAAACAATTTCAATTAATTCCCAAAGATTGGAAAAAATTATTCAGAAATTTTGGAAATGTACATTTTGCAGAAAGTGGCACACATTTAAGGCTCTATATATGGTAAAAGCAATTGCAATTCCCTGTATAAGGATAACACAAGGAACAATATGTGGAACACGCAGAACAGATAACGAGGATCAAAGCAAGAGAAGTTTCAGAGACAACAAAAACAATTATAAACATTAAGCTAGTGATCCCTGAACCAGAAAATGAAGTAATGGGCTATAGCTACATACACATGAGGTATCAGAAACCCTTGTTTAGGATATAAATGATCTCTCCACTCAGGAATCCAAAGTCAAAAAGTATTGGCTTCAGTATCTAATTAGAATTATGATTAAATGGAACACAAGTCATCCTACTCATCCTCCACAAGAACAACTCTCAGTGGAGAGGCAGATGATGATAACATTGACATTAAATGCTTTCACTACCTAAAATCATGGACAAAGAAATTTCAGAAAATTAGAAAATCAGTCCAGAAAACCAGAAAAATCAATTCAAAAAATCAGTCTTGAAAACTAGAAAAACTAGAAATTCAGAAATTCAGTCCAGAAAATCAATCCAGAAAACCAAAAAAAACTAGAAAATCAGTTCAAAAAATGTAAAATGAAAAGTCTAAAATGTTATGCAAAGAAGACAAATGCTATGACCTCGAACCAGAAAAAGTAACTATGATTGTAAAGTTACAAGAAGTAAAAACCACATATTCAAGCCCATCATTTAAGCAGCATCTACAAAAAGAATAGAAATACGATAACAAAAGCAAAAGTATAGAGAAAAGCTTTTATTATCCAAAAGAAATTCACAAACTTAAATACCTTTGAATCACTCTTTGAGGTGCATCAAAATCCATTGCTGCCTCAAGTGACTTGGCATCCCAGAAAATGTATCAAGTAATCTTTGATCATGCATCATCATATCTAGAGCCTTCAACTTTTGACTAGTATCCAAATCAACATTTTCTAATTCCTTTAGTACTGCCTCAGTGGTGGCTTTTGGTGTTTCTGTTATTAAATATTTATCAAGAGAATTAGCCATTCGTCCCAAAACGTCATATAGAGCTTGTGAACTAGAGTGCTTTCGCTTTGTTCCATGAGAACTGGTTGAAGATGATGCTTTTGCTTTTAAGCGATCTTGTCTAGCCATCATAATACTTATTACATCATCTTCCTCCATTTAATATTTTACTATTTGCTACAGATCCTTCACATCCCGACAATACATAAGTAAACTTTAAATCACGAGAGCATACAACCAAAACATTTGTTGATATCTCACCCTTCCTATTTCTATATCTTCCTTGGTCTCTAAGTGGAACACTTACTTTAATATGAGTTCCATCTAATGCTCCAAGACAATTCTACCACAAAACAACACATAATAAATAGTTAAAACTTATAAATTAATTTTATTGACTAATAATAATAAAAAAACAATAGTTACCTGAAACCAATCCCACTTTTCATCGTCGAATCCTTCTATTTCTGTTTTTGGTTGGATAACATATTATTTTCCTATTCTTAAAATAGCACGTAGGACTATGTTAAAGTACCGACTAACTGTCTCACATGATCTTATGAAATCGAAACTAACTTTTCGATTCTTCAAATTATAAGCAAGCACATAAAAAAACATAGCAACTGCTTCTTCAACAGTTATATGTATTGAATCTCTCAAGCCTCCTTGCTTTCTTAGATTAGTACATAAGATCGTAAAACAATGCTTAGTGAGTCGGAGTTGATACTTACAAACTCTATCACTCCCATAATAAAGTCGCCTTAGGTATATTTCTCGTGCTATCTTAAATTCAAGCTTAGGCTCCTTCATAATATGCTTCTCATGCCACCAAATGGCCAAGGTAGCTATGGTGATTATATGAGTTGCAACAATTACTTTTCGTTTCTTTGTGGCTTGACTCTCATCTTCATTTGGAGGCAAGTGGAAATCCATGTACTATAAGTAAAATAATGAAAAAAATCAAATAAGAATCTTGAATAGACAAGACAATGAAAACGTGAGATGTAAAATACATGTTTTCAGTTCACATGGAAATTACATCAAGAACTGCATATAAAGATTTAACGAAGAATAAAAAGTGAAAATGATGCTTGCCACTTATATACAGTATTTGTCTTGTAGCACAAAAGGAACATTAACCAATCAACTAAGTAGTAATTGTTGTATGCACTGTTTAACATATCCAAAATAATGTTTCTATGCCCATATATAATTCTTTTGGTTAAGTATATGTTAATGGAAGGGATATTGTATTAGACATCCTAGTAAGGATACATAGACATCATACTAGTATTTAACAATTAGATCATGTGAAAGAAAAATGGAAAAAAAACCACATTATTATATTCAATTATAATACTTAAATTGTGTTGTACTTACTGATGGCAATGTCCCCTGTTGTTGTACTCACTGAGAACTCTTTCATAGTAAGATTCTTAGGAGAAAACTTTCCGAGAAGGACATTCTTTTGGGTGGAAACTGTGAAATTTGCGGAGCTCATATTGAAATTGTTATAAACAAAAGGGAAGAAATACAGACGGATCCAGATTCTCCCAACATGGGTGATTTGAAATGTATAGCTAGAGGTTTGAGTAAAGATTCTAGCGGTTTGATCGAAAGGTAAACCAGCAAAAACTATTATAGAATTTGATTTGGTACTAGCCAAAATATCTTGAGCAGTTGAAAGGTATTTGGAAGCTGATTTATTAGAGTTCTATTACTCACAGTTGTATCATTCAATGAACCACAATCCACAAGGTACACATCTTGAGGAGTAAATCCAATAGAAAAGCATGTGAAATTCAATATGCACAAAATCCAAATCAACAATTTCAAAACTCAGATCCATCATCGAAAAGAACAGAAAACTCAAACTCAATGTAATAAAGATCAAAATTTGGAGCTTAAAAGAGGAGATTCATATATGATTCTCAAACACCCAAGAAGCACTAAAGGAAGTAAACATCATATTTTCAAACCACGATTACATAAATATCAGAAACCCATCAGAAAGACGAATGAAATAGGAGTAGAAGATTTAACCTCTTATATCAAATGAGTTTCAATAGACCAAAAGGAAGCAACCCAGATTTCTTCTGCAAGCTAAAAGGAATTAAAAATCAAAGCCATGCTTTTTACCTGAAATTTCCATGCTTTTTAGCAGAGAATCCACTAGCAGCGCCTCATTTACAGCCTCCTCACTAAAGCTAAAAACAAGAAGATAGAGATTTGTGGGCAAATAATGACCTTCAAGAGGGGACAAAGAGGTGACAATCGAGGTGAAAAGCGAGGAGAATGAGTAAGTCTTACGGCTGTAATTTTACGGCTAAAGATGAAGAAGAGATTGAGCGAAAGAGTCGTCCGTTGTTGAGGCTTCTGCAATTTTACTCATTTTATTGTTTTGACCCGGATAAGTTATTACCCGATTTTGAGACCCGAGTGTTTTAATGGTTAAAGAATTGAATTTGGAAAATTTAGGTCTTGAGAAAGAATTTGGAGCCGTTTGTTTTAGGGGTATGGGAGGGGAATGGAATGGTATAGATTAAAAGTGGTTGTTTGGTTTGAGGGGATAGATTTAGGGAAAGTAATGGGGGTGGGTTTTTTGTAAACCCAACTCAACCCCCCTTGGGTTTAGAGGAATGGAATGAAAATTGGCTCAAAATGGTTTTGAGCCAAAAAGGCTCAAAACGATGTCGTTTTAAAGAAAAAAAAAATCCAGCGCTTATGTGGCGCGCCACATGTCATGGGGGTTGCAAACCCCCTAATGGTTTGCAACCCCCATTTTACCTATTTTTTTTAAAAAAATAAATTTCACTAAATTATAGAAAATATTTTTTTCTATAAATTGACATACACTTTGACTATTTTTTGAACAACATATAATTTGTTAAATATCATATAATGTAAAATAATAATATTTTTATTAAAATTTTAATATAAAATTTATTAATAAATTTATTAATTTTAATTTTAATCTAAAATCTATTCCATTCCATTACAAAATAATACCAAACAACATAATTATTATCATTCCATTCTATTCCAAACTTTTCCATTGATCAAATCCATTCCTATCCTAAACCCACCGTTTATACCAAGCGCATAAATTGTGGGTTTAGGAATGGAATGGATTTGATAGAGGGAAAGATTTGGAATGGAATGATAGTAATTATACTGTTTGGTATTATTCCTAACAATGAAATAAATCTGAAAAATACTGTTTGGTTATAGAAAGGAATGGAATCAAAATTTTGTATAAGAATTTGATATCTAATTTTGTTCTTCCTTTGAGATTAATTAATTATTAATTATAATATTAAGTAAATGAATAATTAATATTAAGTAAATGAATAATTAATTAAATGAATAATTATTAAGTAATAATTAAATTACAATATTAATAAGTAAATGAATAATTAATTAATAAATAATAATAAGTTAATTATAATAATTAATATAGCTAGTGACACTATAGCTAGAGCTTTCTAATCCTTTTCCAGCGTTGCAATCATCAAGGCCTACTTAATGAAGCACCAATGGAAGATAATTTTTCTAGTTCAAAAAATTCAAGTCTTTTTAGATACGGTAGGTGTCCAAGCACGGGAAGTTGTACACATTTCTTGCAATCTATCAACTTCAACTCAACTAGCATTGACAAATTATCAAACCCACAAAGAAAATTGATCACCCATAAATCTAAAAATTGTCAACATTTGTAGATTTGGGTGAGGTTCGAGCCCTTCCAACAATGCTGGCAAATGATGGAACTAGTGAAGATGCCACAAACTAATCAAATTGCTTATCTTTTTCGGAAGACATTCTAGATACACGCGATCATCCATCCTCAGTGTTTGCAAACCCTTATTACCAAACGGCTCCTTAAATTGTAAAATTGGGAGGTAATAAAATTAGTGTAGAATTCTAATTTTTAAACTCTTTACAATAACAAGCAGTAGATTTGGAATAGGAGCCTCCAATTCTAATTATAAGGCCCAATTCCATGTAAACAAACAAACCCTAAAAGTGCATAGAGCCTACATATAGTGTGTTTGACAATTTTATTTTCCAATGTTTAAACCCCAAATAATTTAGGTGGACATATTTAATTTCTTTAAAAAATTTGGAAGAGTAGATGACATATATTTGTTTTATTTTTCAAATTAACATGAGTAATAAAAAATGAAGTAGCATTTTTTTGTTGTATCTTTTTCATTTTTTTTAACTAATACTAATTTAAAAAATTAAAAATAAATGTATGTTAATCTCCTCTTACCATTCCTTCCATAATATAATTTACTCTTATATAAATAGATTTATCCACATAAATTATTTAGAAATTAAAACTAGGGGTGGCAATAGGTCCGCTTTCGGGTTCACGTGTCGTGTTTTGAAAAAGTAACAAGATTGTAAAAAAAGGTAAAGGGCAATAAAAGTTGGACCAATGCGATTGTTTTCGTGTCGAATTTTCGTATTAGGTTAGGGTCACATTTTGTCTCACAATTTCGTGTCGAGTTTTTGTGTCGTGTCAGAAATTGCCACCCCTAACTAAAACTGTCAAGCCTTTCAACATTGAGGATTAAAACATATAAATGTAGATCATTAACAGCATGTTTGGTTGGAAGGAATTGACAATTACTTACAGCCTTATTCCTTAGTCAACTTAGTCAACCAGAATTCCTTTGTTTGGTTCAAAGGAATTGAAACTCCAAAGGAATTGAAACTCCAAAGGAATTCCAATTACACAAGAAGGCTGAATTGAAATTCAGCAATCCAACCTCCGAATTGGAATTCCTTAGAAGGATGTAATTGCCAATTTTTTTTTTCTAATTTTACCCTTCAACTCACTCTAATTATCTCCCATCATTTTTCTCACTCTATTTTCTCTCTCATCATTTTTCTTACTCTTCTTTCTCTCTCATCATTTTCTCACTATTTTTTCTCTCTCATCATTTTCTCACTTGACTTTCTCTCTCATTATTTTTCTCACTCTTCTTTCTCTCTTATCATTTTCTCACTATTTTTTCTCTCTCATCATTTTCTCACTCTACTTTCTCTCTCATCATTTTTCTAACTCTTCTTTCTCTCTCTCATTATTTTTCTCACTCTACTTTCTCTCTCTCATCATTTTCTCACTCTACTTTCTCTCTCATCATTTTTCTAACTCGTCTTTCTCTCTCTCATTATTTTTCTCACTCTACTTTCTCTCTCATCATTTTTCTAACTCTTCTTTCTCTCTCATCATTTTCTCACTCTTCTTTCTCTCTCATCATTTTCTCACTCTACTTTCTCTCTCATCATTTTTCTAACTCTTCTTTCTGTCTCATCATTTTCTCACTCTACTTTCTCTCTCGTCATTTTTCTAACTCGTCTTTCTCTCTCTCATTATTTTTCTCACTCTACTTTCTCTCTCATCATTTTTCTAACTCTTCTTTCTCTCTCATCATTTTCTCACTCTACTTTCTCTCTCGTCATTTTTCTAACTCGTCTTTCTCTCTCTGATTATTTTTCTCACTCTACTTTCTGTCTCATCATTTTTCTAACTCTTCTTTCTCTCTCATGATTTTCTCACTCTACTTTCTCTCTCATCAATTTTCTAACTCGTCTTTCTCTCTCTCATTATTTTTCTCACTCTACTTTCTCTCTCGTCATTTTTCTAACTCTTCTTTCTCTCTCATCATTCTCTCACTCTACTTTCTCTCTCATTATTTTTCTAACTCTTCTTTCTCTCTCTCATTATTTTTCTAACTCTTCTTTCTCTCTCTCATTATTTTTCTAACTCTTCTTTCTCTCTCTCATTATTTTTCTCACTCTTCTTTCTCTCTCATCATTTTCTCACTCTTCTTTCTCTCTCATCATTTTTCTCACTCTACTTTCTCTCTCTCATCATTTTCTCACTCTACTTTCTCTTATCATTTTCTCACTCTACTTTCTCTCTCATAATTTTCTCACTCTACTTTCTCTTTTTCATAATTTTCTCACTCTAATTTCTCTCTCATCATTTTCTCACTCTACTTTCTCTTATCATTTTCTCACTCTACTTTCTCTCTCATAATTTTCTCACTCTACTTTCTCTTTTTCATAATTTTCTCACTCTTCTTTCTCTTTCATCATTTTTTCTCACTCTATTTTCTCTCTCTCATCATTTTCTCGTTCTTCTTTCTCTCTCGTCATTTTCTCACTCAGTAATAAAATGCTTAAGATAAGGGTATTTTAGTCATTTAACACAATTGATTAGTTTTATTCACCCCAACCAAACACAAGAATAATGATTCTAACCTTATTCAATTCCTCTAAACCAAACTCATTCAATTCAATTCCAGCCTAATTCATTATAGCCTAATTCCCACTGAATTGAAATTCAATTACAACTTTATTCATTACAGCGAACCAAACATGCCGTAAGTTTTTAATATTTTTCATTAGTTATGCTTAAATGGTTAGAAATTGAAACTAAAAGGAATATATTTGTCAGATTAAAAACTTTAAAACTAAACCTATCAAACTCTCAAATATTGGGAAAATTGTCGAAGACTTTTTTCACTATATTTTCAATGTTTTTTAATGTAATTTTATTATATATGTGAATATGTTTTGTACTTGATTTGTTTATCCTTTGCAAACGTAACAAATTCCGAATTTGATGGAAGAAGATAAATTAAAATAATTGGCAAAGTTAGAAGGTATAAATTAAAATCTAAAGTTAACAATATATGTGCAAAAGTAATTTTTTTTTTTTGGACCAAAGCAATTACTAATAAGGAAATAATATTTATTTGTAGTTTCAACGATTACCTAGCTTGATTCAATGGCAATAGAGAATCTGTAATACTTTTTTGTGCTGTTCTAATTTATCTTTCCAGTTGTGTATATATATATATATATATATTATAATTTATTTTTATTTTTAGTTATTTTGAAGATGAACATTTACTTTTTTTTTATTTTAGGTATATATTTTCAATCAATTTTTAATATTTTCTTGTTACACTTCTTATACTAAAATTTTTTGAAAATATAAAGTGAGTATAGAAAAAATAAAATTTTATATTAAGATATATTAAAATAAATATTCACTAATGATATTTTTTTAATAAAATAAAAATAATTATATGAAAATGTATTATAAAAAATAATACAATAAAGTATTACTGAAAATCACGTGCGGGGTAAACTTTGCTTCATTTATGTTTTATTAGTCGCTTCATTTATGTTACACGCCCTCACCACCACTCTAGCACTATTTTTAAGAATTCACAGGCCAATAAGCAAATGATTTGCTAAAGGACAAAGTTAGGTTAGTTAAATATGCTCATTTATGAATTCATATATTAAGAATTTAATTCTAACCATTTATCTATTACAAGTTGTTACTTCTTTCCCTGTTCTAATTCTAAAAAAAAATATTCACTTTTCACTTTTTATTTATATAATTTTTTAAAGTGATAAAGTATAACACATTTAATATATAATTAAATCTATAATTTTATATTTTAATTTTAATTTTAATTTTAATTTAATTTATACATTATCAATAGTAATAAGGGTAATATATAAATCTCACATCGAAGTTGACTTTTTTTTTTAGAAATTGATAAATTTTTAAAAATTAAACCCTTTTTTAAGACAAAAAATGTATAGTTTTTTCAAATGTTAAAATTTCTTTTGACTTCCTAAATAAAGACCATCAAGATTCTTGTTTCATTCACCAATAAACTCAGAGTCATTCTTTCTATCTACCAAGGGAAGAAAAATTAATTGGCCAACAAGCCTAAGAATGAAGGATTAGCACACAATTATTTAGGTAGTGTTTGGTACATGGGGATGGGAGGGGTTTGGATTGGTTTGGCCAGAAAATTAGATGTTTGGTATGTGTTGGAAGGGTTTACATAATCCCTTGGGGGTGGGTTTTGTGAAACCCACCTCCCCTCTTGGTTTTTCCAAAACCTTTGCCCTAAGGTTTCAATTGCATTAAAAAACGATGCCCTTTTAGCTTTAAAAGAAAAAAAAAAAGATAAACTTGGTAGCGCTAGCTCTGATGTGACGTCTTGCGGGCGCATGCCTTGTCAGAGGTTGCAAACCCCGATAGTTCTGAACCCCATTTTATCTCTTTTTAAAATAAATTTCACTAATTTGTAGAAAATATTTTTCTCTACAAATTGACATGCACTTTGACTATTTTTTGAATAAAATATAATTTTTAAAATATCATATAATATAAAATAATAACATTCTTATTATAATTTTAATAAATTTATTATTATTAATATTAAATTTTAATTTTAATATAAACTTTATTTCATTTCATTACAAAATAATACCAAACAACATAATTACTATCATTCCATTCTATTTCAAACCTTTCCTTTTATCAAATCCATTCCATTTCTAAACCCACCATTTATACCAAGATCCTCCTTATTTTCTGAAAAAAAAATATTGCAAGAAAATACAGCACCATTGATAGCGGAAGAACACACGAAATACAAATTGGGGAGCGTCGGCTGGGTTTCATTATTCTATTCCCATTCCCATTCGCATTCTGATTCTCATGGATGCATCATCCTTCAATGTACTCGAGATGCCATCGCCCACCGTTGATCCGTCCGACATTCCATACCATCGGAATCAAATCGTCCCCACCACTTACCAAGTACTACGTAGGCAATCTCACAAACAAGGGCTCGACATCTTTACGTTTTGAAAATGGCTAATTACAAAATTCCCCTCTTACTATACCTGTTTTCACAACTTTCCCCCCATCAATTCATGATATACTATGTTGTAATAATAATAATATGGTTAAACGTCATGTCACATCAACAATAATGCAAGTGTCAAAATTTAGGCTTCAGTTTGAACAGAAAATTCGTATTTGTATATAAAAAAATTTTAAAATAAAAATAAATTATTTAAACACATTTTTATTTCAAAATTTAAATTTTAAATTTTTTCACTCAAATTTCTCTCACATAATTTTAAAAAATTTCTCTCTCCAAAATACTTTTTCCATCAACCAATACCCACTAAAATTTTCACATATTCTAATACAATTTTTTCCAAATACATCACACTCCAAACAAACCCTTAGCTTGGTATAATAGACTACTAATAACAAAGTTAGTTATGTCAGGTAACTGAAAATTTCAATTGCTATAAGCATATTATTAAAAGTCCTAAGGTGAGATTAATTTGATAAATAGGCCTAGACTATAGTTGTTTATAATTAACCTTTTCGAAAGTAGTGAAAATTTCACGTATTCCAGGGGAAGCAAATTAGATCCCACGTTTTTATCTTCCTTTGTAATCCCGCCGACAACAAATATAACCTTTTTTTGGGGTTAATAGTACTTCTAAGTTTCTAATGATATAACAAAAATATTTTAAAAAAGGGCTAAATTATGCTCTCTTCGTCTCAAAATAAAATTACATTTAGTTTGGTACAACTTTATTTTTAAATTACAAGATATAACATATTTAATATATTATCAAATGAACAAAATTCTATTTTTATCTCTAGTTTTCAATTTAGGTCATACACTGTTATTATCAGTAAAGATAATATAAAAATTTTATACAAAAATATACTTTTTTTGGGTACAAATTTTTTTTTTAAATTAAGTTTTTAAGACTTAGAAAGTATTTATTTCCAACAAATTTTTTTTTTTAATTACAGCTCATCTACTATAACTTTTCAACATAACCTTATATCCCTTTACATTCAAGCAATTAGTCTCACACTTTAATTCAATGAAAACAAAAACTGTTGGCAAGAGAGTAGTCCATTAAAGCTATCAAATGAGTAGGAGATAGTTTAGTTCAGTTGTAAAAGGTTAAACTTGTAAAATTTTAATTATACTAATTTATTTTTTCCCTTCTAATCAACGTGGGACACTTTTCTTTTAATCATAAACCTAAAATTATCCCTTGTATACTACATATTTATACTAGGCTCTCCCTGCCAAATCTAACTTCCACAGTTTTGTGATTTTTTTTTTTTTTAAATTAAGTTTACAACGCCTAAACCCTTATTTTGGACTTTTTTTTTAAACACTCAAGAACTTATTCTAGATTTTAGTCTAATTCAAAATGGATTGGATTAGTATAGTTTTGTTTATGATATCACTTGTTAGTCTAGATTTTAGTCTAATTTAGAATGGACTAGACCAATATAGTTCCATCCATAGTTGTTAAAATCGCGATCCGGATCGTAGAATTGCACGATTCTACGATCCCACCTAACAAAATCGATCCTGGATCGCACAAAATCGTTCAGCAAGTAGAATCGTTAGTAGAATCGGTAGAATCGGTCAGAATCGTATAGAATCGTACAGAATCATTGGTAGAATTGTTTTTCTATTTTATTTTTTTTCTGATTTTTTTTTGAATTGACTGTTTTTCTGTTTTTTTAGTTAATGCTATTATTATTTTGGGTAGAATGTGGTTGAATGGTTGAATGATATATGTCGTTGTTAAACAAGATTTGGACAAAATTCAGAACGCATATACATTGAATATTTTATAATGTTGATTTTTTATATTTTAGCACAAATACACAACTTATTTTTGTAAAAAAATTAGTGTAGGTGATAAAATATGAATAATTAGAATTATTTTGGTCATTTTTTGTAGAATCTTACGATTCTATGATCCGATTCTGCTACCCCAAATCGATTCTACGTAAAATCCCGATTCTACAAACTATGGTTCCATCCCAACGCCACTTGTTGACAACTAAGGTTATGTTTAGGTTGTAGTGTATTTGAGAAAATTTTAGTGGAATTTGCAAAAGTTTTTGTAGGAATTTTTTGTAAAAAAAATATATTGGAGGGAAAATAAAAAAGTATGTTGGAGGGTAAATTTTTTAAAATAATGTGAGAGGAATTTATGTGGGAAATGAAATTTTAAATTTGAATTTTGAAATAAAAATAATTTTTTTAGATGTTTTATGTTTTGTTTAAGAAAATAGTAACTGTTTTTTAAATAAGATTGGAAAAAAACATTGCCAAATTTTTTCATGAAATCCACTAAAGTAGCCCAATAAATAGGTGATTGCCAAATTCAATTCTAAGAGTTTAAACCAGTAGAATTTGGATTACATCAACTTATTAATTACTTTATTTTCTTCAACTTATTAATTACTTTATTTTCTTCTCCAAAACCAATGTGAGAGACTTTTTCTTCTTTAAGTATGAATCCAACAAAAACTTAAATTTTCTTTTTTGATTTAGGTTGAATTGAAATTTTTTATTTGCAAAAAAATTTAAGAGAAGTAGACAAAATAGTATGAGGATTGAAGACAAAGACTTTCAGGTAATGTATGTGATTTCTCATTAGAAATTGAATTTTTTTTATTAAAATTGATTGAATTTTATATTAATTCAACTCATTTATATTATCTATGTGATAATATATTAGAATTATTAAAAATTACTATAAAATTCCAATTGAAATCTATATTATCTAATTCAAGCTAATTCTAATTCCAACAAGAAACCAAATAGAAATATAAATTTGAATACTAAAAGTTTGTTAGTATAAATTGGAATTTTGGAATTTTAAAAGTTTCTTAAGGTCAAAATTGGAATTTTAAAATTTTATTACTTTCTTAGTTTACTAATATAAATATTTCATGCATTTGCTTCACCACATAGGATTGTACAATCATATATAATTAAGGGGATAATTTATAAACTAGGGGGACAACCTATATATATAATAGGAGGTAAAAAAAAGAAAAGAAAAGAAAATTATATTATTGGTTTGCTACACTAAAATAAGAAAATTATATTATTTGTTTGCTGTACTAAAAATAAGGATACTATGCAATATTTTTTTGGGTTGCTAGGTATTTGTGTTAGTCACTAAAAAGTTGGGATTAAAAGGTTGTTAAAGATAATGATTATTCCAAAGTATAGATTTGTTTAGTAATTAAGTAAGTCTTATATATATTTAGGACAAAAACTTTATAATTATAATCTTTTGTGAAGAGTTGAAATACTATCAGATGATATTATACATTTTCTTTGGAGGTAGTAACAATAATTTTTACAAACTATAGAAATTATTCGGTAATAAATCCAAACTTGAAGGAGTTGAATGTAATTTAATTAAAAAGGGAAAAACCATGTCGAAATAAACGAATACGAATCCGAATTTCATTTGAAAAATGTGATGTACACGTAAATAAGCCGAACCGATCAAGAACTTTCCGTCCATTTCTTCATTACGGAGTTAGAACGAGAGGGCAATTTCAGAGGACCAATTCTAATTTGAATTACTGTGTGACTGTGTGTTCTAATTCACAAAATTATATAATTTACACGATTTTTTTTATTTGTTTAATTTTTTTGGTGTTTCGTTGGGAACGGTTAGACAGAGATATTAAGGATGAAGATCACGGCGTTGTTGGTGTTGAGATGCTGGCCGGACGGCTCCAGGGATCCGGTGATATTAGCCAACGCATTTGACGTCAGCCAATTTGGGTATTTCCAGAGATCCAGCGTTAAGGAATTCATTGTCTTCTTCGGCAGGACCTTCGCCGGTCGGACCCCGCCGGGACAACGTCAGTCCGTCCAGCAAGAAGGTATGTTCACCACGGGCTACGACTTTGGTGTGTGGTTAGGGTTTGATTTAGGACGGAAGAATTATTTTGGGAATTGAATTACTTTCAGTCTGAGAGCCTTCTTAAAACTAGGACGTCGAATTTGGTTAAATTTTGGTTTTGTGTGGGTTTTTTTCCCCCTCTGGTTTTTTATGCGTAATTTTCCTTTTTTGTTCTTTTCTTTTTTCACGAGAGTATTGGATGTCGAACGGGTCAGTTATCTTGGTAAACCATGAGTTTTATCGAAAATTATATCTATTGACTGACGGGATCATTATGAAAGTTCAGTTTTGAACCTGAAGATTTATAGGTTAATCTATTAAATTGTGTATTCTTAATTCTGTTTAGCTTATTATTATTATTATTTTTAACAATCTCTGACATGAGTTGGATGAATAGACTTCTAAGATGAAGTTTTATTGAGAGCTTCATGCTAATTTGTGTTCCCAATCCCTTTGCTTCTAACCTAAAATTAGTGATAAAGTGTTCTTCATGTGAAATCTTGTGATTCTTGTTTCTTGTAGCTATTTCAAAGCATACTGAATTTGGTCTAGATTTTTCACATTTTGATGCTTGAATTTGTGAGTTTCAAGGAATTGTATATCCTGGCATAATTATATGAGTTTGATGTATTTTCCAAATTGGATGGAGTTGGGGGTGAAACTGAACTAATTGGATTGAGTTGAACGATTCAGTTTTGCTAGGAAATTGAACTAATTTTGATGTGCTCCTTTTTATCATTTATACTTGGCAAACCATGAATTATTACCTCAATCTGGCCTTCCTCAGAAAAGTTCTGATTTTTATATTCTGAGTAATGCAAATGATCAAGTGTTACTCCCAGATGATGTTGAGGTTATTGGTGTCAGCCTTTCCTAAGTGCTTATTTTAGGAGTTACTACTGAGTACACTTGATATTTTACTTTTTTTTGGGGTTAAGGGTTTGTGGGGCATTCTGTGGAAGAGGATATCACATTGCTTCTTGCTGTTTATTAAATTGCTTGAAGTTGAGTGTTATTTTTTCTCTACTAGAGTACAAGGTACATTCATACAACCAGAATGGCTTGTGCGCTTTGGGTTTTATGGATGATCACTATCCTGTCCGAAGTGCGTTTTCCCTGCTAAATCAGGTTAGATTTTGTGTCATGCAACTTTTACGGGCATTGAGGCTATTTTTCATTTTTCAGGATTTAATAAATGGATGACTTCCTATTTGTCAGGTTTTAGATGAGTACCAGAAAGCTTTTGGTGATTCATGGAAAACTGCACAAGCTGATAGTAGTCAGCCATGGCCCTATCTAACTGAAGCCCTGTCCAAGTTCCAGGTATGTGAAGTAAAACTTTTCTGTTTTATTTATCATTACTCTTTGTAGCTGGCATTTTGAAACAGATCTCCTTATATGCATAGCCAGTCATTTACAGAACTTTTACTGGATGAAGTGAAACTCAATCTCTTGACTTTAACTCTTTAGGACCCTGCTGAAGCTGACAAACTGTTGAGAATTCAGAGGGAGTTGGATGAGACCAAAATTATCCTTGTAAGTATTCTATTTAAACTTGACAACACCTTTTCTAGCATAGTCTGTCTTGTGGTATGCGAGATTGTGTGGCACTTAAAATTTGTGTGCAAGAGATTTGTATATCTGCTCTTGTTATAGAAGCATGTAAGAAATGGAGAGAGGAATTTTCCGTTGGTTTACTGCAAGAGTTAGATTTACTTGAGCTTTTTCCAGATTTCAATCAGGATTTGGTAGGCCCTGTATGATGTTCAAATCTAATGGCATGGAATTTTTGCTTACTGACTTGAGCAATTGGTGAATGAGTTAGATTTTGGAAATCGGAAGTGTGAATTGTTCTTTGCTTATTTTTGGATACCGTATTAACGTGCCTATCCTTTGTGGATAAACCATTGACTGAAAATTTATGCTACCTTTTCAAGTCTCTAGCTGTATGGGTTAGGAACTTATATTTTCCCCAGTTGTAATGAGGTACTTCTTATTTGTTCATTTTTGCACTATTTGTATTTTATGGTAAACTTTTGGAATTTATGCTGTGGGTAACTTATTTTTTCTATCCTTTGATGTATTAATTCTGCTTATATTGAAGTAATTAAGGATTCTAGCTGATTTAGTTTGGTGGAAAGTTCACTTGCTAGTTCAGAATTGACTTTGCCAGTTCTTATGACAAGTAAATTTAGTTCTAGGTAGATTATGTTTGGATTGGACATCTCTGTTTTTTAGTGTTTCTGATTTGTTTAACATTTCCAGTAGCTAATAAAATATTAATGGAATGACTTGCGTAGAACAATGGATTCATTCTGCAAGAAAATGTTTTGGTGGATCTAGTGCTGTGAAGTTGTTGAGCATATTGTGCTTTCACCTACAATCAAACACATATAAGTGATAGATGTGTAGGGATCTGCTTTGTTGTTCTCTTGGCTGTTTCTTTGTCATTAAGCCTTGATGAGGATGCTTTAATCATAATCACTTGGTTCACATTCTTGTTGGTTGTTATCCATAGACATAAGAACAATCTTGATGATGGTTTCAATATTATTAGTGACAAACTCCTATTGTGTTTGCTTGGTTAGTAGCGCATCTCAAATAACTTCATTATTGTTTGCCATCTAGGAGGGTATATACTTTTTCAGATATGTATGATCCCTGTTTGAGATATGTGTTAGCTGAGAAACTCAGCTTTTGTATCTGTTTTCTTGTAATCTCTTAAAGAAAGACAGCTTCCCTGGTGTAGGTTTTCTTGTAATCTCTCGTGTTGACTGAGACATGCTTGCCTATGAATAGTATTGTTATTAATAGTTTTGATTTAGTGAGTGTATCAATGAATCAGCAGAATAGTTTTGAAAGCAATGACGAGATATGATCTATGTAGCCAACCCAACATAGTGGAATAAAGGCTTAATTGTTGTATCAATGAATCAGCATGTGTCTATTCTAGCATGACCCATGAGTTGTGAACATTGTCTCATGGGATTGGGGGTGTTGTGGATGTATTCTGCTGATAATCGAAGAACTCTATTGCCAATTTCTTCTGTGAATGTATTGTCTCATGGGATTAGGGGCATTGTGGACGTGTTCTGCTGATATTCGGAGAACTATATTGCCAATTTCTTTGTGAATGGATTTGCCAGGGTTACAGTCTACATAAAACTATCAAAATACTGCCAATTTATTTCTGCTTCACTTGGCAACTTGAACTCTGCTTCATTCTTTTCCCTTGGCGTCTAACATCTCTTTTCTGCCTTTGATGCAGCACAAAACTATTGACAGTGTCCTTGCACGAGGTGAGAAGCTGGACAGTTTGGTTGAGAAGAGTTCGGATCTCAGTGCAGCTTCACAGGTTAGTGCTACAGAGATGAATTTCAATAGATGGCGAGTTATGATCCATATAACCAATCCCATATAGCCGATCCCAGATAATGGGATAAAAGTTTAGTTGTTGTTTTTGTTGTTGTTGTATTATGTGAATATACCAGTTTTTTGCCATTGAATTTCCCTTTTCTTATTCTTTTTTTTTACTTTTGTCAAAGAAACAATGTTAGCTGTTTACTATCTGATGCTGAACAAGTTGTTACTCCAGATAGACGTAATAGACCGAAAACCAGCATGATGATTAACTAATACAAATTTGCAAATTCGTGTAATGGGTGTGCGAAATTTTATTTTTTGCTGTTGCATGTGTGTTTGGTTGTGGTGAAGCAAATTTTATTAAGAGTTTTGGTCATTTTTCTTTCAAGGGGAGCAGCGGGGAGAGATGAAGGGTAGTTAGGAGGGTTAGGTGCTACTGTTTGTACATTTGCTTGTGCTGTTCTATTGCATGTTTTAAGTGGGAAATTGAGTTGACCGCTTTTGTTCATTCTTGTATTTCTGTTACTTTCGATGTCTTCCATTCGTGGGTTCCTGGAACATTAGCTAACTTTTGGGTTGTTGCAACAGATGTTTTACAAGCAGGCGAAGAAAACTAATCAATGCTGTACCATATTGTAAATTTTCCGAAGTGAACAGGAGCTGTTCATCCGTGAATTCATGTGTTCCTGATGTCTATCAAACTATTACAATATTATATAAACCTCTGTTTTGGGTTTTGCATTAAATTTGTTGAGTTGAATAATTTAAAAATCATGACAAATGTCTTCATTTGTATTGTGACAACTGTGTATTCAATCTGTATTGTGTTTTCTCCTCCCCACCTCTTCCGTGATTCATGTACGTACTTCCCTATTTTATTTTTCTGTGGTTATATCAAATCTTCTTTGTTGAGGCTTGTTTTACTAACCAAACAAACAAGTGACTTACCAAGCAAACAGGACAGATTTTTTTTCACCTAAACATCTATTTATAAGTTTAGATTCACTCTTAGGCATAATGACATTGCAGGTTATGAGACTTAAATATAAGTTACATATGGAAGAGAATTATATAAGTTATATAAAGTAGGGGTAATTACATGGAGTAATGAAGATTATAGGAGAATATAAAAGATATAAGAGTAATAATATTTTTAGTAATTTTTTATAATGACAAGTAATAACGATTGATAGAGTAAGCATAAAAGATAAAATTTAGTTATTTCACTCTTTAAAAAAAATCAAATAACAAGGGATAATTTTATTTTTTTGTATAACTGTTACATTAGTTTTTTTTTATGAATATTATTATTCAAAATATGAATAGACATCTTTTAAATGATTTATGACACATTATTAGTTATTTTGCCTACACCTTTCTTGTTGTTCAATCGAACATAAAGTTCGATTTCACATTGGTTGTTGTCTTTGTCACTTTTATCATGCCATTTATTACTATTGTCTCTATTTTTTGCCTTTTTTTTCTCAACCTTCTTATTTTCATGGTGATAACACTTTCAACAATTTCAAAACTTCTTTGTTTTTTACCGTAAACGAGTGAAATTCATAGCAACAAAATAAAGTCATCTTGAGATGTGATTTTTAAAACTTGAATCGGCAAATGAATAAAAGTAATTTTTTCTTTTTGGGGGCTATATTTGGATAGATAATGACCATTATGAGAAAATTTGCCAAATTTCCTATCTATTGTTTGGTCCTAACTAATGAACAAGGAATATGGTATATTTAGGGCCTATTTAATAAAATTAATTATTGAATTCTAAAAGTTGGATGCCAAAATTTGAATGTTGAAATAATTAAATTACTAAAGTTTGAATGTTTAACATTTAGTTTTAAATGTTTAAATTATAATATTAATAATATTTTTTTGTAATTTTTTATAATGAATTAATCCAAATCCAAATGTTGAATTTCTCAAATTGAAGCACATTTGAAATTTCAGACTGTGATTTCCTTGTTAATTTCCTTATTAGTGAGATCATTTTTCATCTCAGAATCACGTTTTTCCTCATTAATTAAAGGTTTGGTGGAGTTTTCTTCCTAGCAAGCGGCAGTAGTTTGGGTCAAGCTATTCAATGTCTGAAGGCGGTAGTAGTTTGGTTCAAGTTATTCAACGTTTGCAAATTTTCTGGAAGCATTACAAAAGGTACGGGGTGAGAGTTAAGAACACTGACGTTCAGTTTCTTTCAACGCGTGTAGTTTGAAGTTTTCACTGAAGACCACACCTTAGTAAGTAGTTTTATATTAGCGTTAGGTTTTGTCCCTATGTATTAGGGATTTGTTGTCCTTCTTTGGGGATGTGTTTTGTTTTGTACTCATTCGGGGAGGTGTTTTGTTTTGTTCTCCTTATTATATTAATTAATATTGTTTGTTTTTTCTCGATTTAGTTGGATGTCCTCCTCCCCCTCTGCGGAGGTGCTTGTCTTCATAGGTTCAATTTCATCCAACGCCATGAAGCTCTTTTAGCTTTTAGGCTATGTATATTTTGCCATATTGGCTATAAAATATAACTATCGTTTTGGAAAAAAAAATTAAAGGTTTCGCTTCTGTAATAGTAAGTAGCAAAGCAAAGGCCGGTGCGATTTGCACCTAAATCGCACTATAGTTTTTTTTTCTTATTTATTAGGGTTTTATTCCCTATTTATTAGGGTTTTTTCCTCCATGTTGGAGGCTTTTTGTTTCTAGTTTGATTACAGAGCTATTCAACGTATACGGTAGTAATTTGGTTCTTCAGCTATTCAATGCATGCAGTCGAGTCATGCAAGGCATGAAGCAAGCGTTGGGGACGAGGCTCATGAATCGGGTTCTCGTTTAGTGGTGTTTAATTTTCATGATTTTTTGTGATTTTCTAGTAGAGGCCAATCAACTAATTTGTATAGGTGTCTAGATTGCTATTGATGTCATGATTAATGTGCACTAATCATATTAATTTTTTAGGCAATGTTATTTTCTTTTGTTAATTGTGTACATTCCTTAAATATATTCACAGTTAATAGAGAATAAGCATTTAGAAGTGGCAGATAATAGATGTCTATATGCCATCTGATCAGATGGCTTCAAAACGGAAGAATGAACATGATCTACAAATTTTGCTTCCTAGAAAGTGCAGTCAGCGATAGACGATCATATAAAATTAAAAACAACGTATCTTAAATTCTCATCGTCCATAAAATTTCCAAGTAAAATTAACTTCTATAACCATTTGAAGGGCTATTTTGAACATGTAATTTAGACACAAATCGAAAACACTCTTCAACATATTACAACTTGAAATTTAAAGAAAGAACCTCTTTAGAAGAAGTATAATTTAGAAGAGCATGTTAAAATCCTACCTACATTTCATTTCCGGCAACTGAATTTGAAATAACAGATTTCACAGACTCGGAAGGCAGCATGTCCTTATCCTTTCGAATCTTCAGAGACTCGGAAGGTTCACCAGATAATGATGCATCATCCGGCTCCTCCGCAAAACCTGGAGGAACTTCCCCCTTTTTGCCCAACAGGATCCTTATTACTTTCCTGGTCTTCATTATTTTCTTGCCAAAATAGCAGATCAATTGCCAAAAAATTATTTGATCCGTGGACTCCATCAACAGCTGGGCTATCAATCTCCTCTTGCTTTTCAGCATTTTGCTCCTCACTTTTCGGAGTCTCTAGCTCAACCATTTCAGTGTCAGCTCTGCATATCTCATGCAGCAATCAGAAATATTCCAGTATGACTTTTGATAGTTTAGAATGTAAAAGCCAACCAACCTTTCTGAATGAGCAGACTTTTTGTCATCACGTGGATGTTCCAAACAAAAACAGTGCCTCAATGCCAGCTGGTCACTGGAAGAATGGCCGGAAATGAATTTCAAAGAACTACGCGCACAGGCAGTGGCAATATTAGGATCCAACAATATTACCAGGAATGCTGCCTAGGAACATAGAGCATGAACTTACAACTAATATCAAATAGATTTGTCCAAAAAATTTATGGTAAACTCTCACATAGATATTGCATAATTTGTTTCTCTAAAAGCTGTTTTCTTGTTTTGTAAGTCCTGCTTTTGTCTTGCCAGGGTTCAAAACGAGATGAAGAAGAGCATAAATTTACAACCAAACTGTTGATATCACGAGTGGAAAACATATAAAGATTATCCCAATTAAGATGATCTGATTCCAGCAAGGCGGGGGTAAGCTAGGAATTTCAAATGACAATGAACAAATCAACATACCAGTGTCATCACAGGATTACCAGCTTCTGCAAATGAAAGTCTTTCACCAGGTGAAGGGAGAGAACCAACAGATTCAAATGCTTCTGTCAGTGCCTTCACTGCAACGTTCTGACTGATTTCCAAAATATTTGATCCATCAACGACTGCAGGCTTTAAACTTTCCGTTACCGGGGATGAAGGCTTATCATCATTTGCCTTGTCAATGCTCTCAGTCATTTCATGGCCATCTTTTGAAGCTGAAGTGTCATTGGTAATTGATACTGCATTCGAATTTTCTTTTGCAGTATGAATTTTCTTTTTCAGCATTACATTATACCTACAAGAAAACTAAAAGTCAATTATTAAGTGATTATGCATAGAAAAATAAGAGGCAGTGTGCACCTTCTTTTTGGTATTTGTGTCAATAAATGGGTAAACAATCTTCCTTGCTGTCATGAAAATATAGGGCATGTGTATTATGAATAATTTTCCAAGTCTTTCTGGGTAGTAATCCTGCAATTTGAAGTGACTGAGTATGGAAACATTCTAATAACACTATGGTATCAAAACGCTATGGAAACATTCTAATACCATTTCTCCAGAAGTAACACTATGGTATCAAAACATTCTAATAACACTGAAAAGTGAATGAGTGGAAACATTCTGCAGAAAAATAATTAAACCACATCAAAAGCATAAGCCATGAAGATGCTAATAATAATAAAAAAGAAGAAAAAACAGAGGGGAACACGTCTTTCTTTGCAGAAGAAAAGCAAGTACAATTACCTCTGAAGTGTCCAGCTTCAACATTTCTGAAATTCTAGAACCCGGAAGGTCACCAAAAGATCCATGCTTTCAATTGGAACACATAAGTTAAAATTTCATTTTAAAAAAAGTCAAAACCCAATTAAATTTGGATCAACTCTTATTTTGACTGGTCAAACTAAGATTTGACCGAATTTGATTAGATTTTTAAAGTTTTTTTTGTACAAACCCAAACCGGGTCTAGACCGGGTTTGCAGTTGGACTGGGTTGATCGGTCAGGCCTGTTCGAGTTTGACAACATGGCTTAAAATTGCCAGAGTGGTGTTAGAAATTCAAAGGGACAAAAAATGTTGATTGCTTATATGTTGCGTGCTTTGCACATTGAATTACGTGATTCTGAAAATGGACACCCCATGTTAGAATCGTATTTTAGATGAGTCAATCTTTTACTTTGGGATTTCCCCCCTTGCACTGAGTCTTTAATTATTTCTTGCAGGGATGAGATGTGCATATATATTCTGGTGAGTGAATTTAGAGGTGACAATATTTATATAGTTTTAATGGGTATTTAATAGGATGAGAGTTATTAAAATTTTTATATTCATTAAAGATATTTATTAGAAATAATTTGGAGGAATGTTATTGGGATAAGAATTTATTGGGAGGAATATGGAATATCCATGAGTCTCATTAGAAATGGTTAAATGGATAATTATTAGGTAATATTGGATAATTGTTGGTTAATATTTAATAATCAATTATTAATGACTAATGTTAATAGTTAAATAGTTAATGGTTAATGATTAATGTTGGGTAATAATTAATATTGATAGTTAATTACTAATGAAAAATTTTAATAGGATCCCAATGGGAATTAGAAAATCCCAATCCCATTAATTCCCATTAATTCCCAATTCCAAAATTTAATGAGAATAATATTTTCTATTCACAATAATTTCTTACCAATTTAAATCCCACCCAATCCCTTCCCATTCCCTCCCAATTGCCACCCCTAAGTGAATTTATGAGATGGAAATCTTGATGTGGTTGATTTAAATAAACAGAGATGTTGTCATACAAGGACACAGTTGCTGCAGCTGCAAGAAAATACAAACCAATTCAATTTGCTGTAGTTTGGCACTGAGTCTAATTTATTTTATGATTTGATGAAATACAACTTCAGTAAACACAGCTTGCATTTTGAAAATTAATAGAAAACAAAATATGCTGATACGGTGGACCGGATCCTAAGGCCTCTAATAATAGAAGAAATATCCCTATTTTCGTTCCAAAAAAAATAATAATTTACTTTTAAAAATTTTCATTGTTTCAAAAAAGAGTTTACTTTTGAGCTAGATTCCTATAATATACTTACTAATATTAATTATGTATATCTACAACTAAAACGTTAGAATAAAAATATAAAATTATGTATTTAGTTAGTAGATTAAATGTGTTGTACCTAATAACTAAAAAAAGATTGTACCTAAACAGACTCTTTTTTTGAGATTGGAGGGTGTAATATGTTCAATGTACTATTTGCATTATGAAAGAAGAGTTTATTTTTAAAATTTTCTTTGTCCCAACCAAAAAGTCTACTTTAGTGTAGAATTCTTGTATCACCCTTATGAATAAAGATAATGTATAATCCACGTTAAGGATAAAATGTAAAATCATACATTTAATTATAGATGCATTAAGTGAGTTGTATTTTATAGTTTGAAAAAAGTTATACCAAATCAAAAGTAAGATATTTTTTTTAGTACAAAAAGAGTATTATTAAACATATGCTTCATTTGGATTGTTGTCTATTCACAAAAAGTTATGCTGTGTTTGGTTTTTGTTTTTATTTGTAAAAAGTTAACTTTTTCCAACTACAAAAATAAAATATTCAAATAAATTTTTGATTTAAAATTTTAAAATTTAAATTTCTACCAAAATTCTTCTCACATTATTTCAATTTTTCCCCCTCCAATTTACTTTTCATATAATTTTTTTTTTACAAAAAATTCCACCAAAAATATCACACATTCCAATACAAAATTTTCAAATACAACACAATCCAAATATAGCCTTAATTTGTTCTCACAAAATAGATAAACTATCCAAACAACTTTTTATTTCAAAATTTAAAATTCAAATTTTCCCCATAAATTCTCTCACATAATTTAAAATTTTTCCCCTCCAATACACTTTTTATTTTCCCCTAAAATACTTTTTCTTACCAAAAAAATTTCACTAAAATTTTCACATATTTCAATACAAAATTTCTCAAATAAACCACAATCAAAGGTCGCCATAATTTTTACTCTCGCAATTCCGTCAAAAGAGAATGTAAAAAATCTACATGCCAAAAAAGAAGATTCATGGAATAATGCATGTACATACCCTTTTCTCCGGAATAATGCATGTACATACCAAAAAAAGAAGATTCCATCAACAATGATTTTTGGGTGCAATAAATTTAATTATTAGATAGCGTACATGTATGCCACAAATGAAGATTGGTGCTATGTATGAGAAAACCAACAAAATTTCTAGCAATGAATTTTTGGCCGTATCCTCTGCCTCACTTCCATTTCACAAAGCTAGAGCCACAACGTTTCCATTTCCTATAAACCGCCTATATGTTTTTCCCACAAAATTTTCCACTTGATGAATTTTTGGCCGTATTCTCATATAGAATTCAATTATGACATAAGATAAATAAACATGTGGAATTTCTGGCAATGATACAGGAACATTCCAAACAAAGAAGATTCGATTAATAATGAACTTTTGGCTGTACTGTCACAATGAATTTAATTATAAGACATATATCCATGCCAAAAACAAAAAAATTCGTGCTATTTATGAGAAAACCAAAAAGATTTCTAGCAATGAATTTTCGGCCGAATTACTGATTGGTGGGTGCTGGGAGTATATTTGGAGTTACGAAGGTGTAGATGGTACACATATTGTATTTTTTGATAGTTAATTTTAGCTGACGTTGAGTATCTTGGGATTTAGAAATATTTTGTAATATTCTCCCCCTCCCATTTCAAAAAGCTAGATCAACCATGTTTCCATTTCCTATAAACAACCTATGTATCATGAACGATGGTTTTTTCCCACCTTTACTAGGTGCTGCCGAATTTTTGGAATCGTCTGCGGGCGAATTTTGAAAAAAAACAAAAAAAAACCACCTGTGTTTCCCACACAAAATTTTGCCCTTGATTTCCCTTATCATCCTATGAATTTCGTTAGGTTCTCACAGAACAAATTTAATTGTCAGATGTTGACAGCACATTCATCATCCATTTCGTTCTTTTTCCATGTCTTTTTTCCAGTATATATACCCCCATGCCAGTGCTAAAACGCTGATCAGGTGCAACGCGCAAGTGCAATACTTTGTTTCTTTCACTGACTTTGCTCACTCCTCTTCTTGCGTACTCTTTGTCAGCAACTTCTAATCAAGATGTAGCTTCGTTTGGCTGTAGGAATAATAGGCACATTTGTATATATTCCATTTATTTTTCTGTCATCTGTACACTTACAAACTCCATGGAGATATATTATCTCAAATGTTGGCATTAATATATATTTGTTTCTGCTGCAGGAAATGTCGCCTCTATGTTGCTTTATGCAGCACCAATGTAACCTCAATCTTTTCCTTCTCCTTTAAGTATTTAAGTAGGTTGTTTGCTCGGTGGGGGAAGTTTTCCCAGACATGACACACTAATTTCTTCTTTTTTTGGTTATGCAGATTAACTTTTACTAGAATTATAAGAAGCAAAAGTACGGAAGAATTCTCATGTCTTCCGTACGCCATTGCTTTGTTGAACTGTTTCATGTATACGTGGTATGGCTTTGCCGCTAGTGAGCCATCGCTGGGAAAACTTCCCCGTGATCACTATAAATGGGCATCATTCCCACAAATGGTTCAGACCCAATGGAAGCCATTCTGTTCGCTATAAAATCCTAATATGTAAAGTATCACTTTGGTTTTGTGATTTTTTTTGGAAGAAACACTTTGGTTTTGTGATTGATATCACCTTAACATGGAGAGATGGATATCCCAATAGTAGTTTGTGGTCATCCTTGCATTTTGCGCCACTGCTTTGTTATCGACCTTCATATTTCACGGTAAAATATGAAGGTCGATAACAAAGTAGTGGCGCAAAATGCAAGGATGACCACAAACTACTATTGGGATATCCATCTCTCCATGTTAAGGTGATATCAATCACAAAACCAAAGTGATACTATACATATCAGGATTTTATAGCGAACAGAGTGGCTTCCATTGGGTCTGAACCATTTGTGGGAATGATGCCCATTTATCGTGACCACGGGGAAGTTTTCCGAGCGATGGCTCACTAGCGGCAAGCCATACCACGTATACAGGAAACAGTTCAACAAAGCAATGGCGTATGGAAGATATGAGAATTCTTCCGTACTTTTGCTTTTTATAATTCTAGTAATAGTTAATCTGCATAACCAAAAAAAGAAGAAATTAGTGTGTCATGTCTGGGAAAACTTCCCCCACCGAGCAAACAACCTACTTAAATACTTAAAGGAGAAGGAAAAGATTGAGGTTACATTGGTGCTGCATAAAGCAACATAGAGGCGACATTTCCTGCAGCAGAAACAAATATATATTAATGCCAACATTTGAGATAATATATCTCCATGGCTTCCATTGGGTCTGAACCTAAATTTTGAAACTGAGCAAATGATTCTACACTCACCATAAGATGCCTCAGAGTTGCATAAATCATATTCTATCTTCTCTTTAATGCGCGAGTTCACCGGTTGATGGCCACACTACAAGAAAATTAGATTTTTCCGACGGACAATTTCCGACGGCAAATCAAGGTTTCCGTCGGAAACCTAAAGATTTCCGACGGAAAACCGTCGGAAATAATCCGTCGGAATAACGGTTGTCGCAAAAAATTTTCCGGCGGTCAACCGTCAAAATCCGTTCGATTTCCGACGAAAATCCGTCGGAAATTATGAGAAGAAATTCAAAAAAATTTTAAATAATTTCCGACGGATTTCCGTCGGAAATTAACAATTTCCGACGGCTATCCGTCGGAAATTATTTAAATTTTTTTTGAAAAATAAGTAATTACCGACGGAGTTCCGTTGGAAATTATTTAAAATTTTTTAAAAAATAAATATTTTCCGACGGATATCCGTCGGAAATGAAATAAAATTTTAAAAAGAAATAAATAATTTCCGACGGAAATCCGTCGGAAATTTAATAAAATTTTTTTAAAAAAAATAAATTCCATTTTAACAAAAAACTAAAAGAAAGCAGAATCTTTAGCCAGCAACGAGGAAAATTTCAGTCCAACAACAATTGCCTAAATGCAAAATTTTGGTCCAAAGAAATTACCAAATTTTTGTGCAAAATTTCGTCAAGAACAATGGCCAAAAATGAACAAAAATTTCATGCAAGGAGGGCTGCTCAAAGAACCAAATTTTCAGTCAACAATTTCAGCCACAAGTTTGAAACTTTCGGTTGCCAACAATGCAAATTCTATCACAATTCTTTAGCAATTTTCAACACAGGTTCAAGAGACAAGAACCCAAAAGAATAATGACAAGAATAATGGATTCAGGCAGAAAACTCTAAGATAGATATTCTTCGGCAGAAATTATATGGCAGAATTAGAGTTCAAGAACCATGTGATTTGTGGATGAAAATAAAAGTTAGGTAGAAATAAATTGAACAAGAATAATACTTGACTTCAGCCAAAACACAATAAGAGTACTTTCGGTGGAGCAAATTCCGGCAGAAAGAAAATGTTTTTTTTTTTTTTGTGCAGCTAATAAAATAAAACAAAAACTGACAAGGACCATTGTTTCCAATGTTTCGGCCAAGAGGAATTGGAATAAAAATAAATTGAGACAAGTAGAGGATTTGAGCAATTGATGAAGTTAGGCCAACACCACTTGCGACTAGGAGGAACTTTCTGGACAAATAGAATCCGAACAGCCAAAACCTGGGCAGGAAGGAAGTTTAGGTGGTCAATTTGGTTTCGGCTGTATACGATTTCAGACCAGAATTATATATATATTACGGCCAAAATAATATAACATAAGAACCAATATTTTGTGCAGAATTCTAAACACGACACAAGTGAAGATTTTGGCTGGAATAACCAACTTTCAGTCAAGATTTTGTCAGCCAAGCAAGAACTAAAATTTAGTCAATTTCGGCCAAGAAAATACAAATTTTAGTCAAGATAAGAGTGCAGAATTCTGTTATGAATCAAGATAAAAGTCAGCACGATTTATTCAGTAGCAAATCAACAAGGAGTCTGGACAAGAAAAGTAGTCTAGCTGAAGGAAAAATTCAAGAACAAGAAAAAGAAGAAAACAGTACAGCTTCTTGGACAAAATTCTAGTCAACAATCTTGGCCAAGAGCACCAAAATTCAGTCAATAAGTTCAGCCAAGCAAGTGCAAAATTTGTTGTAAAAATTCCTGCTAAGCTTTAACTAAAGTGCAGCACGGTTTTCTTCAGCAGAAAAATCTACAAAAATTATGGACAACTTTCCAAGGATACAGTACGGCTTTTAGGCACAATTCAACAAGAATTCTGAATAAAAGATGCAGTATGGTTGCAGGAACAGTCCAACAAAATTTAGGAATGTACTGGAAATTGAAGATGTCTAAGCCACTGGTATACTAGACAAACAGCAAGCTCAAACTTTTGAAAGTCTATTCTTTTTCCAACTTGTACTTTCTATTTTCTAACAACCAAGTCAGGAATCATATAGCAAGTAGAGACTAGAAAAATCAGAAATTTCAAGTCTTGGTACCACTAGACAACAACCTCTTTCTTCTCCATGCTAATTTAAGATACATTAAGTTTTCCCTTCCCCAACACTAAAAAATCTGAAGTCAGATTATAGGTTAGAAGAATTGAAGCAAACTAATGACCACAGTGATTTGAAACAAACTTAGTATCCAAAGCAAATGGCTAACAAAAAGAATAGAGAAACAATATAAGGTAAGAAAAGGAAGAAGAAGCTGAGCTTATACTTCATTCTCTTTCTGCATACAATGTCCAAAAAATGCAACCTAACCAAAACGCCAAAAAAAATTCAATAATCACCTGGCCCTTGTTTCGAAAATCACCCGGTGGAGTCGGAAATGGGCGAGGACACAGAACAAAAAATTTCAGAGAGCGGGAGGGAAGGTCGAAATGCAGAAGACGGAGGGCTTGGAGGCAACGTCCGATGCGCGTTGTGCTTTCAATCAGTTTGGCTTACTAATTTCAGAAATACGGCTCCTAACAACCTAACCAAAATGCCAAAAACATCAGACTAGGGAGAACAAAAAAATTCAGAAAAAGAGGACAAAAAATTTTCAGAAAATATGTACAAAAAAATTTCCAAGAATGTAACGAAAAAATGCACAAAAATCCTATACATTTCTTTTAAAAAATGCACAAAAAAATGCAGAAATAGGCAAACAAAAGTGGGGAGGTTGCAATGCGCGTGATGCGCGAGGGCTTGCAACCAACCGGCAGCCAAAAAGGCCAAAAATGGGGGCTTACCAAAATTTCAAAATAAGGGGCAAATACCCACTGGCAATGCGCGAGGGAGAGGCGGAAATTTCAGTTGATGCGACGGAAAAGAGAAAAGGGAAGTGCAGATGCGACGGAAAAGGGGGGAGGGGAGGGGGAAAAGGGGGGAGGCAGGAGGCGGGAGGGGAGGGCGCGCGGGAGGGAGAGGGAAATGGGAGGGAGGGGGAAAAGGGGGGGGTTTTTTTTTTTTATCTACTGTCACATTTCCGGCGGATAGCCGTCGGAAAGTGAAATTTTTTTTACTTTTGGAGGAAATTCCGACGGATTATCCGTTGGAAATTTTTTCACATTTTTATTTTGAATATTTTCGACGGATGTCCGTCGGAACTTTAAATATTTTTTATTTTTCTTAAAATTCCGACAGTTTGTCCGTCGGAAATGTTTCAATTTTTTTAATTTTTGGCAAGAATTGCCGACGGATTTTCCGTCAGAAATTTTTTAATTTCTTATTTTGAATATTACCGACCGTAATCCGTCGGAAAGTTTTGAAAAATAAATTTCGACGGCTAATCGGTCGGAAAATTTTGAAAAATAAATTTTTTCTGGAGCTTTTCCGACGGAATATCCGTTGGAATATATTGGCGCCGCGCGGTGCCAATTTGCTCCTACGGATTTCCGGCAGATTTCCTTCGGAAATATTGTTTCCGACTCCAGTTCGCTTTTTCCGACGGATGTCCGTCGGAAATTTCCGACGGATTAATATCTGTCGGAAGCTTCTGTTGGAAATTAAGCCTTTTCTTGTAGTGCCAGTTTTTGGGGGGTGGGGGTTGTGGCCGTAACCTTTTCCTTGTTTTTGTTGTCCGCAGCCTTTGTCTCTCTCCCTTTTTTTTGTTTTTTTGTTCTGTTTCTTGTTTCCGCGGGGTTGTTCCATTTTCTTCGTTTCCGAGGGATATTTTCTTGAGTTAATTCCCTTAATATTGATGCCAAAAAAAAAATTAAATAAATGTTGTTTTTATTTTTTTTATTCCATGTCTATAGGAGTCGGTTTTTGAAACACCAATTTTAAAGTCGATTTTTGAAACACCGACTTCTGTAGAATTTTTTTTTAAATTAATTTTGATTTAAAATTAATTAAATTTAGTTTTTTAATCATATTTTATTTGAAAAAATTCGAAAATAATATAATATTCAGAGTTAAATTTTTCATAGTCGATATTCTGCATATCCACGTCAATTTAGTATTATTTTTTAAAAGTTTTTGATTAAAACTAAGTTAATTAGTTTTTGTAGCATATATTAGTAATTTTTTTTGAAAATAATGTAACTTTGAGCAATAATTTTGCAATAATTTGTTGTGTATTATTAAGAGTTTTTTTTCAAAAAATTGTATAAAAAAATATAAATTAAATAAATACTAATTGTTGAAAAATTCTTTTATTTTTAAAGAAATCGATATCTAAAATATCGACTTTAAAATCGATATTGGGGATATCAACTTTAAAATCGCTATTGCAGATAACCACTTTGAAGTCGAAATCCCAGATATCAACTTCAGGCAATTTATGAAAAAGAAAACTTAGCCCTAATTGCCTGAAGTCGATATCTGGGATTTCGACTTCAAAGTGGTTATCTGGAATAGCGATTTTAAAGTTGATATCCCTAATATCGATTTTAAAGTCGATATTTTAGATATCGATTTCTTTAAAAATAAAAGAATTTTTCAAGAATTAGTATTTATTTAATTTATATTTTTTTATACAATTTTTTGAAAAAAAACTCGTAATAATACACAACAAATTATTGCAAAATTATTGCTCAAAGTTACATTATTTTCAAAAAAAATTACTAATATATGGTACAAAAACTAATTAACTTAGTTTTAATCAAAAACTTTTAAAAAATAATACTAAATTGACGTGGATATGCAGAATATCGACTATGAAAAATTTAACTCTAGATATTATATTATTTTCGAATTTTTTCAAATAAAATATGATTAAAAAACTAAATTTAATTAATTTTAAATCAAAATTAATTTAAAAAAAAAATTCTAGAAAAGTCGGTTTTTGAAACACCGACTCCTATAGACATGGAATAAAAAAAATAAAAACAATATTTATTTAATTTTTTTTGGCATCAATATTAAGGGAATTAACTCTATTTTCTTTATGCTCTTCATTTTCCCTCCAAATTGTGTCTATTTTCTCTGTATTCTTTCCTATGTGGGTGATTTAGTTCATCCGTTTTTGTCCGACCCTTTGGTTTTCCTCCAAACCCTGTCTGTTCATTTTCTTTCTTCCCAACCTTTTCATTTTCCTTGTCACGATGGTTTCCTGCGGGTTGCACCAAAGATTTCATCTTTTTTACACCCTAAAGGATTGGCTGCTTTGCTTGTTCAAGGCCTTTCAGGCAGGCAGCTCCGTGGAGGAGATTGTGAGAATTTTGCCTGATTTTGTGGTGCTGCTTGGATTGCAACCAAGTCTTACCACTTCTAGGAACAATGGGCTCTTGAATATGTTGAAGTTAATGCAGAAAAAGGCCTTGCAATTGTACGTGAAGGGCTGAATTAGGCTTTTAGAATAGAACTAATTTTTTTTCCTAGCTATGCACGGCCTTTGTGTCTATTTGTTTTAATTGAAATTTTAGTGCAGAATGTTTAATTTTAATCGTCTCAAGATCTAATTTCTTGATGTCCAGCCAAGACCAACAAGAATTTAGCATGTAATCGAGAGAATTTCATCAGCCCGCATGGCATCTCCTTCATAAGCTCCTCAGCCTCTAGCAGAAGACCAGATCGACAGAGAAGATCCACCACACAAGTGAAATGCTCCAATGAAGGGGCTAAACCATAACGTTGTTTCATTAAGCGGAAAATCTTCATTCCCTCTTTGGCCAAGCCTGCACCATTACAAGCAGATAAAACAGCAACAAAAGTTGCTGCATTTTTACTGCTTGCCTTAACATTTGTTCAAAGAGTAAGATTGCCTTGGGACCAAGACCGTGATGCGCAAAGCCATATATCAAAGATGTCCAAGCTGCCACATTAGGACAGCCAATGCAGATAAACGATGTCTGAGCATCACCAATGCTCCCACATTTTGAATACATGTCTACCAAAGCTGTACCAACATAAACATTAGACTGGAAAGGAGTCTTACTAAATTGACTATGGATCTGTTGCCCTTGTTGAAGAGACCCAAGGCATGAACATGCACGAAGCAGAGCAGAAAATATCGATCTAGAATGGGTGATTGATAGCCTACGCATTTCTATATATAATTTAATAGCACTTTCGTGTTGACCATTTTCAATGGAAATCATGGAGTTCCATGTCACAGGACTTCCCTTTCCTGTAATTTCTTCAAAAGGCTCCATAGCTTTATGAACCTCACCAGACTTAGAAAGCACGTGAATCATAGTATTCAAGCAAATTAAACTTCTAGCTGGCATTTCCAGAAATAAGCTTTTTGAATCCTCCAATCGACCACACAATGCATGCCCCTTGATCATCAAACTATATGAAATTACGTTCATCTCAACTAGTCTACCAAAAACAAATTCGTCTTCTTCAATCCTGCCCAGTGTTATGTCCTCTAATTAGAGTATTTGAAATGTTCAAACAAGGATTGTCCAACGTAGCGTAAACTTTTTTGGCATCATCAATAATTTCACTACTACAATAGAAGTCCACAAGAGCATCATTATGTGAAAGTTCAAATTCAAATCCCAATTTGATGAGAAGCGAATGTATAGCTTTTCCTTCCGGCAAAGCGCCCAGTCTTCCACAAGCCCTTATGACAGAATCCAACGTGAACTCATTAGGAACTCTCTCTCATCCTTTGAAACAATTCCAAGGAATTCCTACACCCCTCATCACTCTTTGAATAGCCTGAGATCAACGTAGTCCATTCAACAACACCACGGCTTGACATCTTGTTGAAAACACTCAGTGCATCATTCATTAGATTGCAGTGGACATAACCCACAAGCATCAAGCTCCATAATGAACTATTGCTCTCATGTAACTCATCAAACACTTGCCCAGCATTTCCTATATCGTAACAACTAGCATATAAGTACAACAGAGAACTTCCCACATACTCACAATTCTCAAAACCAGATTTTATAATGAATTTGGCACAAAAATAATAAAGAAGTGGAGAATTTTGTACAGAATAACTCAGATGACAAAACTAATAATTGATTAATTTGACCTACTTTATTGGGTAATAGTCAATGAATTTGCTCATTTACCTTATATAATAATAATTTACTTAGTAATATTTAATTTTGTTCGAACTTAATGTTTATATAGCTTGATGATATTGAAAGTATAATTTATGTTATCGAATTCACTTTTTGTCACGAAAGTATAATGACAAATCTTTGTAGCATTAGATACAAATTAGTTTTTTAGCACCACGCGAAGCGTGGGGTGTGCCTAATAATAATTTAAAATTTAATAAATATTTTTTTTTAAGAAAAAATTTGTTTGGTTTTTGAAATATATGATTTATATTTTTAATTTATTTTATTGTATTTATGAATTATAAAGTTCCTTTTTTGTTAATTTAACTACTACTTTATATAATTATATTGCTCATTAAAGCATCATGTTTTTGTTTTTTTTTTAAATTCTATTAAGGGCATATAAAAATTTGTATAGTATGTGTAAATTTAAATAATAGATATAGAATTAATTTGATTAATTGTTTAATTAATACTAACATATTGAAGTTAAAAGATAATACAACTTTAAATATATATAACTATTTATTTATTATTACAATGTAAATTAATTTATATAAAAGTATATTTAGTTAATTTAATAAGCAGAAATAAATTAAGGTAATTGATACGGGAGTATCCAACCCACCATCATCCAACACTAGAACCAAGTCCAAGGAGGAGGCGGTGAAGGTTCCCACAAAAGCAGAATTTCATGCAGTCCAAGATGGCTAAGATGTTAACTCTTTTTGTTTTCAGTCTTTTAATTTAAGCCCAAGGGTTGGTAGTAACTTTAAGCCTAAATTAGTGTGTTATATGGGCTAGTCATCTTTTACTACTACTATGCTTAGTTACCTTAAATAAGTTATTAGGTTATATCCCTTGTTCCCTATAAATAGGTAATGTTAGGTTTTGTTTTAGGGAGGCAGAATGATGAAGTGAATAATCCTTTGGTTTATCTTTTAGTTCTTGTTCTTATTTCAGGTTTGTCTTGATTTACATTATGTTTCAATTCAAGTTCATAATTTTCAGCCTTTGGTTTCCTTTGCATCTTTAAATTACGGCTTTGTTCTTTAATTTCTTGATTGTCTTTGCTTTTGAATCCTAAATACCTTTAATTATCTTTTACTGAATTTATAGTCTTCATCCAGTTCTTGCTTAGTTTTCCTTTAATTCTGTGCGCACGATCTTGTTGTCATTTGTTCGAGTTTTCCTTTAATCTTCTGCCTTAAACATATTTGTTCATCTCTTTTAGTAGTCGTTGTTGTATATCCTAAACAGATCGAGTCTGGACACCCTAGTTTTTCTTTATCAACTTGTTTATCAATTCAAACCCCTAGCCACTCATAAGCCTACTTAATTTGCCTAAAATCCAGTTTCCTTAAAGCTCACTCAAGCCCGTGACGCATCAGTAATAGTTATTAAATATTTAAGTATGGGAAGGTAAATGTAGAGTATGGATTTTTTTTATGTGGATAAATATGCCAATTATTTGTAATCATAGTGTTCATATTTTACTTAAATAATTAGACATTATAATAATTTTAATAATTTTTTGAATTAGTATTGATTTTTTTTTTCAAAATATTTAAAATAATAAATGGGGATCAAGTTAAATTATTTAAATATTTATTTTTATAATTTTTTAATATATATTACGAAGTAAAATTTTTTAATATGAAAAATAAAACATTTAAGAATATATATAAAAGAAACACGTAAGTGTAGGTGAGTTACAAAATTTATATTTGTACTTGTAAAATGAAAAAAATCCTATGTATGATAAAAATTTTGATTAATTTTAGATTGCAACTAATTATGCTTGAAAGTAAAATTTAAATTGATAATAAAGAAAATACAATAAAAAAATTTATCAAAGTTTCTTATAAAATAAGAAGATACAGTAAAGAAAATACAATAAATTGATAATAAGTAAATTAATATACTATTAAACGTGTACAAAATATATAGTTTCAAAATTTTAAAAAATTAAATTTATATTAACATACAATTTGCAACCTGAGGAAACCTGTTGATAAAAGATTATCACTACTTTCTCTTTTATATATATAGATGAGGTGTCCATATAACAAAATTTTAGCTAATTGATTGAAGTGGATACCTCAAGCAACCCATAAATCATGAACAAGTAGGTAGTGAAATGCTAATATCATTACACTTTTATTACATATTCAAAAAAAATCATAAAAACATTCATTTAAATTCCATTTGAAATTGTAAGACAAATTAAATAAGTAAACTTAAATTATGGCCATTGCCAAACTAATTACGACCTAGAAGCTCCAACGAATGTGTATTGCAAATAAGTTTTCTATCAATAATTTTTTTCTTCTGAAGGTGACATTCATTAAGGTTGTGTATATATTGTAATTTCAAAATATATTTTCATATTTTTTAAAATATTTTGATACATTTTAATATACTTTTTATTTTATAATCACTACATCAAAATGCATAAAAACACATTTTAAAATGCAATCTATATATACCCTAAAATTGTGTTAATTATTCATCTTTCGTTAGTTAGACCTAATCTTTTTGATTTTCTTATAAAAAAGTGTGAATTGAATAATAGTGATAAAAAGTGAGCCTGTTTAAGTACGATTTCAATCACCAACTTTACTTTTTCTTTTTCTTTTTTCCCCCTCTTTATCGGGAGTAAGTCTTTTTAAGTACGGGTCTAAACACAACTTCAATTCACTCCCTTTTTTTTTTTTCAGGTAATCGATAAAATAGTCTGACTTAGTGAATAATTTTTTTTAATTTTTCATATTTAAAATGATGAAAAAATATTTTAAATATTTTATTAGTATATTTTCAATTTTATCTAATTTTTCGTCAAATTTTGGTTATAGTAATATTGTTGTTTTCATGAAAAATTAATGGAATTATGACAAAGAATTTAAAAAATATACTAATAAAATGTTAATTTTTTTTCATCTTTTTAAATATAAGAGGTAAAAAA
The DNA here is from genome assembly GCA_020080225.1 of Gynochthodes officinalis. NCBI lineage: Eukaryota > Viridiplantae > Streptophyta > Magnoliopsida > Gentianales > Rubiaceae > Gynochthodes > Gynochthodes officinalis. The sequence goes on along the minus strand of CM034615.1, from coordinate 11,759,088 downwards.
TTTTATTTAAAAAATTATTTTATCGGTTATTTTTTTTTTCTTCACTTGTTGGCTCGTCATTCAATTTGCCGCTTCGCAAATAAACAGGTGTCTTTTTTACATGCGCCCACTGCCTGCAACGTTAATCCACAAAGATTAACACTCGTTTTTATGACAATGGAGAAGTCATAGAGCTTTTTACAAGTGTTTTTTTTTTCTTTCTTTTTTACCTTTTTACCAGCGTTGAAATTTTTTTCCTTTATTCGTGTCTTATTGATTTCTTTTGGCTTTACAAAAAACTAAGGGAGTTGCCCCCTTGGGGTAACCAAATTGGTATAGCAGGTGAACACATAACTGTAAGGTCACGAATTCAAATCCCTCTACTAACACCTTCTTGGTTGAACCCGTCGCATACTAGTGCAGTGGGCCTAGTGCGGTTTACTTTTCCTGTGACTCTACTGACACCTTCTTGATTGAGCCCGTCGCATACTATTGTGACGGGCCTAGTGCATGGACCTAGTGCGGCGGGCCTAGTGCGGTTTATTTCTCGTGTGAGGATTTGTCAACAAAAGAATACTGACACCTTCTTGATTGAGCCCGTCGCATACTACTGTGACGGGCCTAGTGCATGGACCTAGTGCGGCGGGTCTAGTGCGGTTTATTTCTCGTGTGAGGGTTTGTCAACAAAAGAATGCGACGGTCACATACTACTGTGACGGGTCTAGTGCGGTTTACTTCTCCTATGCCTCTACTGACACCTTCTTGGTTGAACCCGTCGCATACTACTGTGACGGGCCTAGTGCATGGACCTAGTGCGGCGGGCCTAGTGCGATTTATTTCTCTGCCTAGTGCACGGACCTAGTACTACGGGCCTAGTGCAGTTTACTTCTCCTGTGAGGGTTTGTCAACAAAAGAAACTAAGGATGTTAAAATTTTAATGTTTTGATTCCACTTCATTGTATTTCGTTGTATGAATAAAAAGAATCCTGATACAATTTGGTTTGATGTATAATCACTCATAAGGTTTTTAAAACTCAAGATTTTTCTATTAAAACATTAGTCGTTTGTAAGATTATCTTCTTCTTCTTTTTTTTTTTTTTTTTTTTTGTTTCATATCGAAATTTGACTTTTTCGAAGGCCCTAATTCTCTAACTCCCTTGCTCAAGTACTGCCCTAATCGAATTAGAAACCTAATTCTAAGCTAGGAGAGCTCCTTAGTAAAACTTCCAGTATTTATAGGTTCGGTTAGGAGGGGCTCTTATTTTGGTTTTGTCCTCTAAATATGCAGCCGTAATCGCTATGAGCGTTGCTGCTTCATTCGGCAAGCCTACATTTTAGTATATACACTAATAACACTAAGGATCCGTTTGATAAAACTGAATCTTTAAATTTAAATAATGAAATAATTAAGTTATTGAAATATGAATATTTAAAATTTAATTTTGAATGCCTAAATTATAATACTAAACCAATTAATACTCTTTAATAAATATTTCATCTGAATGTTGAATTATACAAATTATACTATTTTACCCTTCTATTAATTTTATTTATTTATATGCACAAATATTATTATTATTTTTTTAAAATTAAGCATCAAATATTATTCATGAAAATATGTAAAAGATATAATCTATCAAAATTAATATTTTATACAACACATAAAATAAAAAATAAATTAATTGAAATTTAATTAACCATTTTATAAAAAAATAAAAAAACACTTTTAAAAATACATGCTATGAAAAAAAAGGAAAAAAAAAGAGGAAAGATAGTCATATAAAAAGGTTATTTATATTTAAAGGAAAAATAAATTAGTTTGTTGAATGATTTAGTAAAAGAGGATAAATTTGGAAAATTTGTTAAAAAATTTAGCTGATAACATTAAGTGATAAGTAGTAAACTAAATTTTATTGCTTAAATTTTTCTATAGAGATTGAGCAGTGTTTAAGCAATTAAGTTAAGTGAAATTTTGTTATCAAACAATCCAAAATTCAAAATCTTTTCATCAATTAATATTAAACAATAATTGATGTTATCAAATAGGCCCTAAGATTTATTTCATTAGCTCCTCGCTACGCTTGTTCCCATAGTAGAAAAGTAATGCATATGCTATATGGATATTACTATTAATACTAATGTTTGATTTGATTAATATATCGGATTGAGAATGGATAAAGAATTCTATTTTATCCCTAGTACCAAGAGTATATTTTAAATATGTTATTACTCATAAAATATTATAATGATTGATTAAAAAAAATAATGGTAGAGAAAAAGAAAGAAAAGTGTAGACTTAGAAAGTTTATCTTTTGGTGAAGGCCATAATTCCAAGAAATCTTGGTCTAGAATTAGTGCAATCTAGATCCAAAATCATTGCAATGATTGTTGTATTTTACTTAGTATAGAATTTGTATATTTGTATATATAATCCTCTGATAATGAAGAAAAAGGGTGTGAATACAGAAAAAGCTTTTCCCGAATCTCTTTCAAAGTCTACATGGTATCAGAGCATGTTCTCTGAGCCATACGTAATCCCTCTTCGAATATCAACATGGCAGATTCAAACTCCATTGCCATGAATCCATTGAACAAACCTACAACACTCACAAATCCGAACCCACTCCCACATATCATTGTCCAACAAGATAATTCATCTTTCCTCACTAGCGTAGTTCTTGTTGAAATGAATTTTCCATTATGGTCACAACTGATGGAGATGCAAATTGGAGCACATAATAAAATTGGATTCCTCACTGGTGCAATAGAGAAACCAACCCCGTATAATCCTGGATATTCAGCCTGGGTTACTAACAACCACAAGGTTAAAAATTGGCTTGTTGATTCAATGAGCCCCCATCTCATGTAACGATTTATTCGGCTAGCCACAACCAAAGAGATTTGGGATGAGTGCTAAGACCTTCTATGATGGATCTAACGAAACTCAATTGTTTGAGTTAAATCGGAAGTCTTTCACCACCATACAAATTGGTAGACCCTTATCCACATACTATAATGAATTGGTGGGCATTTTTCAGGAAATTGACCACTGAACAACCATACAAAAGGAATTGGTTGAACATGTTGTTCATCTCCACTCCATGGTGGCATGACTGCGGGTTCACATATTTCTCAGTGGACTGGATCCAGAATATGACCAGATTTGTGGTGAGGTTCTACGGAATGATCCAAAGCTAGATTTGGAACGTACGTATGCTTATATTCGGAGAGAAAAACAACAACGACAACTTATGGAGAGCTCAAAACCAGTCCCTAAAAGCACAGCCTTGGTGACTCACCAAAATTCACAGGGAACTACAAACAGCAATACAAAGGGACGAAATCACCCACCATCGGGAAAATCTAACACTTTTGTTTGTAACCATTGTGGTGAAACAGGCCATTCAAAACAACGATGCTATGAGATCATTGGCTATCCAGATTGGTGGGATTTCTCAAAAAAACCACGGAAGAACGTTAAAGGCAATGCAACAGTGGCCATCCGAGGAGATCTTCAAACCAATCCAGAGACACCTCAACCTACGACAAATGTCGTCCAACTAGGTAGTTCTAAACCACTAGATGTTTTATCTGCCATTTCTAGGAATAGTACCTAGATTATTGACACTGGAGCATTCAACCATATGACCAGAGACCCTAACATTTTACAAACTGTTCACCCACATTCTCACACCGTTATTTCCACAGCCAATGAAAGCACATCTTCTATAACAAGATAAAGATCTATCGAATTGTCTGGTACTCTAAAACTTGATAATGTCTTGGTTGTTCCCACTTTGGACTATAATCTCCTCTCTGTCAGTCAAATTACATCTTCTCTTCATTGTACTGTAAATTTTTGGCCATCTTTATGTATTTTTCAGGACATTTTGATTCAGAAGATTCTTGGTTATGGTGTTACACGGAACAAGTTGTACTATTTGGATTTGATTGAGGGTAGAGCACAAAAAATTCACTCATGCTTTTCATACCAGCAGGTTGCCAAGGGTCGAGAAAATATTTGGTTATGGCATAGAAGATTAGGACATCTTTCTTTTGGTTATCTTAAAAAACTTTGGCCCACTTTATTTTTTGGTATAAATATTTCTGATTTTCATTGTGAGGTATGCGAACTAGCAAAGAGTCATCGCTCTTCTTATTTGCCAAGTTTCAATAAATGTTCTGAACTGTTTATGGTTATACACTCTGACATTTGGGGGCCTGCAAAAGTTCCATCTATTTCAAAGGCATGTTATTTTGTTACTTTCATTGACGAATGTACTAGGTTCACATGGGTTTCTCTACTCCATAAAAAGAGTGATACATGTATAGCATTTAAAGAGTTCTATAAAATGGTCCTTCTCACATCTTCCAAACCTTGAACCCAGAATTTTTGGTTGTACAATCTATGCCCACATTCCTAAAGTCTTACGCCATAAATTGGACCCTTGTGCAAAACGATGTGTCTTTGTTGGCTATTCAGACATTCAGAAGGGCTACCGCTGTTTTGATCCTCATACTAAGAAGTTGCATGTCACTATGGATGTCTTCTCCGCGAGACTGAACCATATTACACCCAAGGGTATTTGAGCTCACCTCTTCAAGGGGAGAACTTAGGTGAAGAGGCTGCACTTGATCAAGCAAACACTGGAGTGCTAAGGGGTGAAGCTGTGCTTATGGAGTTAGAGACTATAGAAGAAAGATTGGGTGATGAACAACTTACGTCGGATTTGCCCAGCTTACATGAATATGGAGACCAGGAAAATGAAACTAAAGGTGCTGAACATGACGAAGAACCACATGCCTTGGAAGAACTCGTATTAACACCATTAACTGAGGAACCTTCCCAGAAAGTTTAAGAAAATATGGAGATTCAGAAATCTTCTTCTCGCTATCCACTACGATCAAATAGAGGTATGCCAAAGAAACAATATGAACCTGATTTCGATGCTAATGTCAAATACCCTATTAACAATTATACTTCTACAAAAAATTTGTCGGATTCATATGTTCTTACTGTAGATCAATTATCTAAAGTATTTATTCCTAGTAATGTGTAGGATGCATTATCAGGCCCAAGATGGACGAAGACAATGAATGATGAAATGGAGGCTTTGAAAAAAAAATTCCACTTGGGAACTGGTTCCATTATCTAAAGGAAAGAAGACCATTGGATACAAATAGGTGTACACTATAAAGCTTAAAGTTGACAGGAGCATTGACAGATATAAAGCAATATTTGTAGCAAAAGGCTACACACAAAAATACGGGGTGGACTATCAAGAGATCTTCGCACTAGTGGCGAAGCTCAATACTATCCACATTCTTATACTTATTGCAGTAAATTGAAATTGGCTGTTGCAGTAATGCAATGTAAAAATTTGCCTTTCTAAATGGGGATTTGGAAGAAGAAGTGTACATGGAGCTCCCTCCAGGTATCAAGCGTGGATCCAGGCATGAAGGCAAGGTATGTAAATTGAAAAGATCACTATATGGGTTCAAAAAAATCACCCAAAGCTTGGTTTGGAAGGTTTACAGTAGCAATGAAGTTAGTTGGTTATAAACAAAGTAACTCTGACCACACATTATTTATCAAACACAAAATAGGGAAGGTAACGGATTTAATTGTATACGTGGATGATATGGTCATGACAGGGAATGATTTTGAAGAAATGGAAAGCTTGCAAGCATACCTGGCCACCAAGTTTGAAATGAAAGACCTAGGACAATTACGATATTTCCTAGGAATCGAAGTGTCACGGTTAAGACATGGAATCTCACTTTCTTAACAAAAGTATGTCTTAGATTTGCTACTTGAAACTGGAATGCTGCCCTGCAAACCTATTGAAACACCAATAGAGGTGAATCACCAACTTGGGATGTCATTTAACCAAAATCTAGCTGATAAAGGTTGTTATCAATGACTAGTCGGAAAATTAACCTACCTAACTCACACTAGGCCAAATATTGCCTATGCAGTGAGTGTGGTAAGTCAGTTCATGCATGCTCCAAATGAGGACCATATGAACGCAGTTTATAGAATTTTGAGATATTTGAAGTGTGCTCCAAGGAAGGGATTTTTATACTCAAAGAACAAAACATCCACCATGGAAGGTTACACCGATGCGGATTGGGCAGGAGATCAATTAACTAGGAAATCTACCTCAGGCTATCTCACATTTGTAGAAGGCAATCTTGTAACATGGAGAAGTAAAAAGAAAAAGGTTGTTGCTCGGTCAAGTGTAAAAGCAGAGTTTCGAGGCATTGCACAAGGTTTGTGCGAGCTATTATGGATTAAAAGAGTTCTAGAAGACCTTGGAATTGAATGCTCAGAACCTGTAAGTTTACATTACGATAACAAAGCTGCAATCCAAATTGCTCAAAATCCTATTCAACATGATCGCACAAAACATGTGGAAATTGATCGTCATTTCATTAGAGAGAAGCTAGATCAAAAGGATATTCATTTTCTTTTTGTCAAGTCCGAGAATCAGCTTGCGGAAATACTCACTAAAGCTGTCTTAGGGAAGATATTTCATACAATCATCAACAAGTTGGGCATGATAGACATCTATGACCCAACTTGAGGGGGAGTGTAGACTTAGAAGTTTATCTTTTAGTAAAGGCCATAATTCCAGGAAATCTTGGTCCAGAATTAGTGCAATCTAGATCCAAAATCACTGCAATGATTGTTTTATTTTACCTAGTATAGAATCTGTATATTTGTATATATAATCCTCCGATAATGAGGAAAAAGGGTGTGAATGCAGAAAAAGCTTTTCTTGCATCTCCCTCAAAGTCTACAAAAAGTAAAAGAGAAAAGAGATAAATTGTATAGAGAGATAAGAGAGAGACAGAGGAGAGAAGGAAGAGAAACAAAGAAGAGATGAGAGAGGTAGGAGAGAGAAACAAAGATAGATGAAAGGAAAAAAAAGATGAGAAAGAAAGAATAGGAGAGAAAGGTGAGAGAAAAAAAGAAATGAGAAAGAAAATAGATGAGAGAGAAAGAGGAAGAAAGAGAAGAGAGAGAGAGAGAGAAATGAGAGAGAAAGAGGAAGAAAGAGAAGAGAGAGAGAGAGAAATGAGAGAGATGTAAGAAAGAAAGAAGAGAGAGAAAAAACAGGAAAAAAGAAAAAGATGGGTGAGAGAGGAGAGAAAAAAAATCGAAAAATAATGTAGAGATAAAAAAGATACAACTATTAAGATATATAAGAAGTAATCTTGTAAAAACTAATGAAGTTTAGTGTTTCCTTAAAAAACTTAAGGTGTTGGTTAGATTTAGTAGATGACCAAGTTTTTGGATATTGATTCCAAAATTGTTTTTATATATCCTTAAACTAAACATTATATAAAACTATAATACATTTTTCTTATTTCGATACCCTTTAGCCAAACACTACCCTACTACTTCTGCTTCTTTTTTTTTCTTCATTTGAAGGTTTGTTATTGATAATTCAGATGGACATCATTCTAATAAGATTCTTCAACCTCTTTTAAATTGTTTTTCTTTGTGTAATTCCTTATCTACAAATACTGGAGTTTAGCATTAGCTTAGGCAATTCTATCTCGTCTCAAAATATAGCTAATTAATCATAGTATTAAAGTTCTTATCTCTCATGAATCAGCTATTAGAATGACTCCACAAACATTACTTTATAGTTCTTCATATGAAATTGTTTGGGCCCCAAGTCATTAATTCAATAGCGGGGATTGGTCTTAAAAAAAAAAAGAAGCTCTATTTATTCTAAAAAAAAAAAGTTCACTTTTAATTAAGTATTTTTTTTATACACATAAAGTATAATACAATTAATAAACTATTAAAATTACAATTTTTTAATTTTATCAATAATTTCTAATTTGATGTCATAAATTGTCACTATCAGTAACTCTTTTTTTTTCTTTTTGAAAGTTATATATGCAAATAATCTTTACATTTGAATATGTTTGTGCAAGAAAACTGAAAGATTCGTTTCTAGTTTCAAATTCAATCAACTAAAGGTGAGGAAACTGGGAAAAAAGTATCCATCAAGTACTCAAGATCAGTAGTAATTCGTGTGTCGCTTGTTGGCCTTTGTGTGCCACTTGTTAGCTTTTTTGATTCTTAGTGGTCTTTTCGTCTTTGTGAGTTCGGTTAAAATTCTAACATCACAAAGCTCATTTAACTTCTTTGTGATTATGTATTTTTGTCATTGTGTAATATTAATATACTAATGTTTAGAAAAAAAAAATACTCAAGATCAGGGATCACCCAGGTATTACTTTCACTTGCATGTAAAAGCAGAAAGCACAATAATGAGGACCATTTCTACTTTTGGATGACCTAGTCTGAGTGATTGATTACATTACTGACTAACGAGCATTTGTTTACATATGTAAGACATGGCCAGTATGACAGTACGTAATCATTCAACGCCTTCACCAGCCGAGTTGGCTACCCATCAAACTTGGAGTTTTTTTCCCATTTTAAGTTGAAAAAAAAAAAGAGTGTAAATTGGGCGGTGTTTTTTGGCCATATTCCAGCAATGTGACGGGCACATTTGGCAAATGCGCCCATCACATTACTCGTTTATGTGACCGGGTTTGGGCGCATTTGCCAAATGCGCCCAAACCATTTGGTTTTTATTACAATAATAAATAAATTATATGAATCTATTATTAAAAATATAAATCTATAATATTATTAATTATTATTAAAATAATCTATAATTTTATTATTATAATAATTATTATATTAATCTATAATAAATCTATAATTTTATTAATTATTATTATATAATTATTATCATAATATTATTATTATAATATAATATAAATTATTATTATATAATTATGATCATAATATGAATCTATAATATTATTAATATGATTAATACAATTTATCAAATATGTAAATTTATTATAATAAATGCTAACATTTGGCATTTTTATAGTAACAACTTATAAAAGTTAATTTCTATAATAATATTAAGAGATAATATAAATAAAGTGATAATTATATGTTGAGTGCCATAAATCCAACAATAATTCCTTAAAATTTCAAAATTTTTTTATTGGATATTGAAATGTTTCTAATTAAATCGTACGTCATCAAATAGGGATAACTATTCTGTAAATAATTTCTAATCATGTGCGGACACATTTGCAAGTATGAGATTACAATATGTGGGACATATGATGATGAACGTGCATGAATTTCTATTTCACATTAAAGGGATTATCAAATTTTTATCTTAGATGTATAACTATGACTTTTTTTATGTCATTAGCTAAATTTTGTGGTACAAATAATCTATAAGTTTCAATCACACGTTGGCTTTTTACCCTAGACTATGAATCATGAACTGTGTTTGTTTTATGATGGTTTCCAATTTGATGACAATTTTGAATTACCCTAAACAATGGGTTCACAAATAGTTAAAACCATTAGGGCAATGGTTGAATCCATGCACGATGGAATCACATTCTTAAAGATAGTTTATGGATGAATTCTTACTAAAATTTGGAGATCGTGAGGATCATGATTGATTATAAAGTAATTACTCCTTACAATGAATTCTTACATATGATGATGAATGTGCACGAATTCTTCCTGCTATTCCTAGGTTGTTTTATGTCCTTTTATTGAAGTCTTCTCGGTTGTTTTATGTCCTCTCATTTAACCCTCCCCAATTGTGTTTCTAGGAAAATGAAACCCTAAAACTCTATGTTGAGATTGTCATTACATAAATAAATTTTCGTTTCCATCTATACTTTCTGCTTAGGGGTTATTTTAACGACAATGATATGAAAAGATGTACAAATAATCAGAATGGAAATTGAACTACGGAATATTAAAATAGTATTACAGAAGTTCTTATTTATCTATGTCCTCTAAGTTTTCCATGTGTACCACATGTAGTAGGTCTAATAGTTCTCCTGGATCTACGTAAGTGTACACTCTGTTCTTCTTGTGTCACAGTCGGATCTACCCCTTCACTAACAATATCTATATATTCATCTACGGAATCGTCATCGTCATCATTAGCATCCTCATGACCATCATTATCATGCAATGTATGTCCAGACATATGTATTGGGGTGTGTATCTCTGAATAGTGGAAGGCACTCGATGATGGCTGATCGATCATGTCAACAACCCCCGACGATGGAAAATTAGGTTGTGTTTCCGACGTAGATGTGATTGGCTAAGATGCACCCGACTGTGTGGAACCACCTAAAGGGTCAAGTATTTCGCCTCCATGTAATCGAGATCCCCTACCACATTGTCTACGGCTCCGATGAGACCTACGCTTTCTAACAATGACCCGAGGGTCCATAGCCTGCTGCATATCTCGATTCTTGATATGCAGTGGGGTAATATCCAATCTGTGAGACTCTCGCACCGTACGGATTGACTTAGAAAGGTAATCTCGTATCGCAGCCAATTCAGGTGCATCCGAGGGTTCACTTTGTAACATACTGTCAACCGACATATGGTACGCCCAAGTGACTACATTCATCTGCCGGAAAAAAATTTTGCTACTCTCTATATGCAAGTAATATCCACAACTTACAATTTACGAAAAAATTGTTACCAAAAACTCTAATGTAGAAACAGTGCCATGAAAGCCCTCCAGTATTGACTTAGCGTGAGATGGGTCAGAAATGTAGATGACCGTACGAGCTCTGTACCATGATATATAATCATGACTTGGAAAAGATGTGTCCGCCACAACTTCTGTTCCACTAACTAACGTGTGCCGGTTGTTCCAGATATTTATAAATTCGAAATGTTGATGGGTGTCGAAACCACCAAAAATAATCCTTCTGTGGGCTAAGCTTTGTAGATAGCAGTGAGAGGGTCGAATCCACAGAGATTGGTTAGATTTATTCCTTGAACAAAATAAAATAAAGAGGGGGGGGGTTTTGTATTATGAAACTAAGCAAGAATTAATTAAGACAACTAAACAAATTAAATAACTAACTAAAAATATGAGGAAAAATTAATAAGAAGAAGTTTCCAATCAAGAATTAATTTCGGTATTGATTCCTTGAATTGATCATTGATTCAAAAGATAGGTTCTTTTATCTTGAATAAATTGGTTATAGTTGTTGAAGATCCGTTCTCTAACAACCAATCTTTTCTTACTTTTTCGATAACCTTCGGATCCGTCCTATGAGTTATTTCTCTAATTAACAAACACAACCTTCGGATCTGTCCTATGAGTTATGTCTATTAATTGCATTAAGGTTCAAAAAGACCCAATTACTAACCAGTAAACCCGGAAACGCCTTGTTTATTTAAGCTAGATTATATATTTTCATAACATACAATCTAAGGCGTTGATTACCTTTCGATGTTGTTATTTGTCACTTGAATTAGAACAATCAAAAAAAGATTAATTATTCTAAATGACTATATATTGAATTCAACTATCAAACAATAGGCCTCTTGTCTAACAATTCAATTCAATAATATAATGAAGCATAGAAAATATATAAATACTCAAGAATAAAAGAAACAATAAAATTACCGGAACCTCACAATTGTTGGAATCAAACCTCAATTAAACTTGATTGGAAAATAAAAATTTAGCTAAACATAATTAAAAAAAAATACAAAGAAAATCAAATGACTGCCATTTTTGTCGATCCCGTGCGGCTCTCGTCTTCTTCGGCCGTAGCTCACTCCATGAAAGGATGAATTGTGACTTGAGAATTCCAAACCTTGTTTTCCTCTCTATTGAACTAGGAAAGCCTAAAAATGGGATGCCTTGATTGTCTCCAAGCCTTGCCTATTTATAGGCAAGGATTCAAGACATTTGGTTGTGCTTTTCCTTAAATCAAGGCTTTGCTTTCCTTAATTCAAGGCTTTGCTTTTCCTTAATTCAAGGCTTTGCTTTTCCTTAATTCAAGGCTTTGCTTTTCCTTAATTCAAGGCTTTTCTTTTCCTTAATTCAAGGCTTTGCTTTTCCTTAATGGCCAACATTTTGTTGTGGAATTTGGTGGCCTCAATTGTGTCTTTCTTGTGCCACTTGTCTTGTGAGGCTACATTCTTTAGGAAAAATGCTTCATCTAACCATTAATCACAAAAATAATTAATATCCTTATAAACAAGCATTTTAATCAATTAAAACACAAGAGAATTGATCCAATAAATATGCAATTATACACTCTATCAAATTCCCCCACACTTAAATCAAAGCTTGTCCTCAAGCTTGCATTAGATCAACATCTTCCTCTCTATTCCATACCCCTTTTCAACCCATCCACAAATAACTCAAAGTCATTACACATTGAAGATCTAAATTGGAATAACAAATCAAAGAATAAGTATTCATAGCCTGATTTTTCAAAACAAAACATATGCATCTCATCAACCTAACAATTTCATCGAAATAAAATGCAACAAAATTTGATAACCTCTCATAGGTTGCACTCTAATCACTCAAAGTGTTTAGGGTTCATTCAACACTCAAATCAAATATAGCATGTCATTACCATAAGCTTGCTTATATATCACATCTCCACCACTAATAATATAAATCCATGCAGAAATCAAAGGATCTTGAAAATGGTTGTAATGGGGCTTAGGTAAAGGTAGGTAAAAAGAAAGAAAAATATAGGCTACAGATATCAAGATATATAGGAATTTCCTTGCATGACTCAAAAGTAAAAAATAGCATAGTAGAACCACTTTCTTTATTCCACATAACATGCATTCCTTTTTTTTTTTTTTACAACTTCACCATACAATTGGACCAATTCGTACACAATGAATTTACTTTGTCCAATACTTGTAGGGAATACTTTTCACTTCTTCTCTTTTTTCTTTTTTTTCCTCAAGGGTTCTTTTCCTTCTAATCAACGTAAATTTTATCATGCAATTCATTCCCACATACTCTTGATCAATGGTTCAACGATGGTAAACAAAGATAAGGATTTAAGGCTAAACAATGTGGTGTTATAACAAAGAAAGGCTAAGGCTCAAAATTGGGTGACTAGGGGTATATGTAATATAAGGTTAAGTTTTTTTTTTTTAGAAAGTTTAAAATTGGTAATCCTAAATGCCCTTATCATTTTTCAACATGAATTCACAATGTGATCTCAACATGCATAACAAAGCAAGTTCTAGAATGATTATACCATATTTGTCAATCTCAACAAAGAAATATGTGAGCATGAAAAATAAAATGCTCTTAGGCTCAAATACTCACAATGGTTTCAATGTATTAAATATTGCACATTCTTATTCAATTCAATCATTAAAATTAACGAGATGCTTTAAAAATCTCCAAACAAAGGCTAATCATACTCATCTCATTCATACATTCCAATCCAAATCACTAATGCATATAACTCAAAATTATTCGAAATGAGCATCAAAAGAGTGACAAATTTCAAAGAAGATATCAGAATGTCAAACCTACTTGGAAGGACTTTCTTCATTTATATATATATATATATATATATTTTTTTTTTTTTACATGAAAAATTTAGAAATAATCAATGAAGCACAAGACACCCCCCCACACCTAAATCATACGTTGTCCTCAATGTATGGAAAATATGCACATGCGGACAAGAAAGAAAATAAAACAAACACAAGGGAACAAGACACTTCCCGAACTGATGAGACAACTGGAGCTGTGGTGAAGGTGAGGGACATCCTATATGGGTGAAGAAGGCATGAAAGATCAGACGATGTTATGGCCATGGCTGAGCATTGGTTGGTAGAAGAAACTGTAAAATGAAAATGAAAATAAAAAGGAAAAACCAAAATAGAATTTCAAATCTTTTTTTTTTTTACACAAAGCAGAAAACATAATAAGATAACTAATTAAATTAAACTTAAATGACAAGAAAATAAATAAAAATTTTGGGTTGCCTCCCAAAAGCGCCTTCATTTAACGTCTTTGGCTAGACGTCTCCACTTCTCTTTAAGTTATTAAATTTTCACTAATTGTTTGGACCACACTTGCATTTTCTCACAAGCTACCATTGCCTTCTCATTCACTTCTAATTGTGCATTCAATTCAACTTGACTTATACTTGTTTTTTCTTTAAAAACATCCTGCACATTAAAATTAGTAATGTTAATAGAATTATGTGCAACGGGTTTGTTGAAGTCATAAACCATATCTTGAAGATCATTATCTATCACAAATTCTTGTTCAAAAATCTGCACTTCTTCAGAAGTCAAATTATTATCAAGTGCAATTTTTACTTTATCCTTATCACAAAAATCAAATGTTTTCTGAGCTAGAGTATCAATAGCATCAAAAGCATAAACAACACATACATCATTAGGATATTTCATGGCAGCATAAATGTTAAACTTAATAATCTCACCATCAAATTCCATAGTTAATGTTCCTTCATGCACATCAATTTTTGCTCTAGATGTTTTCAAGAAAGGTCTCCCAAATAAAATTAACTTTGAGTTAGGAGAGTGATCTTCCTCCATATCAAGTACATAAAAATCATGGAAACACTAATCCATTTACTTGCACCAAAACATCTTCTAATACTCCTCGGGATAAACATTAGATCTATCGAGAAGTTGAATTATCACGCCCGCTTCTTTCAAAGGTCCCAAATTCAAAGAATTATAAATAGATAACGGCATGACATTTATGGAAGCACCCAAATCACACATGGCTTTTCAACTTTCATATTACCTATTTTACAAGGGATGATAAACATACCTGGATCCTTGCATTTTGAAGGCAACTTCTTTTGTAGCACAGCCGAGACATTCTCCCCCACACTTAAAATTTCATTGCCTTTCAATTTTCTTTTGTTGGTGCATAATTCTTTCAGAAATTTAGCATATCGAGGTATTTTTTTAATTGCATCAATTAAAGGAATATTTACCTCTACTTTATAAAAGTCTCAAGAATCCCCTTTTCTTCCTCGTCTTTTTTCGAATTGGCCAATCTTGTAGGGAAATGAGGGGTTGTCTCGATTACCTTAGGCTGCTGTGGGATTGTTACTTCTTTTTCCACCTCTTTATGATCACGTGTTTTGGCCTCTTCCAACACCTTTCCGCTTCTCAAAGTCATTGCACTAACATTTTGCCTTGGGTTAACAACCGATTGAGAAGGTAACTTACCTTGAGATTCCAATTTGCTCACGAAGATGCTAATTGGCTCACTTGATTTTCCAAGTTTTGAATCTTGGTTCGAGTTTCTGTTGAAAACCTTGGGAACTATTAGCAAGTGATTCAACTAACTCTTCAAGGGACTTACCTGCTTTGGAAGGCGGTGGATATGGTGGGTTTTGCTGCCAAGCTTGAAATCCACTAGGTCGTGGCCCATAACTGAAGTTGGGATGATGCCTCCATTCGGATTGTAGGTATTTGAGTAAGGGTCATACATCCTTTGTGGTAGCCCCGAATCCACCAATGGCATTAGCATGTACAAATTGACCTTCTTGCAACGTGGGGCACATGTCAGTGGGATGATTTGAATTGGAGCAAATACCACAAGCCTTTACCTGTTGAATATTTCCTACAACCAACTTTTCCACTAAAGTAGTCAAATTGTCTAAACGTTGATCAATAGAGAAAGTACTTACCTCACTTACCTTCCTAGATGTATCCTCACGTCCGATGCCAAAATGTTGTGTTTTGGCAGCCATGTTGAGATTAAAGTCCTTGCCTCCGTTGGAGTTTTGTGCACTAATGCACTCCACTAGCAAGATCAATCATATTCCTATGCATCACTGTTAGTCCCACATAAAAATATTGGATAAGAAGTTGATCAGGAATTTGATGTTGAGGACAACTAGCACATAATTGCTTAAACCTTTCCCAATATTCATGCATAGTTTCTCCATGTTGCTGCCGTATACCACATATATCTTTTCTAATTGTGGCAGCTCGTGAGGCAGGAAAGAATTTTTCCAAAAATTGCCTCTTCATCTCGATCCATGTGTTTATTGAACCAGAGGGCAAGTAGTATAACCAATCTTTAGCAACTCCATCTAAAGAAAAAGGAAAAGCTCGCAACTTAATTTGATCCTCAGTCACTCCTTGCGGTTTCATCGTGGAACACACCATATGGAATCCCTTTAAGTGCTTATGAGGATCTTCACCTGCAAGGCCATGAAAAGTGGGGAGTAAGTGAATCAATCCTGATTTTAATTCAAAAGGCACTTCTAAAGTAGGATAATCAATGCACAACGGTTGTTGGTTTAAATCAGGCATAGCTAATTCCTTTAAAGTTCGTTCATTATTTCTAGCCATGTTTTCTTCTTCACTATTAAATAATTCAGACAAATTATATTCAAAAGATGAAGAAGATGATACTCCCTGAGATCGTTGTTTGGTTTCTTTTCTAAGCCTACGTGTCGTCTTCTCTATCTCTGGATCGTATGTGAGTTGACCTGTGCGATAGCAGTGAGAGGGTCGAATCCACAGAGATTGGTTAGATTTATTCCTTGAACAAAATAAAATAAAGAGGGGGGGTTTTGTATTATGAAACTAAGCAAGAATTAATTAAGACAACTAAACAAATTAAATAACTAACTAAAAATATGAGGAAAAATTAATAAGAAGAAGTTTCCAATCAAGAATTAATTTCGGTATTGATTCCTTGAATTGATCATTGATTCAAAAGATAGGTTCTTTTATCTTGAATAAATTGGTTATAGTTGTTGAAGATCCGTTCTCTAACAACCAATCTTTTCTTACTTTTTCGATAACCTTCGGATCCGTCCTATGAGTTATTTCTCTAATTAACAAACACAACCTTCGGATCTGTCCTATGAGTTATGTCTATTAATTGCATTAAGGTTCAAAAAGACCCAATTACTAACCAGTAAACCCGGAAACGCCTTGTTTATTTAAGCTAGATTATATATTTTCATAACATACAATCTAAGGCGTTGATTACCTTTCGATGTTGTTATTTGTCACTTGAATTAGAACAATCAAAAAAAGATTAATTATTCTAAATGACTATATATTGAATTCAACTATCAAACAATAGGCCTCTTGTCTAACAATTCAATTCAATAATATAATGAAGCATAGAAAATATATAAATACTCAAGAATAAAAGAAACAATAAAATTACCGGAACCTCACAATTGTTGGAATCAAACCTCAATTAAACTTGATTGGAAAATAAAAATTTAGCTAAACATAATTAAAAGAAAATCAAATGACTGCCCTTTTTGTCGATCCCGTGCGGCTCTCGTCTTCTTCGGCCGTAGCTCACTCCATGAAAGGATGAATTGTGACTTGAGAATTCCAAACCTTGTTTTCCTCTCTATTGAACTAGGAAAGCCTAAAAATGGGATGCCTTGATTGTCTCCAAGCCTTGCCTATTTATAGGCAAGGATTCAAGACATTTGGTTGTGCTTTTCCTTAAATCAAGGCTTTGCTTTCCTTAATTCAAGGCTTTGCTTTTCCTTAATTCAAGGCTTTGCTTTTCCTTAATTCAAGGCTTTGCTTTTCCTTAATTCAAGGCTTTTCTTTTCCTTAATTCAAGGCTTTGCTTTTCCTTAATGGCCAACATTTTGTTGTGGAATTTGGTGGCCTCAATTGTGTCTTTCTTGTGCCACTTGTCTTGTGAGGCTACATTCTTTAGGAAAAATGCTTCATCTAATCATTAATCACAAAAATAATTAATATCCTTATAAACAAGCATTTTAATCAATTAAAACACAAGAGAATTGATCCAATAAATATGCAATTATACACTCTATCAAATGTGCAGCTGCCCAATTCATGTCTGACCTCTTTCGCCGACCCGTGTTATGAATCTCGGTACAGCGATCCAATATTAGTGGCATAGGGATTGGTTGGGACATCCCGAGCTGTCTTAAGGTACGATTCGGCACATGTGGTTCAACGATGCTCCAACATAGTTGATATACTATAGACCGTCAAATATTTCGACCGGCTCTGCAATGCAAAACGTCCGCTAAGTACGGTAACCAAATGAACTACGACCATAAAACGAAAATATTAGTACATTGAATTATGCAAGCGAAAATGACAAATTTCAAACCACACAGCACTCGGTATCTGGTCGAATCAGAGACTGGTCAATTGATCTTGATATGCGCGTACCACGTGTATGGGCACTCTAGACACATCAAAGTGTCCGTTTCACCTGTAGTTTGAATATTCTTATAAGTATCGACTGGAAACATAATAAAAGCATTAATGACATATGTTTATTTTTTCGAACCTCGCGCCATAGGGAAAACGAAAATCATCAATCGGATTTCGGCGTTCCGGCTTAACAATGGGGATCCTCTCCCAAGCCCACAACTACAAACATATTAATTTACATTAGAAAAGCATTTATGTATTAAAATATTTGAAATAAACTAATTGAATATAAATTTATCTGTAACAGAACTAGGGGCCCTGCGATCTCTGTGGCAGTGGGTATGGTAGCTTCATACAAATTGTAATACAGACAAGCTAGTACCGCACTCCCTTAGCTATACCCTTGTATCACCTCAATGTCTATCAACATTGACAAGTATACCAAGGGCATTCAGTAGCCAGACTTGTCAAAAAATAGTAAGCCACTTAATAAAATTATTGGGTATGCGCGAGCTCGCTGGATACATATGTAATCGCCCGCATCATCGGGTATATCATTATCTAACGCCGCCTCTAAACAACCCACATTCACTTTACCCGCCCCAATGGCCGAATGCGGTGGTCTAAATCCTAACAATTGTTCACATAAATCTATCAATTGCTCTACGGTCCGTCGAATGTCTGTCCCAATAATCGGCATCCCATCCACGTGAAGACCCCATAATGCTTCAACAGCTTGTAGTGTCACCATTGCCTCACCGACAGGCAGGTGAAAAGTGTGTGTTTCTGGGCGCCATCTCTCAACCAGTGCGGTTATAAAGGCGTGATCAATCCTGATGAACCCACACTGCAGAATCCCACCGAAACCAAACCTTGCAATAAAATTGGCAACCTGCGGTGGAATTGGCATATATCTTCATAACTCACTATCACATCTCCGTACTTGAAGATGGTCATCATCTATATGGCTGTAGAATAAAGCCGCGGCCCTATGTTCACTATGCTTGAATAGTAGATCGGGAATATGTGGCCCCGGATGCATATCTGTTGAACGAAATAGGGTAAGTGAACATATGATTGTGATAACTATCTCGTTAGTCGACACTGCACTAATAATTCATTAATTTACCACCATTGACATAGAATCATTATAAAAAACCAAACTTAGAGGCCAACAATAATTTCAAAGAATGCATCATTCCAAAAATTAAACATTGAAAATCAAAGTTTAATATATGAGCACAAAAGTCTACATGAACATTTACTTTCTCAAAAATAAATCAGTACATATTCAAAACTAACTACCATCAAACTCTAAGTTGCGAATTTGGGCATTTTTTGCGATTATGTCTAGTTTGATGACGGTTTCCACATCTACGAGGCTCACTAAAGTCTTGCACATCCATCTCGTTCGCTATGCGACTGGCACGCACACGACCGGACCGTTGATTGGTGAACATATCCCAGTCCGGCTGTAATTGCCATTCAGGATTCAGCCAGTAATCTGGATTGCTAATGGCATGAACCTATCCGAATATTACTCGACATAAGTGCTGAGTTTGTACATTTTATGTACTAAACTAACAGGATTGTCCCTCCTGGATCGACACACAGCCATTGCATGGGAGTATGGGTACCTATACATTTGCCACTTACCACACGTGCAGTGATGCCGATAGTATCTAATAGTTTGGTAATTTCCACCTCTGCCATCGACATGCTATGCCGTGGTCACCTCATAACTCTATTTTCGTAATCAAATTTAACCACCTTGTGTCCTTGCGCAGCTAAATCTGCCTTTCTGAAAATCGTCCATATGTTACTCGGCAGATCGTAACGGTAATGGTGCGCATCTACGGACCGTTTTCTGAATATCTCTACTGTTCTGTGAAAGGTAATATCTACCATCGCCTTGACTGACAAATTGCGCACCCATGAAGGACATTATTATAACTCTCGAAAATGTTGGTAGTTAGTGTGCCCCACCGAACATTCCCATCATAAGCTAAACACCATTTCGTCGGATCCATAACGAACAAATATTCCCAATCTTCTGGGCTTAAAGCCCGAATCTGACAACAAAGGGCTTTCCACTTCCGTTTTTGTCTTGCACTACCAATATACCAACAAAGTTTTTTCAATTGTAAGTTCTTGAATTTGGTCATGAAATTACTTCTAACGTGTCTCAGGTAGAAACGGTGAAATGCCATCGGCTCCTGCCAATCCTCCATGTGGCTCATCACGTGCAATACCCTTTGTGTCGATCAGAAACAACACATAACGGGTGTCTGTCATATGCAACGTACAGTCGTAACTGTTGCATGAACCAGCTACAACTATGAACAGTCTCTTCGTCCACAAGGGCAAACACCAACGGTAGAATGCTATTGTTGGCGTCTTGTGTAACTGCTACTAGCAGTTTGCCTCTGTATATACCCCGCAGATGAATTCCATCAACACTTATTACTGGCTTGCATTTGTGAAAAGCTTCAATAGACGGACCAAACGCTCAAAAGACATACCTGAAAGTCCTTGTATGACTACTGCCTACTGGATGATGTTCCCACTCGACAATAGTTCCCGGGTTAGCCTCACGCAAGGCCGCCAAATAACCTGGCAATTCAGTGAACGAGCTCACCCAATCCCCATATATAGTTTCAATCGCCTTTCTGCGACCATGCCAAGCCTTCTTGTATGTCACAGCAACTCCATGGACCTTCTTAATGTTAGCGCAAATACTCTTCGCAGCGTAACAGGGATCTTTCTCAACTGCAAGAATAATATGAGTGGCTATTATAGTGGAAGTCAAGTTTGTGTGCTGACTCATCTGACCCGCACCCAGACAACTGTGCGCAGAAGCCCATCTTGTGATCTGTCACAAGTCATGAGTACTTTTCTGTATTGCTCGAACATTCCACAGGCAGGGTGGACCGAATTGAGACGGGTTCTCTTCTCGATTGTTCAGATACTGATTCTTGCACTTGGCCACCCAAGTATGTAGTTTACTCTTTATTACCTTTAACTCACGAGCGTGACAGATATTTCATAGCGTAATTGCCTTTTTCAATTGCTGATTATCTTCAAATTTCATTCCCAAACAAATGGATTTATTTTCCTCACTCCACATTTGGATGCGATCGGTTTCACCCCGATCTGTGGGATCAAAATTGTCAGAGGGACCAATATCAGTGAAGAATGCTAATCCCCTCGGAGTATACATCCATTGGGATTCTGATGATAGATGGTAATTTTCAACTTGAGGACTGGTGCCAGCGCCACTACGATAGGCATCATGGTCAGAATCCGAATCACTATCACCACTGCCTTCCCCTGATATACTCTCGTTCTCAGCAAGGATTGGCTCGCCTGATAACGGATTATACCCATCGACGAATGCATTATTTGTTGTATCACATCTTCTCTCAACCTCTTGGTCTTGAGAAGTAAGTGATAACAGAAAAATCGGACTCTCTGGAGCAGATGTACTAAGCAAAGCGAGTTGTATTCAATACTGGGGAAGAGGAAGAAGGGCCAGTCGTGTGCACGGGAACAACAGCTTACCCAATCGTCGTCGATGCCCCTAATAAGGAGTCAGTAGAAGATGACACCAGATGATTGGATAGAGGTGGCGATAAAGGTGGCGACAAGCCAACATTGGATTGAGGAGTACGAAGGAGAGTGGCACGAGGGATACACTGAGGAATGGATTGCAGCAAAGCTTGAAAACTACTTTGGCTCGGAATAGGGGCATCACCATCATATGTGGTGTCGGAGTGAGCACCTCAGGCAATACATAAATTTCAACAAGAAATGACTCGTTTAAATTTACCACCTCATACATTAATTCCATTACAAAGTCGTCTACGATGGACAAACCACTGAAATAGACGGAACCACTTAAAGTGCAAGGTCGACGGAACAACAGTTTCAACCTAACCACATTTCTATCGACTGGGACACACTGGTAGACTAATGTCTCTAGTTCATAGAATGAGATCTTTGATGTTATCCTCACGGTGCGATTAGCATACGAAGGACAATATGATAAGCCAATGTTGGATTGAACAATGTCACCACCCCAATATAACCCTAATACGAATGGACGAAAAGTAGACATATCTCACCAAGACCTATTGCGACAATATAAGGAGATGTCAATAATGTTGCATGTATACTAAGCACAACAGCGTCTAAAAGTAAACATGCGTTAACACTAATCACACTTTTATTTTGTACCCGATAATACAAACTAGCTCGGGATATAATTGAAATTAGTTTTGTTATTATTATTATTATTATTATTGTTAATACAATCTATATTACAAATCTTGCGTAATTCCAATGCCTATTTTAATCTCCTCCTACGCTTTTAACACCAAGAATTGAAATGTATAGTTGTTATACAATGGTGCATAAAAATAACATTGTTAAGAGAACAAAATGTGAAAGTTGATGCCAAATGGTTCCCACATTCGATTTGAACATAGACGCAATAAAAAAAGAATTCATTTCCACAAGTGACAACAATCCTCACAAAATTTCCACATATATACTCCATATATATTTGCATACTAAAATTTCAGTGACAAATAATACAAATAATTTCATTTACACTTTCAACTCAAAATATACTATAAAATCAAACTTCATTTCCATAACATAAACAACAAATTCGAAGAAATAATTCATTATCGAATATCTACAGCCGGCGGCGAGAATGGCCATGGAATGACTGGGAAATGCGTCGTGAGATGGCGGTGGATTTGCATAGTAGTTGAGTCCGGTAGGAAAACGGAAAAGGCCTAAACAAAAATGCAGACAATAAAGGATGACTTAAAAAATTGCAGAAAAATGGGAAAAAAAATCCCATGAATTCGAACAACAACTGCACAAAAAAATTCAAGAAAATGGCTGACCAAATGCACAATAAAATCCAAAAATGTGCAAAAAAAAATTGCACACTATGTTTCAGTCCAGGAAGTCAAAACAAATCAGTACAGAACAGGCCAAAAAATCATAAAAATTTTCAAGCCATACAAAAAATATGCCAAAATGCTTCCAACAACAAATGCCAAAAAACTTTGGCAAATTGGACAACCAAATGCCAAAAAATTCCAGAAATGAGCAAACAAAATTCCAAGAATGGACGAAAACCAAAATTCCAGAAAAATAATCCAGCCAATGCACAAAATAATCCAAGAAAATAGCCGACCAAATTCACAATAAATGCGCACTATATTTTAGTCCAAGGAGTCCAAACAAATCAGTCCAGAACAGGCCAAAAAATCATAAAAAATTTCAGCCCATACAAAAATTATGCCAAAATGCTTCCAACAACAAATGCCAAACGACTTTGGCAAATTGGACAACCAAATGGCAAAAAATTCCAGAAATGGACAAACCAAATGGCAAACAAATTCCAGAATGGATGGAAACAAAAAGTCCCCAAAAATAATCCAATGCACAAGATAATCCAGAAATGGGACGTCCAAATTCACAGAAAAGTCCATAAATGGCAAATAAAATTCACACAAATTTTTAGTTCCACAATAAATCCAGAATTTAGAACAATAAATTCATAAAAAAAAGAAAAAAAAATCCTTGCACAAACTCATCAAGTTTTGCTTACAGGGTACTTCTTGCTTCGGCAGCACCTCTTCGAACCAAACAAAAATGCAAAAAAATCAGTTTAGGGAGAGAATTGAAAATTTCACAACAAATGCACAAACAAAATCCGTAAATGGGACTAAATGGTACTAAAAAATGCAAGCCCAAAATTCAGAAATGGGAACAATAAAATCATAAATTCAGAAAAAATACACACAAATAGTACCGGAAATGGGAGGGAAAATTGCACCAAAAAATACCATAAATGGGAACAAAATTTGCACACAAAAATCCCATAAATTTGCACACAAAAATCCAGAAAGGGCAAAAAAATTTGCAGTTCTTTTTGAAGTCCAAGTTTGGCTTACCAACTACAATCGATTGAAAATGGCAATGGCCCAGCGGCAACAGTGGCAACGATGGCGGCGGCAGCTGAGGCAACGACGGTGGCGGAGTTTTGAAACCAAAAAAATGCAGATCGACGGACAGAAAAATGGAAAATCTTTCTCAACTGCTTCCGGTAGATACACAGGAGGGACGGAGAATTTGAAGAGATCAGCGGTCAAAAGTCTTAACTGACGGAAAACTTCAAAATGCGACAGCAGGAAAAGGAAGAAAATGCAGATCTGTTTCTTGGCAAATGACAGAGGCAGAGACGGAGGCGGACGTTTTGAACTGCCATTCTTTTCATTTTGGCGCATTTGCTAAATGCACCAATCACATTGCTGGAATATAGCCAAAAAGCACCCACCAATTTACACACTTTTTTTTTTCAACTTAAAATGGGAAAAAACTCTCAAAGTTGGGCAAAGGAGTTGAAGGATTCGCATTCCGTTTTTAATATTTTTTTTTCTCGTCTCTTTTGAATCCTTTTGGTTTGAAAATTTTGCTTCGCAATGTATGAGATATATTTTTATAATAAATTCTAAACTCTTTTAATTTGGAAATCTCATCCCGTAATATATGAGATATATTTTTATAATAGATTTATTAATGTTATAAGATTATGATTGTAATAGAATATGATAATATAATAAATATTGAGAGTATGTTTGGACAAGAGATTTCTATTTACAAATAGAAAAAGTAACTCATTTTCTCAAATAAAAACATCACACTCCAAACACATTTTTATTTTAAAATTTAAAATGTAAACTTTCTTACACAAATTCCTTTCACATAATTTAAAAAAATTTCCCTCTCATTTTTTCCTTTAAAATACTTTTTCTATAAACAAATACCTATCAAAATTTTTACACAAATTAATTTAACTTTTTTTAAATATATCACACTCTAAACATACCCTGAGATTTTATAAAAAAAAAAAAAAACAAACAACAACAACAACACCTTAACCACAATATAGCGTCGTTTTGCTCGCATTTTTGTCGCTAGCGTTGTATGTCCATAAGTGAATTTCACTTTGTAAAAATGTTTGAATGATGCCTAATTATTATGACCTTGATATGACCTGACTTTTCGCCAATCTTTTTGCCTCTACCTTATGATTATACTCAATACTGAATTTCGCTTTGTGAAATGCTTCGATACTGCCTGACTTATATGACACTTACTCGAAACATTCTTGAGGTGATTGTATATATATATATTTAGTAATAATATTTATAGTAATTTTTTATAATAAAAAATTATAACCACTAATGAAATAATAGAATTATTTATTATTATTTAAAGATTTTAGGTTGAGTTCTTTCACTTTTTTTTTTCTTTTGATGAAATTAATTATTCTACTTCAAATCACAAATCAAACTCTGCCAACCAATAGCCATTACTAAGACATATTTAGAAATGTAACAATTAAATTTTAAGGAGAATCACACTTTTAATTTCTAATGTTTTATCTAGTAGCACTTTTAATCTCAAATATTTTAAATCTAACATATTTAATCCTCAAACTTTCATATTTTGACAAATTTGGTACAATTGATGGCTATTAAAGTAGGAAATGGCAAAATTTGTTACAAAATTTGCTACCAAATTTTTTAATTTACAAATTTTGAAAATTACCTTCTTTTTCTTTTATTTTTCATTCAAAACCCTCATTCTTTAATTAATTTATCTCACAAACCTTTAATATTTAAAAATTAAAAGATATTGGTTTTGAAAAAAAAAAGAAGAACTAATTAAATTTGTGAATAAAAAATTTGATAAAAATTATGACTAAAAAAAATGTAATTTTTAAAATTTGTAAATTAAAAATTTTGATAGCAAATTTTGTAACAATTTTTGTCATTTTATACTTTAATAGCCATCAATTATACCAAATTCATTAAAATATGAAAGTTTAAGGACTAAATGTGTCAGATTTAAAATATTGGAGACTAAAAGTGATATTAGATAAAACATTGAGAGCTAAAAGTGTGATTCTTCCTAAATTTTATTTTTTCATACATATCATATTCATCATTAAGTTTTATTACTATAAAAAGTTATTAAAAGTATTATTATTAATTTTTTTTTCTTTGCGAGCATATAAGTTCTCAAATTATTTATATCTCTTTTTTATAGTAGCATGAAAGTTGCGCTCATTATGCTACTTCCTCACTTTCAACTAACGCTTGGTCCACCAGGTTGCACAAAAAACAAAGGAAAACAGTGGTTAGGGGAGATTGAAGGTGCGATTTCGCATCGTTTTTTGTTTTTTAGGTTTTCACTACGACATTTGGTGGCCAATTCTTCACTGCGTACAACAATAGTTCGGTGGCTAGGTTATTCAACGTTTTGTGGTAGTAGTTTGGTTTGTTATGCAATCAACATATGCAACTTGTGAGTCATCAGGATAGGCAGGAGACCACAGTTAGGAATCTCGTATTCAGTTTCTTTTATCAAATGCCATTTGTGGTGCCCAGTCGAGCTAGCCACTTTCGTTCGTAATTAGTAGTTAGTATTTTCCCGTTTTGTGTAGGTTGTGTCCCTACATGTTATACATGTTAGGATCCTGTCCCATTTTGTGCGAGTTTTCCCTGATTTATTTTGGGGTTTTTGACCCACTTGTGATCTTCTTTACTTCGTGAATTCGATTTATGCCAACACCACGAAATACAATTAACCATTTTGTGACTATCTAATCAATGATTAATATATTATCATTTTTAGAAAAAAAAAAACTAAGTCTGTTCCACTTTTATCCGCGAATCAAATCAAATCAAATCAAATTGAATTAAATCAACTTTTTAAATTGAATATAAAATGATTCAACCTAATTTTAATTGATCTCAACGAAAAATTAAAAAAAAATTACAATTTTTTTCCAAAACAATTAACATTAGTTTTTTTTTCCAAATTAACATTAGTTAGAAAATATGAATTTAATATAATTTTTTATAGTTCAAATAATTCTTTAGTTAAAGTTAATTAATTTTATAACATAAGGATTAAAGTTAACTAAAATAAATGTTTTAAGGCATATATTTATTCTTTAAAGAGAAAAAAATTGGATCAAATAATATAAAAAATATCCAATTTGATCCGATAAAAAATGATTTGCATCTTAGAAAATATCTCGATACGATTTCGTATGGAATGTGCGCTATGCAGATAGATCAGGGCACTTGAACGGCCCTATTTCTTACCTTCTAAAACATGATAACAGATTGACTTCACTTGTCTGTGCAGTAGTGCACGCCTCAAATTACCAAAATTGATGCTTCCATATAGGGGCGGTAATGGTCGACACGACACGATAATACGATACGAACCTAATACGAAATTGACACAATATGAAAATACTAAATTAACAAATTCAAGTTAAAATCAGGTCGGTTATAATTAACTCGAAAAATAAACGAGTCGAATAACAAGTTCGAGTTAAAATCAGGTCGGTTATAATTAATTCAAAAAATAAACGAGTCAAATTCAAGTTGACTTGACGAGTTGACAAATCGACATACTTAACCCATTTAAAGAGTAATTTATAATCCGCGAATCCGAAATTGCCACCCCTACTTCCATACGCTAAATTCGTGTTATGAGACTGCCACCACAGCACCACTGGCTGGTCCTTATACTAACGTGCAACCTCCACAAAAGACCATAACGGCAGAAACATTAGCTGTCCCACCATTCAACAGTGTGACCATTCCCTGGGCTGCAAGTAAAAAGATAGAGACCCCGTTGGTGGGCACAAGCCAAAAGCCAAAACCATTACGCCACTCCCAAGAAAATGATAAGCCTTATCCTTGAGGCTTAAGGTTTTCATTGGATTGACAATGAAAGAAATCATTGGAGGTGTGCAAAGAAGCTTTGATGCAGAAGGAAAAGTAACGATGCAAGAGAGAAAGAGACTAAACAGTAGAAACAACATTGCACATGGATAATATGTAAGTTTAAATTTTTACAATAAGGTAATCCTTAGCAAAGATAAACATCTTTTCAAAAGGATAGCATGAGGACATTAAGTGCCAGCAGCAGTAGTTTTTTTTTTATAGGGATCTTACGCCCTTATATTTACTACGCCATAAAATCTGTCACTGATTGAGTCACCAATGCAACCCATGCTTGCAGAATGGTTGGTACTATTTTCCAAGGAGGGATTTGAACCACCAAATCCCTTTGGTATCTGTTGGAGCATCATCAGCTTCCGGGGGAGGATCAGCCTGGGGTGTCTTGTGGAGCTTGCTCACATCATAGCCTTCTTCTACAGCCTTTTGAACAAGCTCGTTATAGATCCCATCGTCCAAGTGGGGTCTCCTGGATAATATCTGATAACAAAAAAAGCATCAAATGCTACTAATTAGAAACCATGGATGAGCACAGAAGTAAACGATTATTGAAAATTTTTTGTTTTCACAATGAATACTTTGATCAGTGACTGCAGGATAGATATTCAATGGTTCAGAAAGAAAACACTCTAATTCTGCAATAGACCTCTGCTGCACTTTAAGGAAAACACTCAAAGTTGATTGAACTTTTACACAATAATTCTCGTTTAAAGAAAAGCATGGGAATAGAACTCTAATTCTGCAATAATTAATAGACATCTTGATCGAACACAAAAGGGCACAAAACAAAAGTCTGGCTACCATACTTTGTCAAGAAAAGTAAAATCTCACTCTTCATAAATTGGAGTACTTTAATTACTATCCTTTCCAGTTCCTCATCCAAACTCCCCTTATTATTACTCCTAGCATTGAACAATTGAGTATAAGGTACCACCACGCTATTAGTGTTTCATCAAAGCCAGGGTCACATTTCACATTAATGGCAGAAGCTATTTATGGCCACACTCGAATGGAATAATCAGTTTCTCCTTGTCTTCCTCTTTCATCCTACGCTGATGAATTAAGTCCTTAAAATGTTATTCACATATTGAAAAATTAATTTTACAACCAGACTATAGCAGTAATTAATTAATACAAAATCATCTAAACAAATCACCTTTGAATTGTTATCCTTATAATCCAATTCTAACATAAACGTACACAGACCTTAATTTCACTAACCATGGGATACAGTGGTGGCATAATTTTCCTTCAGAACCGTCACGCCATGAACAAAAACATAGATTCCGAATGAAAGACCACAAAGATATAATCATTTCGTACAATAAAACAATCCCAAAAGACAAAAAAAAAAAAAAAAAAGCATTTAAACATGAAAAATGCTTATAGGGATGCAACCACAATTGTCTGTCGTGTATGCATGTTTGTGGAGGGAAGCAAAGAAAAACATTACCCATAGATAGTTCCTGCTAGGCTGGCCAATCAAAGCATACTGATAATCATCATCAATGAACAAAACCCAGTAATCTCCCACAACAGGAATGATAGGCAAGAAAGGAGGAACATAGAACTTGACTTTCAATTTTGCCTCATCACTTTTGGGATCAGCCTTGTATGCAACGCCTTCAATGGAACTCCTTTTGCCACCACTCCATGTCTCGTTCAGAACTTTGACAGTGCCATCAGGGTTCAACGTATAGGTGGCCCTGGTGTTTACACCATCCCTGGGTTGAAATCTTGATGGGAATGACGCAATTTCATACCATCTTCCCATATACCTTTCCAAGTTCAGACCTTTAACTACTTCCATCTCTTTCTTAGAACCCATTTTGCACACCTAATGAAGAAAACTAGAGAAAATGATGATCAGCCCAAATTTAGGAACCAAAATCCCAAAATGGGTTTTTGGGTTTCTTGATTTTTCTTGATAGAAAGAGGAAGACAGGGAGGGAGTATATATAGGGTGTCGACGACGTGGAGAAATAAGGACCTTTGGTTGCGCACAGAGATCCAGTACATTCTAGAATGCTGTTTTAATGATATATATTTAATATATATATTGTAAATATTTAATCTGGGTATATGCCCACAAAGAAATATAAATCAATAAATATATATACCAAAAAATTCTAGTTGGAGGTAATGATGAGTATTTCAAAGTTGAGTCTCAAAATGTATTACTTTAAATACCAAAATTCTCTTGCTATCTTTACCTCCAACACAAATTTTATATTTATTTCTCCAAAAATATTATCTGAAAACCACGGGTAAAAGTAAAATGATATTTTTGGTACTTCAAGTTGGAACTTCAACATTTTTTGTGATAACTGTTTGTTTCAGGACGCTTTCAATTCCTTAAATTTGTCAAAATTGTCAAAATGACAAAGATCTTTTACTTGCAATTGCACTTATTAAGTATTACATTAATTTTTATTAGCTAAATAATTGACAAACTTATGTCGTCATGAAACAAACATTTAGGACAAAAAATGTTACATAACCAAATTTGGGTCATTTCCCGGAAAACCATGTGCTGCCATTACAAAATAGTCAAAAATAGATAATGAGGGTGAGAAAAAAATTATCAATATATATTTTCACCTTTAATAAGATTTTTTTTTTTGAAAGCTAAGGAACTCATTAATATGTAGATTAAGAGATGTTTACGGCTAAGTCATGAGTTTCTTTGACTTGGCACTTAGAAACTTTAGTGAAAGTACATTGATGGAATAATGTAGTAAAGTAAATAATATCACGAACTAAGTCCTGCAATATTACTGACCTTTTTTCCTTCCTATCTAAGATACGAAGTAGTGCAAGGCAGTATGTGAACAAATTAATTTTGTAGAAGCCTCTTTCAATCATTCCTTTGAGAGCTTCCAAAATTGCCATAAATTCTGTTTGTAAAGCACACATTGGCATTTACCCTTTTTGATTTGGTGATGGGTATTACTCCTTCACTGCTCCCGGCTATCCACGCTATGGCTACCAGTCATTTTGTTTGAAGGAACCATTAGTAATAACCTTTCTAGTGTCCATCACATGAGCCCAATCATTCCTCTCTTCTATATTCCAGTTGATTGTTACAGTAGGAGTTATATGAGATGTTGCGGGCTGTGGCCTTTGTGATTGTTACTAGAAATCGCATGATGCTCTTCCAGCCAGGTCTCTTGCTGCAATTGTATCGAATTTTCAAGTATTCTGACGGGGGACATGGAGTTGGCTAGCCAGCGGTTTTATAGGATGAAGCAGGATATAGTTATGGCTTGCTGGTGTTCCGCCAACTTTATCCAATTGCTGAATCATATGTGGAACTTGACTGGAGTTCCCTAGTCAAAGTTATATCCCAAAATTGAGAGTCTCCCAAACTCTTTTTGCTTCTATGCATTGAGTCAAGGCATGTGTTGTGTCTTCTGTGTGATCATTGCATGTGTTGTGTCTGCTGTTGGGCAAATGTTATTGCATGCCTTCCACAGGAAGAATTTAGTTTTCATTGAGATTTCAAATTCCAAAGTTTCTTCCGACATTCTTCTTCTAATAAGTTCGGTTGATTAGCTTGCGTATTAGAAGGAAGGCTTTGCCAAACTTCTCAAGTATAGGGCAAGGTGGTATCCTAATTTGACTGTGTAAGAGCCCCTCATGTCCTTACTCCAGTACTGGAAATCTGTTCATCCACATTGACCTTTGATAAATGAATTGATAGGATCCTTGCAACTTTTCATTGGGGAAAAGGACTCTTAATAATGGTTGTCTCTGGTTTCTTTTTGCATCGATGAAATCAAAGACTTTGAGATTCTAATGAGAAGCATGTAAGTGCTACAATGTGTTTTTTGTCTGTATCACTTTCCAAAAAAATAATTCCATAAAAAATATTTTACTTTTAGATGAAATTTTCGAATATTCTTGTCAATAATTAGTATATGTGATCAATTAAGGATAAATATATATATATATATATATATATATATATATATATATATATATAAGCGTTTTTTTTTTGGGAAATTGAGAGAGTAGTGAATTATTTGGAAGGAAAGGTCTTACAATTCAATGATATGGGAAAATTATTAAAAATATGATAATTTTTTTAAAAGAAAAATGTTGAAGTTGATTTCTAAAAAATTGACTTTAAGATTGATTTCTTCAAAGTTGATTTCAATATTTTGGAAATAGTTTTTAAAATGTCAATATTTTTTTAATTTTATACAAAAACAACAATATTGTGTTAAATATTTCATTGGGAATAAAAAGAAAAATTTATTTCAACCAATATGCCTTTAGGTACGGTCATAAATTAAGAGAAATCAACTACATTAAAATTACCCTTTTATGAGATCCCAATAAAAAAGGAAAAATCAACCACATTAAAATTATCTTTTGAAATGATCCTTTGGGAGGTCTATTTGATATTTAAAAAGTATTCAACAACCGTTTGACAAGCAACGGATGTTGGGGTGAATTAGGAAAATTTAGATAGAGTCAAATTTAAGTGTTGAATAGGTAAGTATAATATTTAATTTTACCAATACGTGCTGAGGTTTTTCTTTATTTAACACACTATTAAATATATAATTTTTTTAACTTTATTTTTTATTTGCGGATCATATATATTCATTATTAGTAAAGATAATAAAGGAATTTCATTAAAAAACAGACTTTTTCTTAAGGAAAAAAAAATAAAATTAGACCTTTTTAAAAAATACAAGGGAGTATTATTTTATGTAAAAAAATTAACGTTGATATGTTGTTTATTATCTTATTATTTTATGTAAATTGATGTATTCTTTATGTGTTCATTTCAAAAAATTAACGTTGTTTCTTGGAAAGAAATAGAATTATAAGAAAACTTTACTATTATAATATTGAAGGGAAGAAGAAATACTGAAAAGTAATTGCAATCGGGCTCTACCCACCATGAATCAACATGGATGCTCATCCTTTGAAATTTGCCTATCAAATTTTCTTAGGTTAATTACATTTACCCTCCCAGGTTTTGCTAAATAACAATTTCCCCCATGAAATGGCCGAACTATACCATAAAATCCCTTCCTCCTCTTCATTTTTTTTTGGTTAATATCATTTATATTCCTTGAGGTTTTGCAATATAACAGTCAGCTTCCCGTGGTTTGAAAAATAACAACCAGCCCTTTTGACTAATAGTCAACTTGGTAAAAAGACAAAAAAGCCCTCAGGGGGCTGGTTGTTATATTTCAAAACATTAAGGGGGTAAATGATATTAACTTTATTAAATTTTTAAAAAGACAAAAATACGAAATTTAAAGACAAAAATTTAAGAAAATTATGTAAAATTTTATTAAAAATTTTAATGCAAAAATACAAAAAAAATATTATATAGTTACTTTGTTTTTTAAGGTTAATTTTTTTGAAATCTTTTCGTCTTTCAATTTTATTAAATTTTTATCTTTAAATTTCATTTTTTTAGTTTTAAAAAAATTATTATATAGTTTAAATAATTTTATTAAATTTTTGTCTTTAAATTTCATTTTTTTGTATTTTTAAAAATTTAATAAAAAATTTTAAACTATATCGCGAGTTGTATTTATAATCATATTATGTGTTTACAACCATATTCAGGTGTTCTAACATCTTTAGGTGTTCAATTTTCACGAGTTGTATTTACAACCATATTATGTAATACTATAGGTGATTTTGGAAAAAAAAAAATCTTATGAAGCCCTCAAATTAGTCTAAAAATTTAATGGGAGGTAAAGAAGACATCAAAATTTTACATAATTTTATTAAATTTTTGTCTTTAAATTTCATATTTTTGTCTTTTTAAAAATTTAATAAAGGTAATATCATTTACCCCCCTTGTGGTTTTTCAATATAACAATCAGCACCCTATGGTTTAAAAATAAACAACCAACCCCTGAGGGCTTTTTTGTCTTTTTGCTAAGTTGACTATTAGTTAAGAGAGCTAATTGTTATTTTCAAATCACAGGGGACTGATTGTTATATTGCAAAACCACGAGGGGGTAAATGATATTAACTCTTTTTTTTTTGGGCTGAAATGACAAATATGCCATAATCGATTGAGTATTTTATTTCTAATAACTAATATAATTCAAATTAGTAATTAATTTCTAATAGAATTCAAATGATGCTCTTCTTTTTTTTTCTGAAAAAATTACTTGTAATAAACCCCAACTATATAAAATTTTGATATTTAAACTTTTTGGCATAGTTTTAATCTTATTTACGTTATTACTCTTTTTTTTAAGTGAACCAGAATTTATGTAATATGCATGGACTGTTAATTGAAATAAATACTAGTGTATAACAATGAAGGAAAATTTTAGTTGCTTAAACGAACTTACTTAAGGCAAACTCAAATCTTGATAGTTGCATATTGTCTCAATTTCTTACATTGTCACAAAGTGAGTTTACTGTTTTTTTGTTAATATCCTCGTGGGGAATCAGATAAATCTATTCCATTTTATTTTGACTTGTTAAAAATATAGGTTTCTCAGTGCTAATCACGTCTCACAATAGGCAAACATCTCCCAAAATTATTATCAAAAATCAAATTTATTGGCCTTGCTGGGGCTTT
The DNA here is from genome assembly GCA_020080225.1 of Gynochthodes officinalis. Taxonomy (NCBI): domain Eukaryota; kingdom Viridiplantae; phylum Streptophyta; class Magnoliopsida; order Gentianales; family Rubiaceae; genus Gynochthodes; species Gynochthodes officinalis. The sequence continues at coordinate 11,724,644 of CM034615.1, read as the reverse complement.
TCTTGTTATTAGTGGGGAACTCCAATCATCCTACTTCCAAATTGTGAATATCCTGAGCAATGGGGAGAGGGGGATTAGATATTGAAGCCCCAAAATGGGAATAACTAGGACTTTGAAATTTTCGAAGTCCAAAGTTTACTCTTCTTCAGAAGCAAGCCTAAAAAGCATCATATGGCCAGGTCATACCACATCAACCCCAAAGGGTTGGGTTATAACCTCAAATGGGAAGAAGTTGAGAATAGAAATCCCAGTTAAAAATGGTCCCAATGCTTTCGTGAATATAATAAAAGATCCATGCACCAATAGGACTACTTGCACAGGCTACTCCATACTCCATAGATGTCTTTGATTCCCTAATAAAGATGTTGCCCTATCATGTTCCGTATGAATATGTCGAACTTGAATTTTTTACTATTGGATTGCATTGCTCTCATTTTGAAAATATGGGAAACTTGTGAAATGTGTACCAAATTTTGGTCAGAGGAAGAGTAGCTCTTAAAACAAAGTCTGATGAATTACACAGAGGAAGAGTAGCTCTGTAGAACCAAGTCTGATGAATTACAAAGTAATGGAGGAAGTATAAACCATTTTTGTTTGTGCACCATATCTTACTAGGGTTGCAAAATCATGTGCGTATCTGCCGTATTGTATGGTTTTGTTTCATGTTCTCTCCTCCATCTAATTGCAACCAAATTCAGATTATTAAGCATGTGTTGCTTTATCGTCTGTGACACAATGAGTAAATTGAGTTGGAAGCTGGTGGGATTTCTATCTATTTGTGTAAGAGTAAACTATCATTCATGCAGTTAACTTCTACCATCATGTCCTTACCGCTTGTACATATTAGCCAAGAAATATCAGACAACTATAGGAAGAAACTACAAATGCAGCAAAAGAAATATTTACAAATTTACAAATTTTATAAACTTGCTAACACTTATAATTTCTCTACCATTTCTCTACCGGGAAACCTATAACAGGTCTTATTTCTGATGCCAGTGATCGAAGCTCGTCAATTTCATCATTGGTTAGTCTCCAACCAAGTGCACCAGCAAATTCCTCAGCTTGTTCTGCATTTTTGGCTCCTGGGATAGGAACAACATTCTCTTGGGCTATCAACCAATTCAATACAACCTACGCAAGCAAATGAAGGTGATAAAAGTTCATCTACTTTCTTCAAAGTTCAAACCAATCTTACACAAGAACCAGAGAGTTCAAACACGAGGCAAGCAATGTAGTAATTTATTTATAAAGTTTCTAGTATCCATGTTTCTCAGATACAAGTGCAAAATCACGTTCTTTCAAGAAAAGGAAAAAAATAAAAATGCCAGTAAAGAAGACCATAGCCATTCTGCTATTAAAGGAACACTTATGTTGAATCACTACTCTATGCATCAAGCATCACAATGAAAATTTCTGATGCATATGAGAAGGACTCTAATATATTCAATCTCCAATACATTAGCAAGAATCTCAGATTCGCTCGAACAAATTGTTTTGTTGTAGCTCTAGAAACACAAAATGCATGTGTAGGGTAATGGTTAATGAAAATATAGCGAGCATAGTATGAGCTGATAGTGAGAGGAAAGAACAGAAGTAAAACGAAAGAACCACATTCGATTTTGTCAAAGAACCTGAGTTGGTGTTTTGCTGTTGTTTTCCCCTATCTCCTTTATTCTGTTTATTAATGGTTGCAGCTGCAGCAGAATAGAAATACCTGAGTACTTAACCAGATTCTGGAAGCAGGTTTCATATGTAAAATACCCTTACTTTCGTTAAGAATTCAGGAGTGTAAATCCTTCCTCTAGGACCAGTTGGAGGATTTTCTTGAGTATACTTCCCTGTCAGGGCACCTGTGTTAGGTTGAACAATCCAAATATTAGTTCCTTAAGACAGAAAAACATTTTAGACTTAAGGCACGTGAAGTATATGTCCTAGAATGAATGACTATAGGTTTGAAGTTAGTTAATAAATCTGAGTACTAGAATAAAACTGGCAGTAACTGTAAATTAACTTTCACCGTGCATGCTTGCCAACAAATTTTAGTGGGTTATTATGTTAATTGCCAATTATGTTCCTACAAAGTATTAACTATAAAAGGCACATAAACTTTACCACTTAACATAGTAGAGGAATTTCCATATCCATGTCTGTCTTCTACAATAGGCAGTTTTCACTATAGTCTGTTCTCTTAGTCCATCCACTCAACATAAATCCCTTTCAAGTACTAACTTGTGAAGCAGATCATTGAGTATTGAATGCACTAACTTGTGAAGCAGATAGCAACAAAAAAGGTATAGCTTCACCTTGAGCAATAGGGGAGTATGCAATAAGAGTAATGCCAAGTTCATCACAGGCTTCCTTAATGCCATTTTCCTCTGGAGCCCTATATATGAGACTGTAATTAACTTGGTTTGATGCCAATGGGATGCCTCTCTTTTTAAGTTGCTCATATGCATCACGGAGACGCTTTTCTGGAGTAAGAATCATGTTGTCAAGTATAACCTTTAGCACCTAATGATATGCAAAAGACACAAAGAGTGTAAAGATACATGAGGTAATTGAAAGATATATGAGCCTAAGGGAAAGAATACCACTATAGTTAGATACCCCAACAGCCTTCACAAGGCCTTGTTCCACAGCATCTCCAAGGCCGTCAATATATCCTGAAAAATGATTTCCTGTAAACTAAGCCCATTTCCTACTTAATGATCGCTGATCCTTCAACTTTGTGTTATGGTTAACTAAAAGATTTGCTTAATAAAAATGAACCTTCGTTTCCCCATATGCCAGGCCTGAAAATTTACAACATATCTATTAATGATGTGATTGATAAAGGTAAGCGATAAAGGTAATATAAAATCCACTAACAAAATCAAGTTGTTGGCATGCAGTACATAAATGGAGATTGAAAATCTAATAATATAGAAACTAGGTCATAATCCTTACTATCCCAACAGTATGCTGACACATCATACTGATTTTCAGTTGTTTCGCAATTGTAATTTGTAGAGAATCAAATATGGAAAAATGCAGTAAGAAGGAAGCTGACCAGTGGAGCTGATAAAGTTCGACTGATGACAGTCCAAGGCGGCAGATGGAGTCCTTAAGAGCAGTCAGGACACTTTGACGACCCAGCCTCCATGGCAATGCAGCAAATTTGGTAGCAACTGCAACTTCAACCTCTGGATTCCTTTCTTTCCTTTCCTTGATAAACCTTAGTTAAAATGGTAAATTAGCATTGAAAAAAGAAAGAAACTGCCAGAGGTCTATTTAGTTGAATTATCAAATAGACACAAGAAGAACTCATAAGTAACCTTCCTAACAGCGTCTCAGAATTTATTGCACCAAATGAGACCTACAAGCCAAAAGACAATGGAATTTAAGTAATGACAATGCATACATGGTTATTCATGACATTAAGTAAAAATCAGACCCATTTCCCACCCTTGAGCCATAAACTTCAGCCGTATCAAAGAATGTAATACCGCAGTCAATGCTTTTATCAAAAGCTCCCTTAGCAGCTTTCATCTTCCTATCTGCCCCATATTCAGAAAGCAAAAGACCAATATAATCAGGAAAAGGAACATATATTGGGATGTGCAACAAGAAGAATGTTATTGTTCACTCACTTGTCCTAATACCTTTACCCAAGAGGAATGAGGCTAAACATTTTTTTTTATAATATCAGGCATGAGTTAGTATCTTAAAATGGATAGAGCAGAATCCTTAACCTTTTTTTTTTATTGTGAAAAATAAAGAAAATTGTTACTAAATATATAAATCAATTACAATAATGGAGATTTATAAAAGGGCTTTCTAGATAAACTTTGGTAGATAGTACAGAAAACAAATTGAACCAATAAATTAAATAATTGAAACGGTAACAATACAATCAATCAAAAAGCACAAGAATGGATGGTGCTGCTCTAATTGGACCATAAAATAATTTGTTGAAATTAAGCAATCAGCACAGCATAATCCAGAAAATTTTAGACTTGGAATGGGCCGTATGGCTGAAATGGAGTAGCCCACTTGCTCCTATCCCCAGAATCTTGAACTTCTCCAACATTGTTGCCTTCCACAAAACCATAATACCTCGGGACAAATGCCAATACAAGAACCACCCATTCCAAGCAAAAGATGGCAATGGACAATCCTCCAACCATCTTGAGAATTATAGCAGCATCATCCTCTCTGATATAAGATTTCAGAGCCCCCGAGAAGTTGGAAGTAGTAGTGAAAATAAGCACAGAAACAGAGCCCTGAAAAATTGCAGTCAGCACAGTGGCCACATGTGCAGAGCGTACCACTTGTTGTAACCTCTGGAAGCAGCACTGCAGCCAGAAATGGCTCCGGCGATGGTGAAAACATGGAGGAGAATGAGCAAGAAACTGGAGACCGAGGGGACTAAACGGAGGGAGAGAATGAGAAAGACGCAACTAGAGGCTGCACCCAAGAGAACGTAGCTGGTCGAAAGGAAGATTTTGTGGGTGTGATAGTGAGATTTGGCGACGTTGTTGCAATCTGAGCTGTTGATTGAGAAACCCATTTGGAAATGACGGTAAAATTCCTGTTTTTGCTTGCTGGGATGGATGAGACTATGCTGAGAGATCGAAGAGGAGAGAGGTGTATTTACAGAGCAAGATTGCAGAATCCTTAACTCATTCTTTGCTCTCTGGTACTACGTTGAACATAATTTAAAAGTTTAAGTTGTCAGTTAAGGTGATATATACTAACTTTTTCAGTTAAGCAGGGGGAATAACAGAACAGTGAGAAGACCTTGAGCAACAGAGCACACAAAGAAAGCATAGTGAAGGCAAAATTACAACCTCTGAGGATTTTCTGGCCATTGAATGTATCATTGATTGCACAAGGTTAAGGATTTCCACACTGAAATTCGTAGATTGGTATCATCTTGAGTTGGTATTATGGTCAATTATCAAATTCAGAATCCTAATTGCATCTCGAATCTCAAAACCCAAATATAGTCAATTAGTACTATTTTGAGAAATCCATACAATCAGACAAGTAATTCAAATGATTGGGATGCCCTTATTAATGCCCAATGCAATGAAATGACCAGTGATACTATTTTGAATCAAGACCCACATGAAAACTGCAGGAAATGGACCAGAGAAGATCATGCATCGCCAGAGAGCATTTCAAATTTACAAGAAAACCCCACAGCAATGGCGTTGATTGACATAAGAATTTTACATCCAAGTGTGAGCGTGTGTCATCATGCTCTTCTAGGAAATAGCAAATTATTCTCTTCACTCGCTACCAGTGAGTTTCAGAATCTAAAGAGAACGTACCATCCCATTCAAAATTGTTCCAGTAACTGGTGTCCCCCCAAGACCAAGCCCCAATGCCAAGCCTTGTAACCTCCAAATCGGAAGGACCCAACCTGACCTTATTTTTCTCCGTCTTGACGGCGATTGCATCTTCAGATGAAACAGCTCTCACCCTCAATGCTTTCCTTGGATGGCTGATGAAACCACAAAACAAGCACGCACTGCTCAAGTACAGAGCCATACTGCTATAATAATCTTACTGTGAAAGTGGCTTATGAGTTTTATTCCTACAGAACAAGATACTTGAACCACACAGAATTTGTGCGCTCTGTTGCGTTCAGAACTACAGGAAAGTGAAAGGTTTTTTGGTACAGAAAGTCTTGCCAAAATGCAACTTCTAGCAATGGATGGCTAAGCTGGCAGCAAAGCGAAGCGCGCCACATGGTCTGTAACTTGTACACGTCTGACTTGAAATGAATCTCGACAAAATTCCCCTATTGGGAATTTGGGGGATTAAGGCTGAGGGCACAATTTTTCAATTTTTTTTTTTTGTTTTTCAAAATCTTATATAAAGGCGTGTTAGAATTTAAATTTTTTAAAAGAGTAAGTTATATATTGAATTTCTTTCAAATTGTCATTTAACTTTTTCAATCCATAACTTCAAAAATGAAGGTAACTTTTTCTTGGCCTTTTTAATAGTTCTATCATGGAATTTGTACATAACCCCATAAGTGCCTCTCTTTTTAATAGTAAAAATATTTATTAATATTATTAATTAGTCAAATTTTATAATTTTTAAGATTTTCTTAATTTCCCCTTTTCTTCTTTTTCTTCTTCCTTCCCCTCCTCTCTTTTTTCTTTTCTTCAATTTTATCCTATGTACTTCAACACTATACTCACATCTTAACTAATGTCCCTCTTGTTATGAATTATTAGGTGAATATCTATTCATATTATTTATATTTATTCCACTATATTTCACATTACTCCATATAACTCTTACTACTCTATACAACTCATATAATTCATGTAACTTCCTTGTATTGTGTAATTCATGTAGCACACATTTAGATTTTGTACTTTACAATGTCATTATGTGAAATGTTAAGCATATAAATAGAAGTTTGGAAAACAGAGAAGGGGCGAAAAAAAATAAATAAATCTTACTCTCTATTTTGATTTCGATTTCATATTACTTTCCACTTTGGTGGTTTTGTCTTCTACATGTTATTTAAATCACCAATATTATAACATTATAACTCTAATTCTTAGTAGTAGTTTTACAACACATTATCAGCACAAATATCAAACCAACGCTTAATTTTTTTGGATAAGTTTGGTAAGCTTTGTTTTTTTTCCCTTTAATTTTAATTATCATTATGACTAATCTCGCAAAACTTGAGATTGTTGCTATTGACATCACTAGAAAGAACTACTTGTCATATGTACTAGCTGTTAAAATTTATTTAAATGCAAATGGTTTTAAAATTTAGAGAAACTATCAAAAAAGGAAATAAAGCCACATATTAAGAAAAATGTTAAAGCAATGATCTTTGACCGTCACTATCTTGGATAAAAATTGAGTACTTAACAATAAAATATTCTTTTATCTTGTGGACTAGTTCAAAAAAAGGAATGAACACAAGAAGACAGTTAATCTTTCAAAAGGTCATTATGACTGGATGCACTTGTGTTTGCAAGATTTAAAACTGTAAATGAGTACTATTCAACAAATTTTCAAGTTTATTTTCAAATAAAATTACGTAGAGAAGAAGTAACTGATAGAGATTTGTTAGAGAAAATATTCTTTATTTTTCACATATCTAATGTACTCCTACAATAGCAATATTGTGAAAAAGGTTTTAAGAAATACTCCAAATTGATTTCTTATTTTCTTATTGCTTAACAAAATAATTAGTTTGTGTTGAAAGATCATGAGGTCCGTCCAAATAATGCTACTCCATTTCTTAAAGAAAATGGACTAGTCATGTAGTCCAATAATAAAGGAAATTGAGGCTATGGTTGTGGTTGTGGCCAAATTGTTGCAATAATCGTGGTAGTTATATAAAAAATACAACTCACCATCAGTAGTGGGAGAGTAGTGATGAGAAAGATGGATACTTGTACATTACAAGTATTGTTTTTGGCAAGAAAATTGTGTTAGAAAACTTACCTTGTCATTCTTACAGATTATATACTATACACATATTAGTGCAATTGAATCATGTATTATTGTAAATAAGAAGTTTATAAATCATGATGAATTTGTCATTTGGCATAACCAGTTAGGCTATCTTGGTTCTATAATGATCCAAAAAAAAATTAAAAATTCATTTGGTCATTCTTTAAAAGGTTGGAAAAATTTTCAATTTAATGAATTATCAAGGGCAGCTTGTTCTCAAGGCAATTAATCATTAGGTCATCATTATTAAAAATAAAAATGAATCTCCTGCATTTTTGGAATGTATGCATGATGATATATGTAGGTTTATTCACCCCCCTTGTGGACTATTTCGATATTTTATAGATATAATTGATGCATTAATGAGATAGTTACATGTATATTTATTATCAACACATATCTTGGAATTTGTAAAATTATTTGGTTCTGCACTTATTTTCAATTATTCCATTAAGGCAATTCGTGTTGATAATACTAGTGAATTTACTAGCAAGCTTTTAAGGATTGTTACATGTCTATTAGGATAAGTGTTGAACATTTTATAACTTATGTTCATATACAAAACAATTTGGTAGAATCATTTATAAAGAGCTTGTAATCAATTGTTTAGCCATTACTTATGAGAACAAATCTTCCAACTTCATATTGGGGGCATGCTATCTTGCGTGAAGTAGAATTAATTTGTATAAAGCCAATAAATTATCATGAATTTCTTCCCAACAATTAGCTTTTAGTCAAAAACCAAATATTATCTATCTAATAATTTTTAAAAGTGTGGTTTATATTCCTATTGTTCCATCACATCACACTAAGATTGGACCTCAAAGGAGATTAGGTATATATGGTAGGTATAAATCTTTATCTATAATTAAATATTTTGAGCAAAAATTGGAGATTTATTTAGTGCTCATTTTCCTGATTGTCATTTTGACGAATTAGTTTTCCCAATATTAAGGGTAGGATATAAATGTTCAGTCAAGAAAATTCATTAGAATGAATTATCGGTCTTATTTTGTTACTCATACAAAGCAATGTCAATGGGAACTTCAAAAGATAATTTATTTGTTAAATTTAACAATCATTTGCTAAACATTTTATTGACCTAAAAAAAGTTACTAAATCTCATGTTTTGGTTGCAAATGCTCTTATTAGGATTGATGTCTCCGAAAGACAAGTGATCAAATTGAGGATAATGTGGTAGACTAATAGGTTCTAAAGATAAAATTTCTTGTAAAAGAAAAGAAGTAAATAATCAATATGGTCAAATCGAGGAAATTAAAACTCTTGAAAAGTTTTCAGACTTAGCTAGTGAAAAATTTCCAAAAGAAATTTAGGTGTCTTAAATTGTTGATAATCATAATATTTCAATAAATTATGTCATGAATGAAAAGAAATGGAATTGAAGTGAAATAAACCTTGACAATATTTTTGCATAGGTAGTGGCAACTACTATTGTAGATAATAATGAAGATTGTTAACCTAAGTTTGTAAATGAATATAGACTTAGAGATGATTAGCTAAAATGGAAAAATGCAATTCAAACTGAATTGAATTCACTAGTTAACACATGAAGTTTTTGGACCCATAATGTGCACATCTAAAAATGCGCAACTTGTGGGATATAAATAGATTTTCATGCACAAGAGAAACAAGAAAAATAAAATTGCGCAATTGCATAAATTTTTTTTCACAAAAATTTGACATTTATTATGATGAGATGTACTGTCCTATAGTAGATACAATTATTTTTCAATATTTACTTAGTTTGGCATCACATGAAAAATTTGAAATGCATCTCATGGATGATGTTACAGCCTATTTGTATGACTTACTTAATAATGATATTTATATAAAAATCCATGCAAGAATTAAATTGTCTAAAGAGTAATATGATCATAGTTCTTAAAATCTTTACTCGATTAAACTATGTAAATCTTTTTATGTTTAACACAAGATGAACATATGTGATATAATTGTTTTAGTGAATATTTGTTGAAAGAAGGCCATAAAAATGATCTCATATGTCCAGTTTTTAAGAAAAGATCTTGTTCAGGATTTGTTATTATCACTGTTTATTTTGATAATTTAAATCTTATTCAAACTCCTGAAAAGTTCCAAAAAGTTACAAATTATCTGAAGCAAAAATTTTAATTTTTTTTTTTGGAAATACATAATATATAATATAACATATGTCAATTTAATGGTTAAATATAATATATAAGTATTGTAGTAAACCCAATACACCCAAACCCCACAAACATAAAACTTATGATTAACTTTTACCCGAAACCGTGAGAATATTAGATTTTCCATACTAATATTATTAACAAATATATTTTCATATCATAACTTTGGAACAATTGTTCATATGGACATCTTAGACATTCTAAAACACTTTATTTAAGTACTAGTGTTGATGAGTGTCATGTATTATTATGCAGTTTAAAATCAGAGTTTAAAGGTTTATAAATATAGTAAAGTTATAGATAAAGACAGAAACGATGGACACTGCAAGTGTATTGTTTGCTTTGGTAGGAAAATGCATTTGAATAAACAAAATGTGGCTTAATGTTGAACAAATTGGGGCCACAATCATTGAACAATTGGTAAAGTGTGGCTTCACCAACCTCATTCCAATTTTTTTTTTTTTTTTGAAAATCACTCGATATTATTTAATAACCAAGTTGCATTTACATCAGGAACAGAAATTTGACATCCTAGCATGCGCTAACATATGCGCCTTACTAACCTGTATCCGCGAAGCTTTGAACATTAAGCAACCTTCCAGATAATTAACTACCTTTGCAATGTCTTCTGCCAAACTTCTGACTTGTGAGTCAGCTGCATTTGGATTTGCTAGAGCTTGCAATGCTCTCAAGGAGTCAGTCAATAATATCACTATAGAGTTTAGACCAACCTTTCTTGACTGCTTCCACCGTGGCGTCCAAAATTACCAATAATTCCACTTGAGTTGAAGAAAGAGCATGGGCTGTTTTAGAGTTTTGAGGATAAAACTCGGCCGTCTATATCCTCTATTATCCAAGCTATTGCAGCTTTGCCATGTTCTATTTTGGGGCACCCATCTGTGATGATTTTGACAAAGTCTTTGTCCAAACTGTACATGCCAGCATTATCGCGCTCCCAGTTCCATCTTATCCGCAGGGATCCAAGCTTTGTTTCTTTTGCTTTACAAACAATAAACTCCTGCTTTTCTTCTGTCACTGCTTCCTAGCTATCCTGCCATTCTTTCAGCGCGTTCATAGATCTAGTCCAGATGGAATATGGAGATTCCACTTTGTTCTCCCAAACGGCATCACATCTCGCCCTCCATAATGTCCACAATATAGAAGCTGAAAGCTGTATGTCGGCAAGTGTGGGTGCTTCAAGAACCCATTTCCTGAACCATTGTCCAAATTTCATGGGGGTACCGGCATCAAAATTGAAACCCAATGGGGAGCATTTCCAAGTTCTTTTTGCCACTTCACAATTTAATAAGGTATGGGAGATGGTTTCTTCATTCTTACCACACTGACAGCATGTTGGTGGCATAAGAACACCTCGTTTCCATAGTTGATCGGCTGTTGGGCAAATGTCATGGATTGCCTTCCAAAGGAAAAAGATGATTTTTTATGGCAATTGTAAGGACCAAAATTTTTTCCAGAAATTCTCACCATCAATTTCCTCTTTACAAATGTTTTTTCCATGGTCCGAGGATGAAGGCTTATATTCCAATTAAGATCCCAATTTACAATATAAAAATAAAATAAAAAGTCCCTTTCTTTCATCAACTATAAATTACTATTGGTTATCCATTCAGTATTTGGGGAATGGGAGGTGCACATTAAACTGGAGAGAGAAGGCAATACAGCTAAATCTGATGGAAACATGTCAATCACTGGGTAATATATAGCAAACTAACACGGAGATATCATACCAACTAAAAAGATTGCATCCATATCAAACCAAAGTAACAGCAGCCACATATAGAAATGATATTAAAGTCAATCGTACAGAAGACAATCTAGAAAAATTAGAAGGGATAGCTAGGTGAACTTCTTTAAGACTATCTTTATCTGTCTGAGGATTCAGCTTTTCCTCCTCTCAAGAATCAAAACAAGGAAAACAACCCATTAGTCTATCCCCTCCAAAAATCAAACTTTTACCAAATTGCTTCCTTAAATCTAATCCTACGAAGTCCAAATCAACTAGCTGGTTATAAACCATAAAGATAAGGGCGAGGAATGAAGCAGAATGATAATAAATCATGAGCCAAAAAGATAAATATATTTGTAAATAGTAATTATATATATATGTCTGCTTATCTAATCCTTACATTGTGCAGTATTATAAGAATGTAGAAACAATAAATAGAATCAATGGCCATTTGAAGAATGAGACTAATGTTGACTGTCACCAACTGAAAATATACATCTAAATCTACATGAAGGGCATTTGGTGCATCCACCATCCGCATGAGGAACCACTTGAGCAACTGCATCGACAGTTCAAAAGTAGATCTTCCAAGCATCTTCTAACGCAAGACGTGCACCTGCAAAGTTATATATGCATATGTTAAATAGTTTTCTTTAGAATCCATCTCAAAACTATTATTATCTTTTCGTAAGAATATGGCAACCTGTAATACCACTTTCTTCCATTATTATGAAGCCAAGCTTCGAGTTTAAGACCTTAAAACTGTCAAACAAAACTCATTAATAGAAAAAATTGTACTTTCGTAAAAACGACTCATTGTTGCGTTAAATCATTAGATTTTATTATTTAATAAATTTAATGAAGCCCAAATGAGCAAACACATTATGATGCAAAATTAAGATCATCTCTCGGGGACTGTAGCCATTATTTTAATTGCAAAATTAAAGATTCTTGAAATGAAATTTATTTGGGCTTTAATTCTCTACTTTTTCTTTCCAATTAAAATTAAAGAATAATGAAAATTTGAGAAAATAAAGAGTTTCGAACAAATAAATTAAAAAAATTCCCAGCTTTCGTGAACTATATATATGGTCTATCATTTTTCATTGGAAGTTGTGATATATAGAAAATATCTCAATTCTATTTTAAATTTGAGCTTTTTCTTTTTTGTTCAGCGAAAAATAACATTACACTAAAAAAATTAAGGAAATTAAAATTTAAAAAGATCTCAGTTCTCACACCATGGCTATGTTTGGATTGTGATTTATTTGAAAAATTTTGAATGTGTGAAAATTTTATTGGGAATTTTTTGGTAGAAAGAGTATTTTGGAGGGAAAATAAAAGGGATTTTTTTAAAAAAATTATGTGAGAAAATTTAGGAGGAAATTTTTGAATTTTGAAATAAAAATGTATTTGGATATTTTATTTTTGTTGAAAAAAAATTAACTTTTTTCAAATGAAACACAATCCAAACATAGCCATTTTCTTTGGGAAAAAAAATGAGATACTTAAAATAATGCTTTTGTGCCTTAAATTCTCAATTTGTTTTCTACTTATATAATAACAAACATTGAAGTTATGAAATTTTGAGAAAATAAAATTTTATTAAATACAAAAACATTCCTGTTTATATGGAAAAGGAGCAATGGTTATTTTGAAAGAAATTTGTCTATGCGGTTTGGGTTCTCAAATTTCCTTCTTATAGACCAAAGCTTGATGAAAGAACATATTATGACAAGGCTTACCTAGTGCAGTTTACTTCTCCTGTGAGGATTTACGGGCTATTCCATAGAAGCGGGGTTCACCCAGTTCGCACTATTGGGTAGCAGCTACAAGTTCCCTTGTCAACAAAAGAACATATTATGACAAAAATAAGAACACCAGAAGTTGAAAAATCCACAATCCTTGTGCACTTTAACCTTTACCCTTTTTCTTCTTCTTTTTTTTTTTAGGCAAAAATGGAAATTTTTCAAAAATTACTCATTTGCTTTAAATTCTTTGGCTATCTTTCTACCCAACTGAATTTAAGAAATAATAAGAAAATTAATTTAAAATGAAAAATTAAAATTTCAAAAGAAGGTCTTTTTTTCCTCTTTTTTTTTTATAAGAGTTTGAGATACTTGGAAAAAACTACATCCATGGTTCATGGTTCAAATTCTAAACTTTTTCCTTCCCATTCAAAGGGAAGCTCAATAAAAGAAAATGAAAAAATGAAAAACTTAGAAAGTAATTTTTTTTTTGAAAATTCTCAATACTCATAGACTTAGCATTTAGCTCTTACTTAAAATTGAGATCTTTGGAAAAAGTAACTCTAACTTGTGGGCTATATGCATAGTACTTTGTTTTTCCAAATAAATTAAATTTTGCATTCTTATTCGGTGAAAGCTAGGTGAACCAACACACATAGTAAAAGAGCAAGAAATAAAATTTTCAAAAAAAAAAAAAAGTTCTCAATCATGGGGTACTATAGCCTTTATTTTGTTTTTGTGAAAAGCTGATTTTTTTTTTTAAAAAATGCCCAAAGGGTTCATTTAGTTGGCAAGAAAGTAAAATTATATGAGAATATGATTTTTAGAAATTTAATTTTGAAGAAAAGGAATACTTTCTAGGGAACTTGAATATTAAGAATTTAATTTTGAAAATTCTGAATACTTACTTATGTTTGGACAAAATAGAAATATTTACGGGAAAGTTAATACAATTCATGTTTTATTATTTTATTTAGATTAATATATTTTAAATATGATTTATTTGGCATGTACATCTATCATATTATTCTTTTTATTTTATATCAACAATAGAGACAACCTTTTTTGGTACTTCTATCAAAATATAATTTAACATTTTTTAATTTTGTCAATTTCAACGTATAATAATATTTAAACCCAAAAGAAAAAAAATACCAATTTATAATAATATTACTAATTACAAACATATTTTTATAGTTTATAAAGAGTTTATTTATTAGTACTACCACAATAAGTTTCTGTACTAATAAATAATGAAAATTAAAAAAGATAAAGAAAACTAAAGAAATGTAAATAGGAAGAAAAATATGCAAAAGGTAATTTCAATGACAAATGTACAAATAAAAAAATATTTTTATTAAAAAATGAATAATAATGATGATGTTAATAATTTAGTAGCAAAATTGATTATATAATCTGGCTTGCCAGGTAGAAATTTACAATGTTGGTAGAATACAAGCCAGCTTTCTTTATGGTCTTGCCACTGATGAAATCAATCAATGCAAATTAATGATGGGATTTTTCTTTCTGTGTTTTGATATGTTAGTAGATACTTAATTCCTCATAAAACACAAATTATTCATTTTACACTTATGTTGAGTATTTTATTTCAAATATAATTCAAATTAGTAATTAATTTCTAATAGAATTCAAATGACACATTTTTTTTTGAAAAAATTACTTGTAATAAACCCGAACTATATAAAATTTTGACATTTAAACTTTTTGGCATAGTTTTAATCTTATTTATGTTATTACTCTTTTTTTCAAGTGAACCATAATTTATGTAATATACATGGACTGCTAATTGAAATAAATGCTAGTGTATAACAATGAAGGAAAATTTTAGTTGCTTAATCGAACTTACGTAAGGCAAATTCAAATCTTGATAGTTGCACATTGTCTCAATTTCTTGCATTGTCACAAGGTGGGTTTACTTTTTTCGTCAGCATCCTCATGAGGACTCATGTGTAGATAAATTTATTCCATTTTATCTTGACTTGTTAGAGATACAGGTTTCTCAATGCTAATCATGTGTAAACCCACAACCCCTACTCTTTAAGTGACAACTGAGTAAGAATACTAAACATTCTCTTTGTGGAATTTGATTTTTTTGTAACTCGTTTAATAATAGCACTTTTTGAGACTTTCTTATAAATATACGGATTAACATATATGGATTGTGACTTTCTATATGTGTTTGTGGTTAACATATATAGATACTGAGTTTAATATCAGTTTTTTAGTATCAATTGTGCATTTTGCATGGGAAAATTATTTAAAATATGATACTTTTTTAAAAGAAAAAATGTTGAAGTTGATTTCTAAAAAATTGACTTTAAGATTGATTTCTAAAAAATCGATTTCAACATTTTGGGAATAGCTTTTAAAACGTTAGTATTTTTTTAAATTTTATACAAAAAAAATATTGTGTTAAATAATTCATTGAGAATAAAAAGAGAAATGTATATTTCAACCAATATGCTTTTAGGCACGGCCATAAATTAAGAGAAATCAATTGCATTAAAATTACCCTCTCATGACATCCTAGCGAAAAAGGAAAAATCAATCACATTAAAATTATCTTTTAGGATGGTCCTTTGGGAGGTTTATTTGATATTTAAAAAGTACTCAACAACCATCAAATAAGTAACGAATGTTGGGGTGAATTAGAAAAATTTAGGTAGAGTCGAATTTAAGTGTTGACTATGTAAGTATAATATTTAATTTTACCAATACGTGCTAAGGCTTCCCTTCATTTAACACATTATTAAATGTATAATTTTTTTTATTTTTAACTTTACTTTTTGTTTGTGGATCATATATATTCGCTATTAGTAAAGATAATAAAGGAATTTCATTAAAAAGTGGACTTTTTCTTAGGAAAAAAAAATTAGACTTTTTAAAAAAATACATGGAATTATAATTTTATGAAAAAAAATTAACGTTGATATGTTGTTTATTATCTTATTATATTATGTAAATTGATGTATTTTTTATTTGTTCATTTTGAAAAATTAACGTTGTTTCTTGGAAAGAAATAGAATTATGAGAAGCTTTACTATTATAATATTGAAGGGAAGAAGAAATACTGAAAAGTAATTGCAATCGAGCTCTAACTACCATGAATCAACATAGATGCTCATCTTTTGAAATTTGCCTATCAAATTTTCTTAGACTAATTACATTTACCCTCCCAGGTTTAGCTAAATAACAATTTCCTCCATGGAATGGTCGAATTATACCATAAAACCCCCTCCTCCTCTTAATTTTTTTTTGCTGAAATGACAAATATGCCATTTATATGACAAATTACATGGTCTCAGAATATATTTTTTAATTTTAAATCAAACTTTTCTAAATATACAATTATCTCATTCAAAGCCTATATAAATAATTTTTTCAACTTTTTGAGCTATTTTTTTCCATTTAATTAACCATTATTCACTTTGAAAATATATATGCAAAAATACAGAAATAGTCATTATTCTATTGTAGCTAGTAGAAAAATTGTTGTTATAAAAGTTCACAATAATGAACTTTATTAGATTTTTGAGACGAGGAAAAATAGAAAATAATGAGTAATGTTGTTTTTATTTTATTTATTTGTCACTAAAAATAGGAAAAATAATATTCATCCCAATTATGCATGTCATTTTGCATGTCAGGGGTCAAATTTTGGGATTTATTTTGCTATTTGGTCAAATCTTAAGAGGAGTAAACTAAAACTTTCTTGACTTGTAAACTAAGATTATTTACAAAATTAAATTTAGGGTCTTCAAATAAAACTATTTATGTAACAACAATAAAAGGCTATTTTCTGACATTTTATTTTCAAATTGCTGAGGTGGACAACTTGAAACTATGTCTTTTTTTTTTTATCAAAGATCGATAATTATATTAACTTTTGAAAGTTAACCTGTACAATAAATGTCCTCCCACGACAGGACTCTTCTTAGCTCTAAGTACGGCTAAGACAAACTGACCTTAAAGTCACCAGATCAACCCACCTCCCACAAAAGACAAAACAGACCAAAAATAAGCGACAGCATCCAAAGGAATAAATCTCTGGATTCAACCATCAGCTATCACCCTGTAATGTTCCAGCCACTATACATCACCCCCCGCTACTTACAAGTCAGCCACTGATCAACCGCATGATCCTAGCTCACCTCTATTTGCTTCCAAGAACTCTATCCAAGCATTTCTTGCCATATCAACGATTTGCTTTGGCTCCCACCATTCGTGCTGAAAAACCCAAACATTCCGACCCTTCCACAGCGTCCACAAAATGTAGGCTGTAAATTGAGCCTGGTCCAGCCAACTATTATCTCATCGCCTAAAGCACAAATCTTGCCACCATTGCTGAAATGTAACCTGTAGCCGGCCAGGCTGATCCAGCCTACTCGGGCCATGTTCCAAACCAACTTGGCACGAGAACACTTGAACAGCATATGCTCCAATGTCTCCTCGGCCTCTCCACACACTAGACAAGAAGGCTCCACCAGGACTTTCCTGTGGTACAACTTGGCATTGAGAGGCAAAATATTGTGACAACATCTCCATAAGAAATGCTTCACCTTACCCGTCACTTTCAACTTCCAAGTGGCCATCCACATACGATGCCTTCGCTCTCTTGCATTACTGCATTCTGGTTGTTGCTCTGCCAGTTGTCCCTCCTGCTGCAGTCGATGGTAAGCTGACCGGACTGAATATGCCTGAGAATGGGTACCTGCCTCATTACCTTGAATTAGGCACCTAGCCCCCATCCAACCCTTCCACAGCCAAGAAGCATTTTTCTTCTCCACTGCCAACATCAGCTGATTATTAGGGAAATACTTGGCTTTCATGACTCTGCTCATTAGTAACTCCGGTTGGGAAATAACCCGTGAGACTTGTTTAGCAAGCAAGGCATCATTTAACAGTTGAAGATCCTGGAAACCCATCCCTCCTTCCTTCTTTGCCTTACTAAGCTCTTGCCACCTCTTCCAATGAATTTTCTGTTTCGCACCCTTTCTTTCACCCCACCAAAAACTCGCCGTAAGTCGACAAATTTCCTTACACACCCCTACTGGAAGTTTAAAACACCCCATCACATACGTTGGCAAAGCATTCACCACTGCTTTGATAAAGATCTCTTTGCCTGCTCCGCTCAAAAACTGAGTCTTCCAATTCTGAATTCGCTGCTGCACCTTCTGAATGATAAAGTTAAAAACCTCATTTTTCAACCAGCAAATCCTCATTGGAAGCCCTAAGTAGCGAGCATTTGATTGTTCCCTCACTCCCTCCAGTATTTGACAAATCTCACTCCTTGCCACCTGGGAAACATTAGGACTGAAAAACACTGAAGACTTATCCAAATTAACTGCTTGGCCTGAAGCTTGACTATACTACTGAAGAATACCCTGTAAAACCTGCGCTTGATGGACATCAGCCTCACAAAATAGCAAAGAATCATCAGCAAAGAACAAACGAGTAATGATAGGCCCATTCCGACTAACCCTCAGCCCCTTATACTCTCCACAAGCACTAGCTCTTGTAATAAGATGAGAGAGCGCCTCTGAAACCATAAGAAACAGATATGGCGAAAGAGGATCCCCTTGCCGAATGCCTCGAGTTGGCTTAATATACCCACATGAAGCACCGTTAATATTAATGGAAAAGGTACTAGTACAAAGACATTGCCTAATCCACATTATCACTCCCCACGCAAACCCCATTTTCCTCAGGACCTGCTCTAAAAATCGCCACTCCACCCTATCATAAGCCTTAGCCATATCTATTTTTAAAGCCATATAGCAACCGAATCCCCATGCTGCATTTCGTGCTCCAAAGAGTGCAAACCATCCGAAGCAGCTAGCTGCATTTCATGCTCCAAAGAAACCAGGCCCACAGAAGACTCCACAATATTCGCTGCTGCACATGACAAAGCAGGCAGCTGCAATGTCTTGATATCATCAGCAAGAGATGAAGCAGGCAGCTGAGGTGTGAGAGCCGTAGCAACACTTGACAAAGTAGGCAGCTGCGTGGTGTGCACCGAAGATAACACAGCAGCCGAAGATTCCACGTAATTACAGAACCCATTGACAAACCAGGCTGCTGAGGCAACATCGCCTTTCTAGGAACTGCAGCATCCATTGCTTCAAGTTGTACATGCAGCGACTCCCTCGGCTGGCGAGAGGAAACTTCGAGACAAGGCTCATGCAACGCAGCTTTCTTCATTGCCAATTCGTGTAAAGAATGTGGCAACATCGGATCCGAAAGCCTCGCCTCTCTTACATTCAAATTGGGAAAATTCAGATATCTTCCACCGCGGTTCCTCACCACCGTCCGTACCTCCATATCAAGGCCTCCATCCAAACCAAAACCCGCACGCATCCAATTGCCAAATTGCCCCACTTTCAGTGCATGATCGAGCTGCTCCTCACGCCTTCTTACACACGAACTCTTCTCATGACCCACACAGCCGCAATAGACACAGAAAGCAGCAAGGAATTCATACTGAAACATAGCTCAGCAAGAAAAGTTTTGGAAACAAACCTTTGTACCACGAAGTAATGGTTGATCCAAATCCCTCGTGACCAGCAGCCGCAAATGTCTGCCATGTGCACTACCACCTTCAGGAAGGAAGACCTCATGCAACTCAGGAAAAATACTCCCAATCCGATGGCCTGTTTCCATAGTAATCCAGTGAGGAGGCAAGTTCCACACTTGAACCCAAATCTCCACCCGCCGAAAGGCCACATCCACACTAGTAGCGCTTGGCTCCCACTCCCTCAACACCAGATATTGCCTATCATAGGTCCATCCCCTTCCAGCTAGTACCCTTCGTTTATCCTCCACGGACGCAAAAACGAATTGAAAGAAGTTAACCCCCAACTCCCGAACAACCAAAGGAGAACTAACTTGCCAAAGCGCTTTCATAGTACCCCTCAATCCCATAAAGTTAGCTCGGCGCTCTCCAAAAATTCTCCCCAACAAGCTCCGCTGACCCTCATCCTGTCCAGCTTGAACATCTGTGGTCAGGAGCTCAACCCCCTCCTTCTCTGCCGAAGAGAGCTGGAGGTTTTCTACCAACGCCGCTACCTCCAATTCCCAAGTGACATCTCCACCCAACGACATCAGGCGACCACCAAGAACAACCCACCAAGTTTAGACACCCCACCCCCTCACACACCGACTCACAAACAGAAAACTTAACTTGGAAGAAAGCTAAAAAAACTCACACACCGACTCACAAACAGCAAACTTAACTTGGAAGAAAGCTAAAAAAACTCTCACCCAAATCGCACCTAAATCGCACGTAGTGATAGGCTCCGCTCACGTGCGTACTTTCAATTTATAAAGTTTAGAATGTACTTGAAACTATGTCATGTGTGATCAATTTGGTCTAATTAGAATTTGATTCAAATTTGTGAGAACTAAGTCCTCATTTTGTGGTCTGTTCAATTTTTCTAGTCAGCTAAAACTTGGGAATTAATGAATTGACTTGGGTATAACATAGCGATGTTGAATTGCATGTCATGGCAAATATATGCTGGGATTTTGAACTCGTCAAAACTGTTTAATTATGACACTCTATGAATTGAGAATTTTGTCAAACCTTTAATTAATTTCATGGAAATGAAGAAAGAAGAGTACTACTTAGTTCCAATTTGGACTTATATACTGTTGCCAACTATAGAGAGAACAAGACTTTGACGGAGACTCAAGAAAGCCTTCCTCAACAAGATAGAACAATGTCTTGTAGATTAGTCATACACAGCGTAGGACTTGTATATTTCACAAGGATTTTGAATCTTTTTCACTGTTTTATTGATCCCAAAATCAAATTTTAAGCGTTTTCCTTCGGCCAGATATAAACAATACACTGTATTCCTCCACCAAGTCACATGTTCAAACATGGGGAGGAAGCAAATTGATCATTGTCATAATAAGCATCCCATTTCCTCTCTATGTTCCTTTTTCTTAGCTATGTTGATTTTATCTGAGGAAATGATGGCGGTAGAGTTCAGGGCTGTACTGGTTAATGTCAGGTTGGTTCTTGATATGAATTCGTGGGCTGGAAAGATGTCTTCAAGTTGTATCTCTATGGCCCTTTCTGATTTTTATCAATCCCATGATTATTACAAGACAAGGCTGTTTGTTCACACAAAACACTCCAACAATTCTGTGATCGGGGCTGCTGATGCAGGTTTTGCTTTCTTGTTCTTCTTTCACTCTGCCACTCTCTCCTCCTGTGTTTTTTCATTTTACAAACATGCATATTAGTTTGGGTTATTTATTATTAAAGTGACACATTCTTAATTTGATATGGGGAATTAACCCGCTTTAAATAAATTCATTGCAGTTGTAGACCTAATGAGAAATGCCAAAGTGCAAGCTATTCTTGGTTCACAAACATCTATGCAAGCCAATTTCGTGATTAATATAGGACAAGATGCTAAGGTGCCAATTATTTCATTTTCTGCCACGAGTCATTCTCTTTCCTCTCTAAGAAGTGCATACTTCATAAGAGCAACTCTGAATGATTCATCTCAAGCAAAAGCCATCAGTTCTCTGATTCAAGCCTTTGGTTAGAGAGCAGTTGTGCCAATCTACGTTGACATTAAGTTTGGAGAAGGTATTATCCCATACTTGACTGATGCCTTGCAAGAAATTGAGGCTCATATTCCCTATAGAAGTTTTATTCATCCATCAGCACCTAAAGGTGAGATTACTGCTGAGCTTCACAAGTTGATGACAATGCAAAAGAGAGTTTTCATTGTGCATATGCCTCTCATTCTTGGCTATCAGCTTTTTGCCTAAACAAAAGAGGTGGGATGACTGAAGAATATGTTTGGATCATAACTACTGGGATGACCAATCATTTAAGTTTTTTACATTCTTCTGCCAAAGAATCAATGGAAGGGGTACTAGGGGTGAAACTACATGTTCCAAGAATCAATTCATCACTCGCTAGAAAAGGAAAAATCAGCGGTTGATCAATAATCATGTTGATCTCAACTTCTTTGGATTATGGGCATATGATGCAGCCAATGCACTTGCAATGACAGTTGAAGGAACTTATATTATGGGAATTGGATCAACAGAAGTTAGCCATCCTAGTTTATTAGATCGTTAATGGGGAACTCCAATCATCCTATTTCCAAATTGTGAAAATCCTGAGCAATGGGGAGAGGGGGATTAGATATTGGACCCCCAAAATGGGAATAACTAGGACGTTCTAATTTTTGAAGTCCGAAGTTTACTCTTCTTTAGAAACAAGCCTAAAAGGCATTATATGGCCAGGTGATACCACATCAATGCCAAAGGGTTGGGTTATACCCCCAAATGGGAAGAAGTTGAGAATAGGAATCCCAGTTAGTAGTGGTCCTAATGCTTTCGTGAATATAATAAGAGATCCATGCACCAATAGGACTACTTTCACAGGGTACTCTATAGATGTCTTTGATTCCCTACTAAAAATGTTTCCCTACTATATTCCGCATGAATATGTTCCTTTTGCAAGGCCAAATGGTGAGAGTACTAGAACATATAATGACTTGGTGTATCAAGTTTATCATAGGGTGAGTTACGATCTGTAGTTTGTTTAATTTGTTTTTTAGTCGTATGAGGTCCATATGTTTTTATATTCTGTATCAACCAGATTGACCCAAGGCAAATATACACAAGAAGGGAAAGGAAAGAATAACCAAATGTTTTATTTACTTACATGTTTATTGTCTAAATTGAATTAATCATGGTAGAATTATGATGCTACTGTGGGAGATATTACCATTAGAGCCAATCGGTCCATATATGCTGATTTTACGCAACCATACATTGAGTTTGGCATGGCAATGGTTGTGCCTGTCCAAGACAGAAGGACAAAGAATGCATAGGTGTTCTTGAATGCATTGACATGGGACCTTTGGGTGATAAGCGCTTATTTCTTTGTTTTCATTGGTTTCTTGATTTGGATTTTTGAGCTTCGGACTAGTGAAGACTTTGTTGAATCTAGTCCACATCAAGTTGGCATTGCCTTTTGGTTCTCTTTTTCAATCTTGGTCTTTGCTCACAGTAAATCTCTCTCTTTATTTAAACATAACATTATTAATTAGTTAACTAGGGAGCCGGGCTAGTCCTGACAAATATTGCCTAAAACTAAAAGGAGGACTAGTTAAGTGTATCTGACTACATATTTTACTCCTGTTTTCTTTTTATTTTGGTTTTTTCTGACAAAAATATGATTTCCCTTGATTTGTCACATTCAAATGCAACTACAGGGGAGAAAGTGGTTAGCAACATCACTAGGTTCGTAGTCATTATATGGAGCTTTGTGGTTCTAATCTTAACTCAGAGTCACACAGCCAGCTTGACATCAATGCTAACCATCTAACAACTTGAGCCAAGTGTGGCTCATATCCAGGATCTTAGTGCCAATGCAGACAATGTAGGGTACCCAAGGGGCTCTTTCATTGTAGATTTCTTAAAGCAGAAGCTCAAGTTTGATGAGTCAAGGCTCAAGGAATATGATACCTTGGACAAACTGGAACTACTTATTAGTAAGGACAAACAACATGGTGGTATTGCTGCTGTTGTCGATGAAACACCTTACATGAAGCTTTTCTTGTCTAAACATTGCTCTAAGTATACCATGGTCACCCATTAATTAAGACAGATGGATTTGATTTGTATGTCCTCCTTCCATTTCTCTAACGTGGCCTAATTTGCTTGAAAATATAGTCTGTCTGATCATAATTTGCAGGCCTTCCCAATAGGTTCTCCGTTCATACCTGACGTATCAAGAGCTGTATTGAACCTTACCAAAGGGGGCAAATTAGTTGGGATTGAGAAAGAGTGGTTTGGAGAGCAAAGCAATTGTGCAGAGCAAAGCACTGTGGTACCATCATCTCATAGTTTTGGAATTAATAGCTTTTGGGGCCTTTTTCTCATTGTCAGAATTGCTTCTCTCATTGCCCTCATCATCTTCGCATCTATGTTAATGTATGAACATAGGTGGCATTTGCTAAACAACTTAGGATCAAGACATCTGTTGGGTAAGATTTTTTTCATTCACTGAATACCTTAAGAAGACGATGGAGAGAGAGGATCCAAATTCCACAAACTTGGAGATGACAAATCAGTCAGTATTGTCCATCCATGCACCTGAGCATTCTGGGACTAATCTGTCTCACCGATCATCATCATCATCAAGCCAGTCCAATAGCACAGAATGTCAGAGTTCTTTGGCTTGAATATTCACAAGGAAGAAGGAACCTCATTTTCATAATTTTACTCTAAATTAAAGAGATACCCAATGATTTCACTAACCAAATCCCATACTTGTGAATTGTGATCATTAATTTGGGTTTCGTTGTAGTGATAAATTACTGAATTAGCATTTCAGGTCAAATCTATAGCTTTTAGGTGTTAATTATAGATAGCTATGTATAGAACTAATACGTACTCCCTCATCTCAAAAAAAGAATTCGGTTTGAAATTTTTATTTTGTTCCAAAACAAAAGTTCACTTTTGAGGTAAAATTCTTGTATTACATTTACTAATGATAACAATATATAACTCAAATTAAAAAGTAAGGATAAAAATGTAAAATTATATAATTAATTGTGGATTAAGTGTGTTGTATTTTGTAATTTAAAAAAAGTTATACCAAATCAAAAGTTGACTGTTTTTTTTGGGACAGATGGAGAATTATTTATAGTTCGTGAATACATATTTAACCACTGGAATAAGATTAAATCACATTTTTCTTCCTTACACTTGGGCCAAAGTTCTTTTTTGTCCCCAACATTTTAAATGAACCTTTTTAGTCAATCACAATAATAAATATTCCAATTTAAATTCAATGACTGGTAACAACCAATTTCCTGGGTTAAATGACCCACGCAAGGTGTGTGCTCACACATACGCAAAGGTACTTTCGGAAGCACAATTTTAGCATCTTCATCTTGCTGTTTGTAGAGAAAATACCACAAGAAGGAAGGCTTCAAAGAATGGAACCAAAAATAAATTGGGTTCAATTTTAGTTCAAAGAAACTAAAATATCCAAGAATGGCGCAACAAGTGTACTAATATTGTGGGAAGGCAACAATTATTAGGACTTCTTGAACCATTGCAAACCCTGGATGGCTGTGAATACTATGGGGGTAAGATTGACTATGTTGTAGCTACAAAATTCACTAGGGCACCATTATTCTAACAAGATATTGTTGTTGTAGGGCAAAAAGGGCTTTGGATTTTTCCGTTGGTGTGATAGGTGCAAAAAATTCACTTGATATTATTGGTGGTTTACTAGTTACTATTCGAGAGCTAGAAGTAGAAGAAGCAAGAGCAAAAAGAAAAAAGAACTTTGGTGCGGAAGGCTGCACTTTGTGTGGCAATTCTAGTGATTGTCATCCAATTAGGGTTATTTATGTGTGAGAGGTCCAATGTAATGGTTGGGAGAATGGGTTTGGCATGTGGTAGAAATGTAGTAGTTAGTACTAGCTTTGTGTAGTAGGATGCAGTAGTAGCTATCTTTCTGTTAACTTTGTAGACTATGAAGTTGTAAATTGTGGAAGTTAGCTTAATGAATGGCATTATGTTCCTCTCTTGAAGCTAATTCATTAGCATTGACTGTGAATCCAAATTGCAGAATGCAAACATCCAATCAATACTTCAATTCCATAGTTAATGTTGTATGTAGAGAATGAATAAGAAAAGCTAAACCACGGTCAGAGCAATAGCACTATTAATGCACATTAAAGCACAATTAAAATTGGAGCAATAATAGTACCAATACTTTATTAATAACAATTCTAAATTTTGTTCATAAATTATTCCATATTGGCAAACACCACTTACATATGTCAGCCAAGAATCTAATATGAACAAAAGGCAGATGTAGATGACCACTGTGTTTGGATTGAAGGCGGAGGATCTAAAGTCGGTGTCTGGGAACTAGGAAACATATCACCAGCACCCGCTTGTGATGTTTAACTAGAGTTGGGGGCAGTTTTTGAACCTCCATAGAAAGCATCATTTTCTACATGCATCATCATTTTATTGGGGTATCTCCTACTATTGTGACCTGTCTGTCTGCAAATCTTGCACTTGTATGTCATTTGACTGACTCTAGACACCTTTTCAACATCATTGCCATTTTTTTTGACTTGTAAAGTCTCAAATTGATCATTTTCTTTGCCTTTTTAGGTCTTTCATTGAATTTCATATTCACAGGGGGAAACATAATGCATCGGTTGTCATTTTCCCACAAATTTTGTCCATTTATTGGATAGACAACATGGTCATATACTCTCATATATGTATCTTTGTGGTAGTATTGGTCAATAAATGCTTTTGGAATTTCTTTTGTTTTTATATTGCGTTAACTACATTAGCACACGGGATTCCATTTAACTCCCACTTTCTACAGTTGCATATTCTGTTATGGAGGTTAACTATGAGCTTGTCTCCATACATGCACCTCACTTCATACACCAATTCCCTAGTACGTGTGACAATACATTTCAATGCCTTTGTTTTATGAGCTCTAACTTTTTTGGACCTTCGGGCACTCACTCTTGAACACTGCCATCTTTGACCTTTTAGTTTCCATTCTGACCATTGTAGAAATCATATGATCTTTAACATGGATAATATCAGCTTCTCCTTGGCATCAAGTAAGACTCTATTGAAACACTCACATGTATTGTTAACCAATATATCACATTTGGATGTTATGAAAAAAGACATATTCTAATGTTTAGAAGTAGTGTGCTTCCTAACCCATTTGTAGGCTTCTTCATTCAACTCCTTCAATTTTTCCATTTCAATCACAAATTTGTTGGTGTATGAAGCTTTTGCTACAACCTACAGTGCATCATAGAAGGCTAGACTACCATGAACTTACTTAAAGTTCTAAAGTATGTGCTACATGCACATTCTATGCTCACTTCTTGGCAGTAATGTTGCAATTGCATTGGAGAGCCCATGAGATGCAATGAGATTAGCACATAGGAGAGGGTAATATGTACGTAAAAGTAACAAATCATACCTTATGTTTATCTATTATAAACGTCCAGCCATTAGAATCCCCAATGTTCATATCTTCTAAGAGTTCATGCAAAAACCATTTCTATGTAACTTTATTTTCAATTTCAACGATAGCTACAATTATTGGATATATCTGGTCATTAGGGTCTAGTTCTATGGCTATGAGCAGTATTCTTTTGTGTGGACCCTTTAAATAACAGCCATCCAGTCCAATCAAAGGTTGACATGTAGATTTGAATCCCTTTTCGCAAGCTACAAGGTAGAAGTATAACCTTTGAAAAACTTCCCCTTCATCATCATTCTCACTTGTCTTGATGAAGACATTTGATTTTGGGTTCTCTCTCTTTCTACACAAGCTCTCCCACTTTCATGTGTGATATAATTCGAATGTCTTCTTTGTACTTCTGACTCAAATATGTTGAATTCGCACATCCGGGGTTGAATGTCATACCACGCGAATGGATGATATTCATGCTCTTCACTTGCCATCCTTCACCATTTTTTCTTGGGCCAATAGAAACTGTCCACTCATAGTCAATGCAAGTTGTAGGACCTTTCTTTTATCATTTTTTAAAGCAAATTCTCATTCATGATGTTTGCATGCTGATTTGAATTCATTGTGGCTTAAAAATATGAGACCTACTTTGAATTGAATATCCTCTATTTCGGTATCGGGCCAAAATCTCGGGAATGGCACATTATTACTTGTACCAGTATCATTCTCATTCTCTTAGCTGTCATACAATCTACTATTATCCAAAATGCAACATCATCACTAGATTCACCTTGAGTCTGGTTTTCAATAGTTGAACATGCAGATCTAAACTATGATGCCACCTTATCTCACTTTTGCTTTTGCTCTCTCAAAATTGTTCCAATGTCAACTTCGTCACTAAACTCGTAGTCATTATCCTGCCATCGCTCACCATCACTAAATCTAGGTTTGTCACCCTCCTCTACATCGGTAGTTTCCTCCACTATTTTCCTTTTTCCTTGGCTAACTGATTTTCTTGATTGTATCCCTGGATTGTTGCCCTTCTGTGTAGGTTGTCCAGTTGCGTTTCTTTTTTTTTTCTTTTCTCCGCCTTTAGAGGTATCCACTTCTAGTGGAACATGATGATGATGATCATCATAAGCATTTTTTTTCTCCAAAATGTGGATTTCCAGAGGTCATTTGCTCATTGTCATTAATGATCTTTCTTCTCACTGGCAATTTCCCTCTTTTCTTTGTTACCATTTTAACTCTTCCACCTATAGATGAAGTGCCCTACCCCCACTCACCATCACTGAATTTAGTTTCTACAGTCTTCTCTACATCAGCAGTTCCCTCCACTACCCTTCTCTTGCCTTTGGTACTTGATTTTCTTGACTGGCTCTCTAGAGTGTTTCCCTTTTGTGTAAGCTATCCAGTTGCATTTTGAGTAGTTTTTTTCTTCTCCGACTATAGAGGTATCCACCTCTGATGGAGCATGATCAGCACTATCATTGCAAGCATTTTTTTCTCTAAAGTTTTGATTTCCAAAGTTCTTCTACTCATTGTCATTAACGAGCTATCTTTGCACTAGCAGTTTTCTCTTTTTCTTGTTGCCATTTTAACCCTTTCACCTTTACATGTGGTGTCCACAAGGTTTCTCTAGTTCACTTGGATGTTTACCTTAGTCCCACTTTTGTTTTCATTGAGATGTTGAACATTCTAACCTGAATGTTGCTACTTATTTCTCATTTCAGACTGTTTTTGAACCCCAACTAGTTTTGCTCCACTACTGTCTTTGGTTTTACTTATTAGCACTATGAAAAAGTTTATAAGTTTATGCTTTTCCCTATATGCTGCCATCTCCTGAACTACTTTATCACAAGATATGTAGGTTAATCCTCCTTCCATTGATACTTTAGGTTTTAGAAAGTAATACCAAACATTCTTGTCGTGCCCTGGCAATTGCATACTCATCTCATCCAATATGCACGGTGACATTTAATCAGGGTTGCAATATTATGTAATATCAACACATCCTCCAACATATTGTTTTGCTAGGCCATTGGTTAAACGACCTCCAAAATGAACCTTAATGAGAACAATTTACTATTAGGTCCTGTGTCACCATTGCATAACAAGTTAGCAATTAAATGGAAGCATCCCATCAATTGCACCACAGAAAATCTTGCATCTGTAGGATCATCTTCATTCATTTATGACATATATAAACATTTTGCTACCAACTATAAGACCAAAATGGACAGTGAAACATACCAAAAAAAGAACATTTTTCAAGTGCTATATCAAAGTTTTTGTGGTTATTTACTATAGGTTTTTTGTTGCTAATTACAAAAAATTCTCCTAATCAAATAGCAACACTTGTAGGTTTGCCTTAAAATAAGTGTATATATGACTGCCCAAAATGACATCCCATATTCAAAAGCTCACCAAACAGCCAATGCTTGTCATATTGTCATCCATTAGGGAAGCATAGCAAGTACAAATTTATAGTCCTATTAAGTTCAGACATTAAATTGGATGGAAAATGAGACACATGTATTTCACGTGATTTTTTTAAGGGGCAAAATGGTCTCATTATTCATACTTAACCATTGGTCAACTACGCAAGTTGCCATTAAAGAGCAATTATGCTTGGATTGAGTGGCACCAATGAGATTTCAGAAACTCAATTATACCACTCCAAACAATCATAAATTGAGAAAGACAATAAGGTGTCGCTTGGTATAAATGGTGGGTTTAGGAATGGAATGGATTTGTGGAATGGAAAGATTTGGAATAGAATGGAATGATAATAATTATGTGGTTTGGTATTATTTTGTAATGGAATGGAATAAATTTTATATTAAAATTAAAATTTAATATTAATAATAAGAAATTTATAAATAAATTTTATATTAAAATTATAACAAAAATATTAGTATTTTACATTATATGATATTTAATAAATTATATCTTGTTCAAAAAATAGTCAAAGTACATGTCATTTTGTAGAGAAAAATATTTTCTATAATTTAGTGAAATTTGTTTTTTTTTTTTTTTAAAAAAAAAAAGGTAAAATGGGGGTTGCAAACCTTTGGGGGGTTTGCACCCCCTTGACATGTGGCGCTAGTCACATTAGTGACAGCGCCGACAATACTGTCGGCCAGCCAATTTTTTTTGGGTTTTGCTCCAAAACGACGTCGTTTTGAAGCCAATTTAAAACCCTTCAGCAAAGGTTTACCAAAAGGAGGGGGGCCTGGGTTTAACGTAAACCCAGCCCCAAAGGTTTACAAAAATCCAAACCCAAGTACCAAACATCCCATTTTAATCCAATGCATTCCAAACCCATGCCAAAACCACATACCAAACACCTTCTAAATGCCAATAACATAATAGCAAATCTCAATAAGTTCATCTCAAACTCTATTCAATTCACATCAAAACCACCCCATTTCATACTTCAAAAAAACCATTTCGCAGCACAGGATTTTTATTCTAATTTCCATTTCCACTAGTGCCACAAGATTGAAGGAAACAATTCAAGAATATGACAACTAAATTAACTCTTCACTTGCAACAAGGAAAGAGCTGACCAAAATCCATTGAATATTGAGGTAGAGGTCAGGCATTGGCTACTGCAACCAAATTCCTGTTC
Source organism: Gynochthodes officinalis (assembly GCA_020080225.1). Taxonomy (NCBI): domain Eukaryota; kingdom Viridiplantae; phylum Streptophyta; class Magnoliopsida; order Gentianales; family Rubiaceae; genus Gynochthodes; species Gynochthodes officinalis. The sequence goes on along the minus strand of CM034615.1, from coordinate 11,693,815 downwards.
CCTTTAGGTACTAATCTTTATAGCTCTACATATACACGAAATCAAACACTGACACTCATGTTTTCAATCTTCTCAACCTTAGCAATGTCAAGAGGATCATCGTCTTTATGAAGGATAGAGGTGATGGTCTCAAGGATGAGTCGCGAATGGTCAGGTGAGATTTGGAGGGTTTCAAAAATCAAGGCCCAGTTAACCCCGTAAGTTGACTCGAAGCAAAGGGACAATAGCTTATCCTTGATTGGAGCTGATGATTGGGCCCCATAAGAGAAAATGAGTTTAGGGATAGGGAGAAGACCATGCTCAAAGAACTCCATTCTTGGGTGTATGTAAATAAGAGGAGGGCTATTTTGCGTTGTTATTGTTTTTATGGGTGATGAAATAGAAACATGGGAGGTGGTTGAGGGTGGCAGTGGTGATGTTTCAGCAATAGAAATAGGTGAAGAATTTGTCTTGGCTCATCAAATGATGGGAGGAATCGGGAGTGGATCTTTTAGGGGAAGCCTGCAAAATTAATTACTGGTCCTTAAATAATTACAAATTAAATTTGCAGTAGTAGCAGACCAGGTCGAGTCCCAAGGGAACCTAAGTCTAGTTCCAAGCCTTGAACAATAAATTGTAAATAAATAAACACGGGGATTTTTTTGAATATTAACTAAATTACGGAAATTCTGAATATTAATAAAAACAAATATTTAAAACAAGAAAAATAGAAAATAACTAGAATTACCAATTAACAGAGTTTCTAATCCAAGAGTCGATATCATTCAATTGCATCACTGATCATAGGTCACAAAAAATAATTCTTGCAAATTCAAATATTTAATTTGAAATTTATTAGGATAGCCGTAATAAATTTCTGTTTTCCTAAAATAATTGACCGAGCCCAGCACCCTAAATCAAAACTTACCATTAATTGACTGGGCACGATAGCGTTCCATATCAATTAAATGATAGCATTAAGAACTATGAAAACAGTTAAATCAAAATTAAAACACCGAGATCGCTGCAGTGAATTAATCTTGTCCCATTAATTCCCCTAAGTTAAGCATGTATATTTACAAACATAAACAATTTTAACTTAGTTGCTACTTGGTCCACTTATTCATGACAATTACAGATCACTGAACTTATGGATAGCAATAGAATAAATAATGAACAATTAATTTGTCAGATTAATTAATCATCAATTATTCATAAAATTAAATCAAGAATTAACAAGTATTTGAATTAAAAGCAAGATATAAAAATTATGAATAAAACCTCACAGTGATTGCAATTAAATTCAAACCTTCCCTTGAATTAGAAAATAAAATTTAGCCACTCATAGTGGCATACATGATTGCTGAAATTTTTTAAGAGAATTACTAAACTAAAGAGAAAGAAAAGAAGAAAACAAAAGAATGGGAATTGGAGAGAAAGGGCGTGAAGGACTTGCCGTGAAGATGAAGGCTGCACTTGCTTTTATAGATGGCCGAATATCCTTTTCCTGAAATCAATTCTTGAGTTCTTCAACTTTGGCTGCAACGGTTGTTCCTTTTCTGTGCTTCTCTTTTTCTTTCCAAAGCCAGCTGCTTCCTGTATTTCCTTAGAGTCTTTGTGCGGCTGACTTCTCAAATTTCCTTTTCTCTCCCTTTGACCGAAATCAACTTTCTATTTTGCTTAGTCTGGCTGAAATCAATTTCCTGGCCGAAATCAATTCTTTGAATGCTTCTTGTCTTGTTTTCAATTTTGTCTTAGCTTGTGCGACGGATTTGTTCTCTTCTTTGTTTCCTTTTACCAATTGAACTTTGACTTTTCCAACATTTGGTTCTTTTCTTTGTCCTTTTCCTTTCTTTTCCTGTTTATTTCCTTTTTCTCAAGGCCGGCTACCTTGGTTCTTCTTTTTCTTCAGTTTTTGTTGTTTCCCGAAACCAATTCCTTGGCTGCTTCCTTTTTTTGTAGCCTTGTGTCCAACCGCCACTTGACTTGCCTTTGCTTTCCAATTCTCTTTTGTTTCCTATTGCCAAAGACTTGTTTCCTTTTTGTTTGACATAAACTCTTCTTCTTTGATTCCAATTCTGTTTTCGTTTCTTTGTAGCTCTCTTTTGTGCTCCAAAACCAACGTAAGGAATAGGAAACTTTCTTGTTTCTACTTCAAATCTTGCCTTTTGACAACTTTTTCTCCAATTCACCTTTCTTCATACCTAAAACAAAAAGTATAGTAAAACTAAATAATTCCTCTTAAAATTAAAATTAATATTAAGGAAATATTAATAAGAAATATATATAATTTAAGCCCTATCATAGGGATTAAAATGTCATTTTTATTGTTGATATTTTCTCATTATTATTGTGATTTTAAGGAATATTATATGATGTTATGATGTTTTTTATGTTTTTGTTGTAGGAATGGAAAATATTGACTTGGAGGAGAAATTGACAAAAGAAAAGAAGAAAAACAACATTGAAGAAGGAAAGATAGAGAAAATACCAAGTCTTGGTATTAGAGTTGACTTGGACAAGTTGGGGGAAGACTTCCTACGGGTGAAACTCTTGAGGAAACAAAAGAAGACAAAAAAACAAAAGGAAAGAAAGAAGGAAAAAGAAGTTTGACTTGGAGTGGAATTGTGAACAAAGAAAAGTCCAACCACTTGAGGACTTTGGAGAGGGGGAAAAATGTAAAAAAAAAAAGGCTGGAGAAAATAGGGAGGAGTAGCCGCCATCTATCTTGCTCTCTGGAGAAAAAACTCACATCCTTTTCTTAGCCTTTAGTTTTTAGAAATTGTATTAGAGAAAAGTGCACTTTAATTCTTGGATTCAAGGGAGTTTCCTGTAACTTGTTTTTATTATTTATGATGTTTGGATTTGTTTTCTTCAATTATTTATCTTTGTCTTTTATTTCTAATATGAGTGGCTAAATCTTTTTTTTAGAGTTTTTATTCCAATTTGACCATGTGCTTATTGTGATTAATGTAGTTTATTAGCTTTGATTCATTGGTTATTGTTGTGCTTAATGTCATCTTAGGCTTGATCACTCTAGGATTGAATCAACACTATAGAACTTGATTGAGAGATAGGTTCTGTAGGATTAGGCAATAACCTGTTAATAGCTTAATTAGTTGAAAGACAGTTAAGTGGTTAACATTGATTAAAAAGTTTTGCATTAAAATTGGAGTTAAAAGACATTAGGTTGGTGAGAGCCATCAAACTTAGTGTTAATTAATTATCAATTAATCATAGGTACTATCTGAGAGGAAGATCTATGGTTCTTAAGATCCCTTCAAAATGGATTAGAGTTAATATATGCCTTGTTGGTTAATCAATCTTAATAGTTGGACAAAATTGAGAATAAGAATCCTAGTTTTTATATTTGATAGAATTCATTTTTTTTTAAATTTGATTAGTAATCTTTAGTTCAAAACTTGATTTTGGTATCTAAACAAGCGAACATATTGAGTATTTCAATATTTAGTTTTAAAAATTCTCTGTGGGACGATATCTTAATTTACTACTTGACATGACTCTGTGTGCTTGCAGAAAATAGCACGTCAGGGATGGTGATGAATTACTAAATCACCTCGTGGTTGATGAGCTCTATAATAGCAATTGACCATTTGCTCTAAACAAAATCACGTGAAACACACTTGTCTTCTTTTCCATCCAATTTAACATCTGAACTTAATAGGACTTATAGTGGCCATTTTTATTTGTTTAGTGGCCTACTATTCTAATAGTTTAGTGGCATCTAAGGTTTTTTTGCCCTTTTACTTAATTTAATTTTTTTTTTAATCCTATGTGTGCCAAAAAACTTTATTATAATATAAACTATACCTCAATCACTATAAGAATAGGCAATAATTAATTCTAGCAATTGATACTATGGCCACCTAAAATATATGGTAAAGTAAACTTAATTAAATGTGATATATTACTATAAAAATTATTGTGTTATATATACATATATCTATTACTATATTATAAAAGCGAATTCCCTTTTAGAGCAGCTGGCTATTTGAGTGCCACGTGGCACTTTCCAAAGTGGATAAAATTTACTCACTAAACTTCCACGCTTTTGTCCACGTATTGCCAGGTCATCCAAATTGCCGATGCTCTTGTCAAATTTGAGTTTACAAAAGAAGGTGAATAGTCTACGCGCTTCATTTCCTTCGTTGATGTTTCCAATTCCCATTAATGTTTTTTCCATCATCTTTTCATTTCCCCCAATTCATGGGGTAAGTACTAGTTGCAAACACTAGACAATTAAGGGACACCATTTTCTGTTGCGCGCACTCGCATGCTAGGTATATAAAGTCGAAGACGATTGGTAATTTTAGGATAATTTTGATTATTAATTCATATATGGAAGTTTAGGAGGATACAGGTTAGGTTTAGGATTTTAGGGTTAGGGTTTCAAGAAATACGAGGAGGGTAATTGAATGTACAAGGTTGGTAGTGGAAGTGGTTGGTGGAGGAAATGACCAGAGGTGGAGGCCAGTGGTGAATGAAGATGAATATGGGAAGAGGTACCAATGAGGGTTGCAGTGCCGAAGAGAAACCTTGCCCCATTTCAATACTTAGCGTGAATAGTATTACAGTTAGAGCCCCACCTTCAGTTAAAATTGTGAAAAAACCATTGAATTATGAGGAAATTACACCTTTGAAACTGCCAATGGAAAGCTCTAGTTCTTCGGTGGATTTTTTCACCCAAGTTCGGAAAGCTCTTGGGGTAACTAGAGGGAAGGGGAGAAATTCAATAGTCTCTTCTCCTTCTGCTTCCACATTAGGCAGTTGTGATTTTTGGTTTCTCTATATTGATACATAAATTTTTTATTTAGGCTTATGGATAGCTGGAACTTATGTAGACTCATGGAGTGTTGAATGCGGTGAGTTGGGGAATTTTGATGTCTTTGGATGTTATTACAACAAGGTATTTAAACGTCTTTAAGTCAACTACACTAGCCTAGTTTTATTTGCATGTTGCTTGCCAGACCAACAACATGGAACATGTTTAGAGAACCTCTCATCTTCTCCTCTATCTGCAAGATAACATACTATTTATTTCCTGTATTTGTCTCCCCCAATTTTTTTTCCCAAGAAAATAATCATTGTGTAATTTATTGTTGGATTCGAAATTCACTATGGCAGGTAGAGAAGTTGAAAGTGATAGTTCTCTTAAATTACTTTTTGCACTCAATGAATTGTACTTATGTACATATGAGAAGATGGCAAATTAGCAAATGTTTTAGTAATTATCATATTTTTGTGAATGTTTAGGTTGTGGCAGTCATCAAGTTTTGCACACACGAAATTCTTTGTGGTTTGATGGTGACTCTAGAGGTGTGGGTGTTTATAATTTTTTGATAAGACAAATGATGACAATATGTAATCTGTTGCTTATTAGTATGTTGTTTCTTTCTGTAGGATCCAACAGCGATAGTTGGTGCTTCTGCACATCATAAAGTTTTAAGTGAAAGCTAGTTTGCACATGATTTTGCCATTGGTTCAAGTTTGGTACTTGAGAAGGTTGTGTTTTATCTTTCTATTCTTGTTGTTGTATGAAAATACAATTTTTTTTTCTATTAATAAGTTTTGTTTGATAGTTTTAAGGTCTTAAACTCGTAGCTTGGTTTCATACTAATGAAAGACAATGGTATTTCAGGTTAAAAAATAATAATAGTTTTGAGATGGATTCTAAAACAAACTATTTAACATATGTATATATAATTTTGTAGGTGCACGTCTTTCCTCAGGAGAAGCTTGGAAGATCTACTTTTGGCCTCTAGATGCAGGTGCTCAAGTGGTTCCCCATGCAAATGGAGGATGCACCAAATGTCTATGTAGATTTAGATGTATATTTTAAACCGATGACTGCATAGTTTATAGGATCAGGATCTTACACATAATCGATTTAGGGTAGCAGAATCGGATAAATAGGATCGGTTTATAAAATTGTAAGATTTTTAAAAATATAAAAAAATATAATTTATTTTTAAGAGAATTATTAGTCAATATATAAATGGATATGCATAAAATTCATTTATAGTTTATAATTAAATGATCTTACTTCAATTTTTATTTCTTATAACATTTTATATGATTTTTTTAATATTTCAAATGCAATCGTAGTCGAAGGGTATTTATGTCTAATTTATTTATTTATTGTTAAAAGCTAATAAAAGTTTGATTAAACTAATTAAATTATTTATATAATGACAAATATTAATTTTACTTTGATATATAAATTGTTTTTTGAGTAAATTTAACTATATTTTATTATTATTCACATAATAAGGTAATATCGTAATTAGGATCGAGATCGTTTTAATAAATTTGGATCGTAGAATCGTAGGATCAATAGAATGGGATCAGGATTTTGAAAACTATGGGTGATAGTCGATGATAGTCTCATTCTTCAAATGGCCCTTGATTCTATTTATTATTTCTATATTCTTATAAAATTGCAAAATTTAAGGATTAGACAAGCATACAAATATATTTATCTTTTTTGGCTCATGATTTATTATCAGTTTATTTCATTCTTCACCCTTATCTTTATGGTGTATGACCAGTTGGTTGATTTGGACTTCATCGGATTAGATTTAAAAAAGCAATTTGGTAAAGTTTTGATTTTGGAAGGGATAGACTTATGGGTTGTTTTCTTTGTTTTGATTCACGAGAGGAAAAGCTGAATCTTCAAATATATAGAGATGGTTTTAAAGAAGTCCACTCAGCTATCCCTTCTAATTTTTCTAAATAATCTTCTGGTACGATTGACTTTAATATCATTTTTATATGTGTCTGTTGTGACTTTGGTCTAATCTGGATGCAATCTTTTTAGCTGGTTTGATATCTCTGTGTTAGTTTGCTAAATATTACCTGTTATCTAATGGAGAAAAGAAGTTCATCTTTCTATTGAAAAAGTGTTACATATTTATACATATATTCTAGCCTATCTATTATAGGAATATATCTTGATAAGGATAACCTCTACAATCAAATCTCCTAGGATTACGCAAACTAATCTCCTATAATTAAGCTAACTAATATGGACAGTACAGCTATGTACACCTATTATTTCTATAACACTCCCCCTCAAGCTAAAGCATAGATATCTATCATGCCCAGCTTGTTACAAATATAAGTAACTCTAGCTCCATTATGAGCCTTTGTGAAGATGTTCCTTAGTTGTTCCCCAGTTTTTACATAAGCTGTAGAAATCAAGTTTTGTTGAACTTTTTCACGGACGAAGTGACAATCTATCTCAATGTGCTTAGTTCGTTCATGAAAGACAGGGTTTGAGGCAATATGAATTGCAACTTGATTATCACACCATAATTTTGCTGGAACTGTCAACTTAAATCCCATTTCGGTCAAAAATTGGGATACCCACATCAATTCACTGGAAGCTTGTGCCATTGCTCGATACTCAGATTCTGCACTAGATCGTGATACCACACTCTGTTTCTTACTCTTCCATGAGACCAAATTATCACCAACGAAAACACAGTATCCAGTAGTAGATCTTCGATCAATCTTCGAACTTGCCCAATCTGCATCAAAGAGACATTCAATATTTCTATGCCCCTGATTTTGATATAAAATACCGCGTCTCGAAGCTCCTTTGAGGTAACATAGTATCTGTTCTAAAGCTGACCAATGATGGACTGTGGGGAAAGACATAAACTGACTTACAATGCTCATTGAATAAGCAATGTCAGGACGAGTAACTGTGAGATAGTTTAGTTTCCCAACTAGCCTCCTATATCGTTCAGGATCATTAAAAAATTCTCCATCCTTGGTAAGTTGCTGATTCGAAAGCACTGGAGTATTACATGGTTTGGCTCATAATTTTCCAGTTTCGGCTAACAAATCCAAAACATACTTCCTTTGAGATAGAAAGATACCCTTCTTGCTCCTTGATACCTCAATCCCCAAGAAATATTTCAAAGGACCTAGATCTTTAGTGTTGAACCGGTTTTGAAGAAATGATTTCAATGATAAGATCCCCTGCAAATCGCTTCCAGTAATAATAATATCATCAATATAAACCACCAATAGAATGATACCAGAAGCAGAGTGCTTATAAAATACCGTGTGATCATTCTTACTTTTCTGCATCCCAAACTCTTCTACTGCTTGGCTAAACTTTCCAAACCATGCCTGAGGACTTTGGTTCAAGCCATATAATGACTTACGAAGCCGACACACTTTCCCAGACTCCCCCCTGAGCAATAAACCCTAGAGGTTGCTCCATGTACACTTCTTCTAAAAGATCACCATGCAGAAAGGCATTCTTCATATCAAGCTGGTGCAAAGGCCAATTGTGCATGTCGGCCAAGGAAAGAAACAGACGAACCGAAGTCAACTTGGCAACTGGAGAGAACGTATCCAAGTAGTCAATACCATAAGTTTGAGCAAAGTCCTTAGCCACCAATCCAGCTTTGAGACGAGCTAAAGAGCCAACAGAATGAAACTTAACTGCAAAAACCCACTTACAACCAATCGCGTGCTTCCCAGGAGGTAGTGCAATGAGTTCCCAAGTTCCATTCGTAGTTAAGGCAGTCATTTCATCAAGCATGGCAGCCCGCCACCCAGAAAGGGATAGGGCTTGCTGAACAGATCTCGGAACTTCAACGGAATCAAGAGAAGAAATAAAAGAGCAAGAAGCAGAAGATAACTGGTTATAAGTAACACAAGAGGAAAGGGGATGGGTACATTGACGTGTACCTTTTCGAAGAGCAATAGGTAAATCAAGGTCACTTGAAGGCGGATCCAATGAAAAAGACAATTTTGGTACCGGAACAAGATCAGGGGAATGAGGTTTGCGAGTGTAAACATGAGTGATAGGTGGTCTAGGCTGTGGTTTTGGTGGTGAAGGAGGAACTGGAGCTGAATCGGAACCGAGGACATGATACACTAACAACTCATCACACTGTTGTGAGGGTTTAGGGACAGATGAGGCACCAAAGAAATGGGTCTGTTCATGAACGGTGACATCAGTGGAAACCAGGTACTTGTTTAAGAGAGGGGAAAAACATCTATAACCCTTTTGCAGACGGGAGTAACCGAGAAAAACACAACTCAAAGACTTTGGATCCAATTTAGAAACCTGGGGACGAATATCACGAACAAAGCAAGTGCACCCAAATAGGCACTGTGTCACAGGAAAAAGAGGATTATTGGGAAATAAAACCTGGTAGGGAATCTGGGACTGTAAAACAGTAGAAGGCAGATGATTTATCAAAAAACATGCAGTAGAAACTGCATCAACCCAGAAATGTTAAGGCACATTAGTGTGAAACAAAAGAGCTCTAGCAGTCTTAAGAAGATGTCTATTTTTCCTTTCAGCGACGCCATTTTGGGATGGAGTATTAACACAAGACGAATGATGAAGCATCCTATTTTGGTTCATGTAGGTCTGAAAAGGGGCAGAAAAATATTCTTTGGCATTATCACTTCTCAAAAGGAACATTGAATTGGGTTTTAATTTCAGCGCAAAAGGATTGAAAATGTGACAGTAACTCAGTACGGGATTTCATAAAGTAAAGCCAAGTCAATCGAGAGAAATCATCCACAAATGTGACAAAATATCGAAATCCATTGGATAAAACTAAACAAGGTCCCCAAACATCAGAATGAACTAACTCAAAACTATGATGAGCTCTTTTATTAATTCTAAGAGTTGACGACAAACGGTGATGTTTAGCAAATTGACATGTCTCACAATCTAATGAGGATACTCGCTGAAACTGAGGATATAACTTTTTTAGCAACGGTAATGATGGATGTCCTAATCGATAGTGGACTTCAAATGGAGATAAGGTGTTGGAACACGCAATGGGTTGAGGTATTTGGGTATCCAAAATGTATAGCCCCCCCGACTCTCGTCCTTTACCAATAATCCTCTTCGTCATAAGATCCTGAACAAAACAATGGTCGGGAAAGAAGAAGATGCCACAGTTAAGAGCACGTGTAATTTTGCTAACAGAGATAAGATTAAAAGAAAAGTGAGGTAAACTGAGAACAGAAGTTAAAGGTAATGTAGGTGTAACAGGAATGGTGCCAGAACCAAGAGCATTAGAGGTAGATCCATCTGTTAAAGTGACTGAAGAAAGATGCTTATGAAAGGTAGGAAAGACTATTGGATTACCTGTCATGTGATCTGTAGCACCAGAATCAATGACCCATTGTGTGGAGGAAGAAAGAAGACAAGTAGTGTTGTTACCTGACTCAGCAAGGGCAGTGATAGAGGGAGATTTCTTGGATGCTTCCTGAAATTGAATGAACTTAGCATATTCATCAGCAGAAATTGAGAAGGTCTTATCATGAGAGACCTCAGTAGTGGCAACCATGTGAGCTAACTGTGACCCAGAGCCCTTTTGATTCTTCTTAAGCAACTTCTGACAAGTTCTTTTTGTATGACCAGGTTCATAGCAGTAGTAACAGACTACCCCCGAGCCTTGATTTCCAGAATTCCGAGTGCCACCCCCAGTACCACTACCACCTCCCCGATAATGGCTCTAAGACAAAGATCTACTGATATCTGTGCTAACAAGAGCACTAGGTTGTGGCATAGATGAAGTTTGAGAACTCGGAATAGTACGTAACACTCTAGTGTAAGCTTCCCTCAGAGTAGAAACTCCAGGATCAGATAAAATCTGTGATTTGACACCTTCATACTGGGAGTTAAGGCCAGCTACAAAGCTCATAATAGCCATCTGTTCTCTTTGAGCCTGCTGAACCCTGATATCTGTACTAAAAGGCAATAGTGTATTCAATTCTTCATAAACACATTTAAAGTGCATGTGATAAGTGTTAAGTGACTGATCCTGTTGTTCAGCTCGATAGAACTCCTTGCTCACATCAAAAATTCGAGAAATATTCTCCTTCCCAGAAAACACAAATGCCAATTCCTCCATCACATTTTTAACATACTCACAATGAGTAATATGACCAGATTGGTCGAGTTCAATAGAATTACGTATCTGTATCAGAAGTTGAGCATCAATTTTCCTCCACTCAGAATAATTTGGATCAGTTTCTACTGGAGGATTACAAATAAGATGACTCTTTTGGGAAATACTGATCAGATATAGTCTAATAGTTTTATTCCAATAAAAATAATTAATTCCATTTAGCTTTTCATCAGTAATTTTAGCCACAGATGATACCAAACTGGTCACAACATGTTTGTGTTCACCCGCCATGATCAGCACCAAAATAAGCAAAGAGGCAAAACCAAATTGCAGTAACTATCAAAAGAAGAAGCATGCAAGAAAGCTTTACTTGCCCTGCAACAAGTGGTTAGGGAGACACAACAGGGCTGGTGACCACAGAGCACGAAGCCGAAGCACCGTCCAATGACGCATGCGCTCTTCTTGGAGTCGGAGATGTCAAAAAATGATCACTCAAACAGGGTGACCCAGAAGATTACAAGTGCTGTATAATTGGGTAGCAGGAAAAGGAAAAAAAAAGGAAAGAAAAAAAATGAAAATAATTCAAACGTCTCTAAGGCTCTGATACCATGTTATCTAATGGAGAAAAGAAGTTCATCTTTCTATTGAAAAAGTGTTACATATTTATACATATATTCTAGCCTATCTATTCTAGGAATATATCTTGATAAGGATAACCTCTACAATCAAATCTCCTAGGATTAAGCAAACTAATCTCCTATAATTAAGCTAACTAATATGAACAGTACAGCTATGTACACCTATTATTTCTATAACATTACCCATTGATTGACATGTTTCCATCAGATTTAGTTGTATTACCTTCTTTCTCTAGTTTAATGTACACCTCTGACACCCCAAACATTGAATGGATAACTGATAGCAATTTATATTGATGAAAGAAAGAGGCTTTTTGTTTTATTTTTATATTGTAAATTGGGATCTTAATTCGAATATGGTTGGTGAAGCCACACTTTGCCGATTGTTCCAAGGTGGTGATGGTCAAAAAGTTCCAAAAAGTTCTTTGATATAATATAATATATATTTCCAAGGTGCTCAATTTTTATCCCCTCATCAAGGTGGTGACTGTCAAAGATCATTGCTTTAACCTTTTTCTTAATTTGTGGTTTTATTTCCTTCTTTGATAGTTTTTTTAAAACCATTTGCATTTAAATAAATTTTAACATTTTGTACCTATGACAAGTAGTTCTTTCCGGTAATATCAAGAGCAACAATTTCAAGTTTTGCAAGATTAGCTATAATGATAATCAAAATTAAGGGAAACAAAACAAAGCTTACCAAACTTACCCAAAAAAATTATTAAGCGTTGGCTAGATATTTATGCTAATAATGTATTATAAAACTACAACTAAGAACTAGTGTTAAAATGTTATAGTACTAGTGATTTAAATAACATGTAAAAGACACAACCACATAACAGTACAGTAATATGAAATAGAAATCAAAATAGAGAGTAAGATTTTTGTGTTTTTTTTGTTTTGTTTATCACCCCTTCTCTATTTTCTAAGCTTCTATTTATAAGCTTGACATTTACCCTTCCACATAATGACATTGTAAATTACAAAATCTAATTATATATTACATGAATTACGCAATATAAGGAAGTTACATTAATTATATGAGTTGTATAGAGTAGTAAGAGTTATATGGAATTATGGAGTAATATGAAATAGGGTGAATTCTACTTTACTCCCTTGTGATTTACCACAAAGACAGTTTTCTCCCTTATGCTTTAAAAATTCTCACTTTCCTCCCTATGGTTTGGAGCATACTGAAAATCTGACGAAACTCTCAAACGGTGACGGGTAGAAAGGCCACACAAGTGGAAAAAAAAGTGAGTCTAACGGGCACTGTTCATTATGGCAAAAATTATGAGGTCTAAAATACCCTTTGCTGTGTTGTTTTAAGCTTCACTTCTAGCATGACAATGGCTGTTGTTGGAATTTGCTCTCTTTTTCCAAGGTTTTGGTCCAAAACAAGAAAAAAAAGAGGAAAAAAGAAGGTTGGGGTGGCACTTTTATCCAGTCATAAGATACGAAAAACATAGTCAAGGTATGTTCGTGCTACCACATTAGGAGAAGTACGTTTTAGATTAAAATGCTGTTAAGGGAGTAATTTTTTTTGTATTCCAAATCATAGATGTCAAGCTACACCAAATGGGATGATGGCACGAAGGGATTGAGATTTCAATACAAGTACTGCTATTACAATAGAAAAGCTACTATGATGATAGTTGACTCCGATAAGGACTTGAAGGGAAGGCTGTACTTTGTCTGTGAAACTAAACAGTGTGGATTTTGGTTATAGTGCAACCTCATTAATCATGGTGTGGAGAGGAATCCCATCAAGGGTGGTAATAGTTTTCAGTTGGCTAGTTATGGGGCAGCACCAATAGACCGAAGAATGGATGAACCATCCAACAATGTAAATGAAGTAGCCAATAAACACCTTAAGAAACTGCAACAAAATGTCCAAAACTTGATACTCATGGTTTATGCTTCTACTATAATTGCATGTATGTCATTGTGTATTAGTTGTTTTCGTTGAAGTTGTACTTAGTAAGTTGGAGGTTAATGGTTAGAGTTGGCTGAAATTTTGGGCCAAATGTGAGGCAAACTCTTTGCAAATATTAACCTAGTTTATGGTCGAGTAGATCATCAGGGCTATGCATGTTGTTGTGCTGTTTCATTATGTTACAATGGCTGGTGGGAATTTGTGCTTATTGTTGTGTTACCTAGAAATTTAGGTTGTTGTACTATTTATGTTGCCTGGAATTTGTTATATTGCCTACAAGTCAGGGTAACTTTATTAGTGTTACTCCAATTTGGTTGCAAATGACTTCACGTGTTGCAGCACATATTTCTGTTTCCAAAAACTAGCCATAACATGTATTCAACTTTAACATCCAAAACTCTGGCATAAATTGTACTTCAACATTCACATCACAATAAGTGTATGAAAAAAATAGCCATAATAGAATGGCCTTAAAAAAACTTTGATTTACCAGGAAAATGAGTGTCATTATGCATAACATTAATGTTCTAATAAACCATTCACACAAATAGTAGAAAACAAATACTAAATATCAGGGGTTACAACATAGTAATGCAAAAACCTCAACTCAGTGAAGGTTGTTAGGAGTTTGAGAACAATCAAATTAACATAGCTAATATCTCATACACAATTGCAGCACCCTAAATGGAGTCAAGTCCTTCTAACTCTCTTGCACTTCTTGCTAAAAGTTCCATTTCCTTGCTGACTTCTCACAATAGAGGTCTAAAACAAATGGAAAGTAAGTATCACAAATTAGAAAATTGAAAGAACGAAATTAGCAAGCACTTAAAACAGTTTAAGTTGAATATGTTTTACCTTTGCCCTGCTTTGACTATGAATGACATCACTATAAGCAGTAGGTTAGCTATATGTCTTTTCCTTGTTCAAGCTAACCAGCCTTCCATTCACAATCTTAGTACCAACAAGTTTTTGTATATAGGCAACAAAAGTGGAATCAAATAAGAGCCAAGAAACAATTGTAATGAAATTTGATATTCGCTTAGATAAACATACCTATCTATGAATTTTTACGTTTTCCACAGGTTGTGTATATCCATGTCTGGATGCATTTACCCCAGAGTCTATAGACTGAACATTTGCATGCTTACATATCTTCCATTCTTGATTGTAGTACCATGTGGCTGTACATGAAAAAGTTTAATCACATATTAGGATATGTAATGTATTGCCACTTGGCCTACAGACCATGAAGCATGTTTCTTTATAGGGAAGTCATTGTCATAACATGCCACAACTAAGCTATTTCATATTTGCATTTAACTAGGATAGAGCTGTCTACTAGACATTTGGTGAGGAGCTTAGGATTTGCACTATACTGGCACTTGAAGGATCCTAAAATCAACATCTAAAATGTTAACATATGGAGTAGAACATATATAAATGAATGATTGTCAAAAGGCTAAAGCATACCTTAAAAAACTTTGACATAAGATAGATTTCATTCTTATAGGTTCTAAAATTATGTCCAGCCCCAAAACACCTTTTGCAATGGACAGTGAGGCCCTTCTTGTGGAGATTGACTTGTTCTCATCCACTTCCCTTTTTCTCATCTTTTTGGGCCGTCCTAGTTATTTTCTCACAGCAGGAGACTTTATGGGATCAGATTGGACTTCATCCCAGTAATTCATCATGAGGGTAGTTTTAATGCTATAATTTCATGTCTTCATGTAGGCTTCCTTACTATAGCACTTATTCACAAAATTCTCCATTGGCCTCTTGTTTTTCTAGATGGCAGCAATGGCATGTGGGCATTAAGGAATGCTCATTAATTGACAATACCCACAAGTGCATGTTTTGTTCGCTAGCTTGACCACATAAGTTGAACTTCCATAGTCTACCTCATACTCACCATGAGAGGAGTACACAACAATACAAAATCTACTACGTCTCTTGTGTGTTTCTAACCTTTCCTGAATGTTAGTGTATAAACCACATTTATAACTTTCCATTTCAGTTTTCTTGATATTTATCCTCTGCATTAAACGTCTCTGTATCCACTCAAACATGGAGATGATTGGTTTATCCCTAGCTTTCAAGATGTAACTGTTTAATGACTCGTTCAAATTGTTTACTAATATGTCACTCTTGTATCTATTACTAAAATGTGCCCCCGACCATAGTTTTGGAGGTATTTTCCTCAACCATTCCACATCATTCATCTTCTTACCCTCCTTTGGATCTACTCTTTCCAAATCAGCCATTACCCGTCCAAAGTCTGCCATATTCCCCATAGAGGTTGCGGTCCAAAAAAACCTTTTCAAGTCTTTCCCCCTTGAATCTTAACTTGAAATTTTAATACATGTGCTTGAGGCAAAATCTATGTTCTGACCTAGGGAATAACTATTTTATGGCAGTGATCAGGCCATTTTGTCTACCAGAAATAAAAGTCTTGAGACTGATGACTCACTAGCATCACCAATATGGTGCTTCAATTCTTTTAAAACCAGCACTAACTATCAAACGTTTCAGTTTCCACCACTGCCTTAGCAATAGGGTACATATTGTCATTTCCATCTCTCCCCATTACAATTAGGAGTGGGCTACCAACTGGACTCTTCAAGAAACTGCCATCCAACCCAATTAGTAGCCTACATCCAGCTAAAAACCCATCCCCCATTGTACCAAGATTGTAGAACATCCTCTGAAAAATACCAACTGGCTCCTCACTTTGGTGGCCAACTTTTATAGTTATGCGGCTCCTTGGATTATCTGCCAAAAAGATATTTGCATATGCCCTAACCTTATTATACTATTCCATGTCAACCCTGTGAAGTATTTCATTAGCCTTGAGCCTAGTCCTGTATGCCTGCTTTAAGCTCACATCCGACATATATGTCTGACGTATACTCTTGGCTAGTTCTTCTACATTCACATTGGGATCATCCATCACTTCGTGCTGTTTTTTCTTGCTCAAATATCTGGAATTTACATGAACATTGTTGTATTCTCTTCTGCAAACGTGCGCACTTTTTATGCTCTTTATTTGGAAAATACTGCTACCCTGTATAAGATTAGCATGAATTCTCCAGTTGCAACCTCTTTACATATAGCCATCACTATGCTTGTTTCATTCTTCACACACCAAAATTCAAATCCTTCCCGAACATGCCATTCTATAAGGGACTCTCGAAATGCAGTAATGGTTGCAAAGTTTTGGCCAACTTTGAGACAAAATTCAGGCTTGGAGAACTCTACGCTTGCATTAAACTCCTGATGTGAATCTATTATATTCTCACTTTCATCATATAGTTAAGCATCAAGCATACTCGTCCAAGTCAACCTTCTCATTCCATCATTCATCAATTTGGTGTTGCTCTACAAATATATCTTGTTCTTCAGTTCTTGCTTCCCTTGATGCTTCGAATTGAGGCCGATCTAGTGAATCCTCGTCTTCCACATTCCTTGAAGCTGGACCTTGTTCCTCACCTTCCAAACCCATGTGAATATGGAGATTGTTTTTGATCCGGGTTTGAAGCATCTTCAACTTCTATAGATTTAATTCTTTGGTCTATTGTGAATGTTTTTTTAAATGAAACCCTTTGCTTGATGACAAAGATCCCATATAGTTATAAGTTGAAGCCAATCCTACTTATCTTATAAGATACTAGAATAGCTTGCTTTAGTAGTATGAGTTTTCTTGACATTTGACATTTGACATTTGACGTCTACATTAATTGGCATTTTAGGATGTCTAGATGACTCCCAAGTCCGATGTTTGACGTTTCATGTCTCTGCAATTTAGATTGGTTAGCGAAGAAACCCTATTCATGGTTACATTTAATCTCAAGGTTACATTCAGATATGCTTTGAGTTTGGGATAGCAATTCTTACATGTACTTGTGGGTATTTGCTCCATTTGACATTTGTGGGGAAAGGTACATGTGACGAGTATAGGTATAGGTGTAAGTAAGTGGTGGAGAAGATTTTTCTTGCCTCATGTCTACCACGCTTACCTGTCTATATCAATGTGTGTGTGTCTGTATATATATATATATATATATTGTTAGATATATCATATATATGTATACATATTATTTTAGAACTTTCGATAATTTTAATTCCTAATATTTAGGGGTTTAGCAATTATAGTTTTTCAAGTTTTTAGATTGACAAATTTAATTTTTATACTTTCAATTTATAACTAATGACATCTGATAGAAAGAAATAAAAACTAATGATTAGTGCATATGAAGCTATATTTATATAATATTTTTGATATTTCTAGACTCCGATGTTTAAAAATTTTAGACCCTAAATAATTTACATAAAGAAATCCAACTTTTAGAGTTTTAATTTACAACAATTTGAAAATTTGAGTTTATTGCCATACATTTGTATTTTAGAGTTTGAATGGGGAAGGGTCACTACAAGAAAAATGGCCTTTAGTGACTAGTCGATTTTGGTCATTGAAAGGGCCTTTGTCGTCACTAAAAGTCTTTAGTGACAACAAAAGAGGGTGGTCACCCCTTTTCACTAATGTTCCGACACTAAAGGTATTTAGTAACCACTTGGAAAAATGTTATCACCAAAAGGCCAATTCAGTGACCGCAGGCGGAATGGTCACCAATTAGCGACAACTATTTTGGTTACTAAAGGGGTTGTTTTGTCCTCACCAAATGTCCCAACTGGTCACTAAAACTTGAGCAGTCAACGCCAAATAGTGACAACTACGTGATGACAATTTCTGGTCACTAAGTGCTACAAAGTCAACGAATTTGGTGACGACTTTGGTGACGGGAAAAGTGGTCACTAAGTAGAGTTAGGGTCACGTGATACAAATGGTGACCAAAATAAGTGATCACTAATTGTCGTCGGTTGGAATGAAATAGTGATAACTCGGGTGACAATAAAATGTCGTCACTACAATAGGGAACGATTGATGACGACAATTTGTCATCGGCAAATAAAGGAATGAATGAACGCAATAGTGACGACATTTGGTGACCATAATTGTTGTCAATATAAGTAATTTTATCCACTACTTTAGTGACGGAATTTTTTTGTTAGTAAATTGTAAAATCGCGCAAAAAAAAAATAGTGACGACATATTTTGGTCACTGCACATGTTGTGGAGAAATTTATGAAGACAAATGAATTAGTGTCAACTTTTGTGACGATGTTCCTGGGCAAATAGCATTACTCACGATTACTAACAATCGAAAACATGTGACATCCATAAACATATATAAGAAATACCATGACTTCTCCAATAACAAATGAAAGTAGAAAATATTAAGATGCTTGACTATTTTGACGGCATTCTTGGTGAAGTTGCATTAGATACTATATATGACTGAAAATCCAAAACATCCAACATTCATAAACATGTATACAAGTAAAAACCACAACTACACTAATAATAAAAAAGATAAGTGTATAACACAAATGTGAAAAGTAATTCATTCAACTACATAGGAATGCAAGATTAAAACATCATACAAGAGACAATATCAGCCAAAAAGTGGTAGGTAACCAACAAGATTTCCATCCTACCTCTGGTAGGAAAAATGAATGAAAAGCTTTAGAGCTATCTAATAGATACATCCAACTTGTACCAAGCAAAATCCTAAACAGCTAGAGTGGCATTCCAAAAGCAGGCCTAAAATCCAAAAGAGGTAGAGCCACATTTACAAAAAATACCTTCAAAATTTTGGTGCCAAGCAACCATTGTTAATGTTTCATGCATAAAGCTACCATATAACTGTGTTCCATAAGTACAAAAGAATCCCATAATATAATTCACAAAAAAGATTACCAAATAGCATCAGCAAAGGGTGAAGAGCACCATCATCTGTCCACTGTGTACATGCCAAGCGTAGAGAAGATTGATTCACTTAAAACATAAAAGAAAAAAATCAAATTCTTTGAAGAAAACCATAAAAGTTAGTTCGGTTACAGGGATAGTTTAGTTATCTAATAACACGATGACTCTAAAAGAAATGCAAGAACAACCACAGCTGTTAGACATGTATACCTTGACATACTTGTCCACATAACCCATCACAAGCTTAGTGAATTAAAAGAAGTATAGAACTTGCCTCCATTAGTACTAAACCAAAAATATGGACTATATACATAGTGCAGCCAGTAGAGAAGTGAGACAACAAATAGTCCACGTTAGGAACATTACATTTCAAAGTTCAAGCAAACCTAAAATAAAATGTTCAGCTGGATTCTTGTAAGAGTAAACATAAATTACGAATTGACCACCTTCATTTTACAACCGCTAACCAGAAATCATGAATGAGAACATACTAGCCAGAAACCACCACAAGAACAATGGCAAGAGGAAAATAGAATTTACGAATTGACCACCTTCATTTTACAAATGCTAATCACAAAAAAATAAAAAGAACAAAACAGATTTTACAATCGAAACCAGCTTCATTTTACAACTGCTAATCACAAAGGGATTGAATTAAATAATTACAATATGTGTGAAAAGAAATAAATCAATATTTGAACAGCTAAATATCTACTATCCCACACAAATGAAGTTGATGAACAATTTGGAATTGTGCACAAAGGACAAGACTGTAGAGTTGGCAAAATTTGAACGATTGAAATGTAATATTGCCAGCAGGCCACAAGATTTGGAAACCCCACAACTCATGATAGCAAACAGAGTTATTATATATGTGTTGGGTTGAAACTTACATAATGGCTGCTACAGTGTAAAGCAAATGAAATGCAGATTTTCTCTTTTGTGTAGACTCAAATGTGTAGCAATTTGTGTGGATTAAAATGTGCAATAAAATGAAAAATAGCAAAAAACCAGTTGTATTAAAAAAAATCATGCAACTTATAGTAGTACACAAACCCTTACCTCATCTCTGGACTGTGCCCTACACAATCGATACACCTTTGCCATCAAAGTCTCCATTTGCGCTTGCATCCCATCTTGCCTTTCCTTCAGTATATTCAACTCACATTCTTGGGTTGCAATTTTTTCTGTCAGCGCATTTGCATGTTCCTTTGCAGCATTAGCCCTTTTTATTTGTTGGTCCACTTTGGATTGTAGCTTTTCAGCCACCACAACACTCTTTGTAGGCATAGAAACACCCCTACTATGCCCAGGTAGTTTGTGCAATTTGTCAATGCAAATCTCTACTGGGGATCATGAAGAGCTGGCCTCCTCCTCTCGCATCTCATCCTACATAGTCAACAAATATGTCAAAAGCGGAAACATAAATTGAAATATAAAATTGAAAAAACTGAGAAGGATTTGAATTAAGAAGGTACCAATAGTTTTTTTGCTTGGTCATTGACCATTTTCTTTTTTTTTTTTTTTGGAAAAATGACCAATCTCATAGCAATCAATAGAAATGACTTCCTTGCCATCCTTTCGCTGCAAATTTTCCACAATTACATTAGATGAAACATAAAACCAACAAGATATTTTCAGTTTTTTGGTATGAATCAAAAAACGACATTGATAATTACAAGCTGCCTATACTTATAAACTCATGCACGGTCCTTGAAATCGACACCGAGCCAGTAGTTGGTGGTGTGCTATTTTTCACGCGGTTTCCTTTGTTTCTACTGCTTAGTGTCTATTGGAGGGAAAATATGGTGAGGTTTCGTTATGTGTTTCATGCCTTGTGGGAACCTAAACTTGAGAAATAGAAATTCATACATATAAATGATCTAAACCTTAAACTCATCAAAATCAAAATAATGGCAGAGATTAATCCAATCATCTTCTGGGACATTTGTGGGAATATGCTTCATTGCATGCTCTTTGCTTGGGAATTTCTGGAAGTGAATATGCAACTTGTATTGACGATTGCTATATTGTCTTGCAAGTTGATTTGATTCAACAGTGCTTTTTGCATTGAGGCATTGCCATCATAGTTGGAGTTCTCCTAGACGTGTATGGTTTACATTATTAGTTCGGGGAAAATTCATACGGAATAATTAGAAGACATATAACAAAGAAATAATGTAAATCAATTGGAAGGTGCTCTCTAATAGCACCCAGTTTGTGGATAGCTATCCTAAAGAGTGGCAAACATTCGTGAAAACCTTGTCACACTGTTAGAAGCTATCAAAATGAACAGAGCAACTTAACCAATATCAAAGTGCCAAATCATAACAATGCAGCGAATTAAAATGCATGCAAAAATTGTAGTATCCCAAAAAAAAACAGCCTTCACAACAAGCATAAACAACCAATACGATCCTCACAATTGGAATGTTATGTAATCTTTCACGTAAAACATCTTACCATACACTTGCCAATCATTCCCTCCCTCAACTGTTCGTCTTGCTTTTTCCATCTAGAACCATCAAACTTAGCAAATTGCCGGACAATACATCCACCCTTTGTGATTAACTTTTGACTATCTATCCCTACTAAGCAACCAGCAATGCTATCAACTTCAATGACAACTCTTACATCTCCCTGATTTTTGAACCCCTCAAATTCCTCGTGGGTCCCCTTGTAATGGAGATGCCTAGGTAATTTTAATTCAAAACCAGGAAGTAATGAAGTAACACATTTAACTCCGAATCGAAAACCATAAATGAAATGTGAAACGACTCCCTACTACATTTACTAAAACTGCATACTAGACCCACAATAATTAGAATTTACCTCATGAAGTTGATCCAGCTTGCTCTTGCTGTTGTTGTTGCTGTTGTGAAGCACCTCCTACCACATCATTGTTTTACTGATCCACCTCCCCACCAATATTTTGTCGGGTCGTTGGGATGGAATCATCTCGGGAATGTGTGGGCTCTAGCAAGTCCAGGAAACGATGAACTTGCTGATTTTGAATAACATTTCCATCTGGGCTTGGAAATCCACATCTGCTTCCTCTTCATCTCTCAGCTGGAACACGGGAGCTACCTTTGCGGGTGTAAGCCGCGCACTTCTTCTAGGAGCAATAACTTTTGGTGGAAGTATGTTTGTGCTTTCGCTAGTTGGAATATTGGGCACTTTTGGTGCAGCCGGGGCCTCCTCCTCTCTATTGTTTGGAACAATTGGAGTTGCCTTAACAGGCGTGAGTCTTGCACTTCTCCGAAGGGTTTGGTCCGCTTGTATTTCAACTTGGGTGTTCATGAACCGCGTTGTCCTTCTGGGTATTCAAGGAACAGGTTGCCTTTTACTTGTTCCTCCTTTACCCAGTCCAGCTATCACTGCATGAACACCCACTTAACAACATTAGTATAGTATTTCACAGTTTCTGGAGAAATAACATTTTTCAACTTTTTGCATAATTTAAAGTCGAACAATACCCTTTCCTGCATAAAGGTTGTCCATAACAGTCGGTACAAATAAACTGGTTTATTGTTTGTCACAAATCCTTAAACTTCCATGCTTTAAGTTAAAAACAAATATAGATACAAGCAGGACGAAAAAGTTACATGGAAATGCAACAGAATTCAAACATAGCATGTATACTTCGTATGGTAAGTATTTATGATTGTCTAAGCATGTGCATGTGGCATGGGCAATTTTAGAACATCTTTACAGCTAAAGAACACAAATATCAGATGGAGTCCTCAACATACAAATAACTATAAATGCCCACCGTATGTACGTGGAACAAACCTCACATATACTTTACTAAATCCATATAAATATTGACGTAAGTATTAAGTCCCACCTCAATTGTTGATGTAAGTGCATAAAATAAATAATTGGCCTTTTTGTACATATACTTCAAACACAATAATGACACACAATTCGCTTTGCTGATTTCGAAACCTTCATTCTCATACAAACCACTCCTATTTTGAATCACTACTATCATCTTCTCACTTTTCCTCATCCTTCGTATCTAATTGCGAACGTGACGAATCAAGAGCTTCATCATTAATGAATGGATCAACATCCACCCGAACACCCCGTGATTTGTTCGTATTTGTATCACCTCCTACAATCGAGCCATCAACCACTTGCATTGTGGCTGAACCCCTTGTCAACTCTAGCTCATCCATATTCAAATCAAGAAGCAGATCAATAGTTGGCTCTTCTTCCTGGAAAACATCTGTTACTTCACTTTCCTCACCATTATCGAGAACATCGTACAATGTTCGTGGACTAATATTCTGGACAACATGCCAGTTGGCGCCAAGTTTTAAGTCCGGAGCATAGAAAACTTGCTTAACTTGAGATGCAAACACATAAGGCTGCTCTATATAACATTTTCTAGACATGTTCACACTAGTGAGGCCACTTTCCCTATCAATTTGCATCTCACTTGCATCGCTAAGCCTAAACCAATCACACTGGAAAACCAAAACTTTATTATTAGATCCAAAGTACTCAACTACCAACACATCTTGTAGTACCCCATAAAAATCAATCACATTGTTCCCATGTTCACCCTTCACTACTACACCACTATTTTGAGTTTTCCTATTTCCATCGCGACTAAGGATGTGAAACCAATAACCATTAACCAAGCAGCCACTATACTGGTTTACTCGATTAATTGGTCCGATCGCCAATGCCTGGATTTCTTCACCATACACTTCTGGGTTTGATAACACCTACAGTAGTACATTTTGGTTCATTACCACAATATAAATTCGCAATGCACGTCTACGTTTTCTTTTCTGAGTCATATTATGACACTTACTCGATTACGAAACCATGCTAGAAACTGGTGGGTATGTCCATCATCCACGTTCTCATATCCTTGTTCCACCAGCAGTACCTTATGCTCTCTGGTCACATTATAGAATCATTAAATGTGTGGATGTGCAGGATAAATGTAAAAAATCCTAAAAGATGTGTAATATGACTCACTGCCCTAGGTTCTCTATTTCCTCACAATTGTCCAGAATGAAAGCGTAAAGATTTCCCAATGCTGCGTTGCTCAGAACACAACAATTTGGCATGCCAATTGGTCGACCTCTACAAGAGAAAATAGATATTTCACCCACACCATCTATATGCTCATTGTTTTGCTCTCTTCTATTGAATATGGTCTCCACGTTGTTTAGCCACATTGAACAAAATTGCAGACATTCATGGTCTATGTATCGCTCCACAATACATCCTTCTGGTCGTACTTTGTTATGCACATACAAGTGCCCATTTTCCTACAATCAGTCGGTGAATAAGCATAAGAGTTATTTACGCACGGAAAATTTTTAACAGCTTTAATAGATCGTGTCAATACCTCTCGAATGGAAACATCCATCAATACTGCGGTGGCCCAGCTATCCGTGCTTTATATGGCAAGTGAATCAACAAATGCACCATTATGTCAAACATCAATAGGGGAAAGATTCTCTCCAGCTTGCATAATAAATTAGCTATTTTCATTTCATCCTTCTCCAAAACATCTGTGTAACTTGTTCGTGCACACAATCTTTGCAGAAATTGACTTAGTTCATACAAAACACATCTCACTTCTCTTGTGAGGGATCCCCTAACAACAAGAGGCATAATCTGTTGGACAAAGACGTAAAAGTCATGACTTTTCATCCCCGACAATTGGATCTTTCTCTTTTTAATGCAACGAGAGAGATTGGAAACGAACCCATCTGGAAACTTCAAAGACTTAATTAGGTCAACGACCTTCTTCTTCTCATTGTTATTAAAATGATATGAGGCCATAGGTATCCGAAAGGAATCACCGTGTGCTTGGAAATGTAAACTCTTTTTCACTCCAAGTTCCATTAAATCCTTTCGAGATTTATAGGTGTCTTTGGTCTTACCCTTAATGTTGAATACTGTTGAAACCAAGCTCTCAGTCACATTTTTCAGCACATGCATAATGTCTAAGTTGTGCCATAGCTTCAGGTTTGCTCAATATAGCAGATTATAGAACACACTTTTTTTATGCCAATTGGGACCTCCTACATCAGCTTGCTTTCGCTTCTTTCTTTGCCCTTGTACAGAAGACTTACCAAAGCAATATGGGTAGGGTACAACCATGTCAATATCCAGTAGCATTTCTTCACCTTCCTTAATTCTTAATGCCTTACGAATGTCGACTCTCTCATCAAAATTCTTCTTATCCCTTTGCCACTAGTGATCGATCGGGAGATACCGACGGTGGCCCATGTAACAAATTTTTCTACTGTGCAGCAAGTATTGTGAGGATGTCTCATCCATGCAAACTGGACAAGCTGTGTACCCTTTTGTAGCCCAACCCGACAACATTCTGTATGCAGGGAAGTCAGTGATAGTTCACAAGAGAGTAGCACGTAGTGTAAACCGTTCACTCTTGTAAGCATCATAAGCATCCACACCCACCCACAACTCATTCAATTCATCAATTAAGGGTTGCAAATACACATCAATATCACTTCCTGGTGACTTCAGGCCGGGAATTAATAGTGACATCATGAAGTATGGCTCCTTCATGCACTTTCAGGGGGTCAAATTGTAAGGTACGAGAAATACGGGCCACACACTGTATGCATTGCTCATTATTCCCAAACGGATTGAATTCATCGCTAGCAAGACCCAATCGCACACTCCGAGGGTTTGTAGCAAAAGCCGGAAACACACTATCAAGATGCTTCCAAGCCTCACTATCTGTGGGGTGTTTCATTACATTTTCATTTTCAACCCATTTCTCCTTATGCCACTTTATGTCACCTGCTATATCCGAATCAATGAATCACCTTTGTAATCTTGGCTTAATGGTAAAGTACCAAAGCACCTTTCTCGGAACATTTGACCTCTCCCCAGAAAATCTAGCCTCTCAGCAATGTTCATTTGGGTATTCTGTTAGACTTGCATATTCCTTATGAAACAACACACAATCATTGACACATACATGGATTTTCTCACACTTGAACCCCAAAGCTCAGATATTTTTTTACATTCATACAAATTTTTTGGAAGTGAAGCTGAACTTGGGAGGGCTTTTTGAAATATTTCAAGCAAGGAGTCAAAAGATTTCGAAGTCCAATCACTAATGGACTTTAAGTGTAGAAGTGTAACGACAAATGATAATTTGGAAAACCCCTGACACCCGGAATATAATTCTTCTTTAGATTCTACAAATAAGTGCTGAAGGGTATCGACCACAGAACACGAATTGTTATTACACCCATTGGTCGGCCAATTTTGGCCCCACTTGCTTTGCCCTATGTCATTCAACATTTCATTAAGGTCGTCATCATAAACTTCATCATCATTATCAAGATCACCCCCATTGTCACCCTCAACCTCTTTGTCCTCCAAAGTCTCTTCATACACCTCACCATGGTACATCCACCTATGATAATCCCTTTGTATTCCCCATTGCATTAAATGCAAGTACACAGTGTCTTTGTTACACAAACGAATGTTGTTGCAACTTTTACAAGGGTAGGGGATTTTGGAGGACGGTTCCTTATTACGATATGCAAATTCCAAGAACTCTCGAACACCCAACTCAAATCTGTTGTCCTTTGTCCTATACACTATATTCATCCATGACTTATCCATCAGCTTGAGTATGTTCTAGTGATTTAGGGAAACAAAGCAATCAACATTCACATAATAAATATTATCATAGATTTGGATACCTATACCGACAATGGGAGACGTTTAAAATTAACGAGCAAAGCAAACGAACTCAAATATTTATAATTACTCAAAGATGCAAATTCAGAATTCAGCCAGTCGCTCTTTCATAACCAATAAATAGAACCGAAAAGAAATATAACATGGCAACGAAGTGTAAACATGTCTTCAAACACAGAAACATAGGCGTATTGGACTTAAAATTGGAAAGTCCCATCCTTCAATGTGAACGTCATACCATGGCCCAAAATGAACACAAGAAAACAAAGAATATGTAATTCAAAAGAGTGAATATAATTCCAATAGTTTATGTATCATGCACATACGAAAACGAATAAGGCTTGAATATACCTTTCGCTGCTGAGTTTTTTTTCTTGAAATTGAGGCTGAATGACTAGGATCTAACCCTTTGTTTCCTGCGTTTGCGAACCCGGGAGGAATATTCAAACATGCACATTATTGCCAAACTTCGGGTTAGTTAAAATAAATATGCAGCAAATATTAAGAACAATGTGGCAAATAATTTACAGACAAAGTTAACAAGGAGACACGTCTACTGTGTGTGTTAAAAGGTTGACCACTGTTAGCTGAGTTCCCCGTACTGCCTGAAGGTATTATGCACTACAACAGCAGAACTAACAGGGGCCAAGTTCTGCACGCGGATATGTTTTGGTTCTTCAGGAAAAAGAATGTATTAACAAATGAAACATGTATGAAGAGGATTTAGTAACTGAAAACAATAACCTAGAAGGAATATAAAAGATATGCAGAGCAAAAGGGAAACACGAGAGATGCTTATTCAATTAACAGAAGGTTTTAAGCGTGTGTAAGAAAGAAGTAGAATATCATAAAAGTCCAAGATGATGGAGCATCAATGAACAGTAGACAGAGATTCACAGCAAAACAGCAACAGCAAATCCAATTGAAACAGCAAATAAAAGCGATTTCGGCCATAACACAGAAACAACCAATCCAAGTGAAACAGAAAATTAAATCCATGAAATACTTCAGGAAAAATCTGCAAGGGCAATGATGGCAATGACAACCAAGGCAAGCAAGTAAACAATGTAGGGAACTTGCAAGCCGAAAGAATCATTCTGGGACTCATTACCAAATTACCAAATTGGCGTTGCATGTATTGGTCACAGTCCACAAACTAATTCAAGATGATTACTACATAGTATAGATACGCATCCTTCAAAGACATTTGTAGATAAAGCAAAATCAGTACCA
This sequence comes from Gynochthodes officinalis, assembly GCA_020080225.1. NCBI lineage: Eukaryota > Viridiplantae > Streptophyta > Magnoliopsida > Gentianales > Rubiaceae > Gynochthodes > Gynochthodes officinalis. Next base: position 11,665,573 of record CM034615.1, on the reverse strand, counting down.
GAACTCAAGAGTTCCAAAATGACAATTTTTTGCACACTCAGGGTCAAAGCCTTCTACATTCGTCAAGAAGAAATTATACAACTCAAAAGAGAACAAAAATCACCGCACATGAAACTATTAGTAGAACAACAATTCATGTACCGAAATCAAATCAAAGATTCATGTATCAAAGCCACATCAAAGTAGCTCAACGCAATATTGATTTACCAAAAAAAAAATTCAAAACTAACGTCATAGCTACAGAGCACAAATTTCTCAAAATTTCAAAGCCCTAACCAACTCACTCATTTAGTCATGCTCAAAATAGAAATTTAAATTCAACAATAATTAAATACCACACACTCCAGCTCAAATCATGATAATAGAAAATGAAATAAAAAAATGACGTACCACTCTGGAGTAGCTAGTGGTGGAAATAGACAATCTTTGATCAGAGAGGAAGACCTTAGTGAACAGATCTACAAATCAAGGTCGGACGAAAAAATTTCAGACGAAGAGAGACAAGATGCACCAAAAATTCCAGAGAGAGGGAGCGGCGGCGGCAATGAGTTAGAAATGGGCGACGCCGGTGGCCCAAAAAATTTTAGAGAGAGGGGCGACAATCGAGCAAAGGAAATGGGTTGAGTCCTGGCAGTAGTTCAAGGAGGAGGGAGGTGAGGTGGGGTTGGGGTGCTCGGAATCTGACAGAATCAGCTGCAAAGGGGTGGGAATCGGGAAGGTAGAGGAACGACGAAATCGGACAGGTGCAACCGTAGAGGGAGATAGATGGCCAAAAGGAAATACACCCTAAGGGTGACGAAATCGAGCAGGTAATGGGTTGAGTCCTGGCAGTAGATGAAGGAGGAGAGAGGTGAAGTGGGTTTGGGGTGCTCGGAATGTGATAGAATTGGTGGTAAAGGGGTGGGAATTGGACGGACGTTCTCCGTTAACTGAGAGTGAAGGAGCGGAAAACCGATGGTTTCAAGCGATGTTCGGTGGAGAAGAAATTTGTCTAAGTGTTGGAGCTGAAGGCGTAGGAGAGTATAGTGAGGGGTAGCTGAAATTCGAAAACTATTGGGGGTACTGAAATGCTCCAAAACGATGGCGTTTGATGCCTTTTTCCTGCCCAAGGACAAATTTTTGGTTCCCGCTTTTGTTTTAAAAACTTTGTTTATTAAACTTGTAGTATTTTGTCAATTCTTATTACTACAATAAGTTAAATTTTTTATTTTGACAATGTTATACAATTTATAACAATTCCACTATTAATTCAATTAAAGTCGTAATTGTTTGTAAATTAAGGAAAAAATAATTGTGTATACAAAATTTGAATTAATAAGTTCAAATTTTAAATTACATCAAAATTTGAATAATAAATTTTACTCCCACGTATGTAATTGATAGTACACATGCACTCTAGAATTATAGGAATACAATTATTCCTTGTCTAATTATTATATAACGATTCAACCACTTCGTAGGCAGTTTTTATAAAAATAATGACAAAAGTTGATCACAACTTATGTTATAACTATATTGTATACTAATATCATATCTTGGAATTCCAAATGATGGTTTCATATCTGTATATATATATATATATATATATATATATATATATATATATATATATATAAATATATATATGTACAAAGTATTTACATTAGTTGCAATTGACATAAACTAATATCGTATGTTACTGGGACAAATGGTAATAGATATAGATATGTGCTAAGTACAACGGACATACATTAGTTGCATATATAATCAACAAAACCATTGTGTTACTATTACAACTAATTATACGCATAGATATCTACTATATAAATAGGTTAGTTGGTTGAAGATATAAATATGAACTAAATTTTTATGTCATACATATACATGTGTATTTATAATGTTTGTTCTACTTTACTACATGTATGTATTAAATTAACAACCTATAATTGTGATGTCCATTAATATTATGTTAATAATTTAGTAATTAACAAATTAATTGTGTTTCGGTATAAATTGTATGTCGAATTTCGTAGAAATAAAAGTAATATTAATCAATAGTATCATTTAATACTAAAAAAGTGTTACATCAAAATCGCTGGACTATTTTGCAAAATATGAAATAATGTTAATTTATGATAAGGGGGGACCTAATTGAAAGATTGATAAACTGGAGGGTTCATTCATAATTTACCATAGATACCTAGGACTAAATTCGAAATTCTTCAAAAATGAAAAGTCTATTTTGCAAGACCTAATTGAAAGTGATTGATCATAATTAGGGTCTTAGTATAATTTTGGATAAAGGGCTCTACAGGCCATTAAGCTCTCACCACATATCTATATCTATTTCATTACATCTTACCTAACGTAGATACTTCATGTATATATATATACATGTATAAAACCAGTTGGAATAACAAGATAATATATTAGTATACAATATAGTTATAACTCAATTGGTGATCAATTTTCGTGCTTTTTGTTTAAAAAGCAACAAGCTAAGTGGTTATCATCGTTATATAATAATCATACAAGTAATATCTAGTCCTATATTTCTAAAGGGATCAATCATATATTTATATGTAAGTAACATATATAAAACACAAAGTTACACTTCCTATTTATCAATTTGCCCCCATAATTTTGACGAATTATATTAATTCATCTTCTCATAAGAACTGGTAGTTTTAACGAATACGAAAGGGACAAAAAAATAATTGGTTGAAAAATTTGGGTGGTATTATTGGTACTTGTATAGAATTATTTATTTAAAACTGGATGACTTCTATTAATTTTGGAGTGAATGTATAATTTCAATTGCATATGTTTATTAAATTTCATTATGAACAATTTTATGTAATTTCAAATTTACATTTATTACTTAAAATTTTAAAGCAATTTTTTCTTTTTCACTCATGTACAAACAATTATGACTATAATTGAATTAATAGTGTAATTATGGTTCAAAATGTATAATATTTTCATAAGTACAATTGTAACTTATTGTAGTGATAATATTTGACAAAATTGGAAAAGTTGAAGAAACAAAGTGCAAAAATACAAAACAAAAGCGGGAATTGATAATTTTTCCATGGGTGGGAGACCAATCAATTAAACACCATTGTTTTGGAGCATTTTAGTATCCACAACACTGTGCAAAATTCCGCCCCCCCCCCCCCCCCCCTCACTTTACTCTTTTCGGTCTTCAAGGCCAACACTTAGGCAAATTTCAACTCCATCCCACCTCACTTCATCATGGGTCTTCCGCTCATTCAACCTCAGTTCACTCCAACTTCCGTCCGATTCTCACCCCTTCGTCGTCGATACAGTGAGATTCCGAGCACCCCAAACGCACCTCACCTCCATCCAACATGATCTATAGCCGGGGCCCCCTCCAATACCGAGAGTATTATGCCTTCTTCCTTGCTCTCGAGCTTATTGCCTGATCCCTTAAACCCAAAAAGCTTTTCCCTCTTTATCTCTAGTATGAGGAGTCCCCAAATCTCTCATTATATTTCTTAACTTTCCATGTATTCCTTGTGCTAATTGAGTGTTTTTCGAGTTATATGTCCCATCTTTTTTTTACCTTACACCCAAACTACCATCAAACTCACTTTCTTTTTCTTTCTTTTTCTTTCATTGTATTGATTTTTTTACTTTAAGGCTCAACAATTTATAGATTGTGGGTTATGAGGTTGGTGAATATGGAAGTATGAATTTCACTTACTTCATAAGGGTTCGGTTTTTTGTATTGGTTACTAAAGCTATGATCTTTTAGAGATACTGGTTTATGAGATTGATAAATATGGAAGTCTTAGGATGATTGTGTTCGTAGTGCTTCAAAAGTAGGGAGATTGACATTAAAGTTTTGATCTTCAAGAGTATTTGGTTTATGCGCTTGGTAAATATGGAAGTCTTATGAGGCTTCTCTTCATATTGTGTTGCATTTAGGAGATTGGCATTAAAGGTTTGATCCTTAAGAGTATTTGGGTTGTCAGCTTGGTGAATTTGGAAGGCTTATGATGCTTGACTTCAAATTGTTTCGTACTTATTAGATTGCATTCAAGGTTATTTTAATTATTTGGTGTATGAGGTTGGTCAACATGGAAGTCTTATGATGCTTGTCATGTTCTTGGTTCGTGTATTTTGGATAAGTAAAAGAACATTGTACAGAACACTGCATTCAATTGGATGCGCCAATTCAAACAGTTACAGTATTCCTTTGATGAAATTTTTTAAGAGGACTGTGTGTGTAATAAAGAGTACCGTAGGTTGGACAAGATCCTTATATATTGTTGTACATTATGGTTAGTTTATTTATTGGACAATGAACACAACGGTTGAGTTTTTGATTTTGTAGAAATAAGATGTTCATTCATTATCTCTAAAATAAAATGGAACTTTTGAAGTTCCTTTTAATTTATTTTCTATTACACTTGCTATTATATATGTTGGATAATATTAAACCCATGATATGAGTTTTTGTGGTATAATTTGGAAGGTTCAAGATTTCATTCATGAACAACTCTGCTTGATTTTGTTCGATATGTTTATTACAACTGTAGCCGAGTAGATTGAGTGTTTATAGGCAAAAAAAAATTAGATAAATTTATTTTAACCAAATCAATTTATATTTGCAAATCAAACCAAATTAAATACTTCAATTTCTGTGTATATGTTATATTTACTCTTCCATCTTGGACAGCATTGATAATGCATAATTCAGTAGCATCGCCTTCATTAGATTCTAGTAGTTCTTCAATCACATCTGAATGTCACCACCATATGACTGCATTTTGCTACACCTCCAAGAGTCAAAGCAACCCTGGACGTCGGTTTTTGAGGTGTCGCTTGTGGAAGGTATGTGATTATAGAATTTGTGAAATAAACGGATAAAATTAATGGAGTAATTTCATATGCTTAAAATTGTTTTCCCATTTATACGCAGACAGATGATTGCGGGTACTTTGTGTGGTTGGACCAGCAAAGCACTGAGCATGAGAGGACATATCTGTTGACAATATTGGGAGAAAAATATTCTCTGAAAGGTGAAGTGGAAGAGTTGGAGGTGAAGTTGAACAAAGTAAGAATTAAGAAGAAATGCATGAAAGCGGAGTTGGTTGAGATGACAAACAAAGTTGTCATGTTAGAAAAGGAGAATTGCATATTGAAGAAGAAGGTAGGAAAAATAGGAATGTGCAAACATCAATATGTTGCAATTGTAGTTTTCTGTTTTGTGTTGATTATGCTTATGTTACTAGGGAAGTTAATCGAGTTTGTTGGGAGGAGTGAAGTGTTGCGTTTGCCACAATAACTTTTGTTAGAAAGGTACAAATTATGTATTAGTAAGATATGGGTAAGTTAGTAAGCACCCTTTCATATATTTTAGGGTCTGATATTTTACATAATTGCCCAAACTCCAAATGAGAATAACAAAGCACAGGGTTCCACATTTCATAATACAATTCATCCGTCATGAAAATAGAACCCAAGCTAAACGAAAAAGTTAATCAACCATCATAATACAACTGCAAATTCCAAATTTCAAAAAGAAAAGTAAAGAAAAGTTCAAAACACAGCTCCATCGTCAAATTTCAGTATGTTTTCATATTGAAAACATAAGGTAAGTACTAAGTCCAAGAACCCATTTTGCCAAAACGTTAATTTGAATAGTGAAAAAGTCCAAAACACTAGAATCAAACCAACGACAATGGAGACGTACGAAGTTAGCGGCTCCTAACTCTTTCAGGGCCTATAGAAGGGTCTAGCCGTGCGGTACAGAGGGGATTTTTCTTATTCATGTACTTAATAAGATGACTTCATATAATAAGTCAAAATTATGGGAGGGAAAATTGTAAATATTAGGGTGTCCTAACAAATTGGTGAAAATTAATTTTGCAAAATTATAAAGAACATGAGGCCGTACTATAATGAATAATCATTAAATGTCATACAAAAAACATGTTTCACCTAATAAAATTGCTTAGTCCAAGAACCAAATCATTCTTTCACCATAATCTAACTCAATTTCTGACTTATTATTTTGCCGAATTCCTTATTCATTACAACTTTGGTATTTAGTGACGACATTTTATCCTCACTAAACCGTTCTACACTTATAGTTCGTAGAATGTACATAGTATTTTATGAATTAGTGACAACAAATTACCGTCACTAATATTCTAACATTTGGTGACGACAATTTTTCGTCACTAACTCTTCAATAATTCTGCACAAATTTGGTGAAGACAATTCCTCGTCACCAAACAATCTTGTGCTTATCGTTGGCGACGAGAACAAATGTCGTCGCTAAAGTCGTCACCAATTGTAGTGCATTTCCCGGTCTTTTTTGCTGCCACCACATTCAGTGACGACATTTCCCGTTTGGTCACTAAATACGTTATGACGACTTAGATTTAGTGATGACTCACTCAATGGTCACCAAAGAGGTCCTTTAGTGACCAAATAAATTGTTGTCACTGGCATTTTGGTCACTAAAGGCCATTTTTCTTGTAGTGGGTAAATTAACATACATTTGTTTCTTCATTTTTCAAATCAATATCAACAAAAAAATAAAAAATATGGATAAAAAATGTTACTTTATTGCTTTTTTACTAATGTTGATTTCAAAAATAGAACAAATATATGTAACGTTAGTCTTCCTTCTTCTTTTTTTTTTAAGCTAACAAGGTCATTTTTTTATCCATACAAATTGAAATTATATAGATAGATTTGTAAACTTAAAAATTTTTAGTGACTAAAACTATCGAAATTGTAAACACTAGAGACTAAAATTATCAAAAACTTTACATAAATATGGACCACATATGTTCCAATCATTAAATCTTTAACTTTTTTCATTAATTATTTTTAAATTGTTACAAATTGAAACTATAAAATTTAAATTTGTCTACCTAAAATCTTTGGGTACTAAAAATTGTCGGACCCCCAAATATTGGTAACTAAAACCATCAATAACTTATTACTTTACTAATATTAGTTTGAATACTAGTCCATATGTTTGATTGAATTATTTTAATTTTGAGTAATTTATTTGGTCTAATGTATTTTTTAGCGGGCTTTTGATTTTTGGTTACTGTATAATTCCCTCCATTCCTAACGAAGAATCTATTTTTAATTTGGTAAAACTTTTTTTAAGTTGCAAAACACAACATATTTAATGTATTAGTAAATGTATAATTTTACATTTTTGTCTTTATTTTTAAATTTGATTTATATATTGTTATTATTAGTAAGGGTAATATAAAAATTGCACGTTAAAGTTGAACTTTTTTTTTGAGACAAAAAGAATATTAAAATTTTAATTTTCTATATTTTTGCACTAAAAACGTGGTTCTATTGAGCACCTGTGGGGGAAAGTAGGGCTAGAGAAGAGTTGCGAGTACTTAGTTTTATATGCAAGTTTGATGGCAGGGGGGACTCCTCTATCCCAAATCCATCTCCAACAATTCCTACTTTGAATTGTTTTTCTAAGTTGATAGTACTTTTTCAAAATGTCAAATACATATAGGCAATACCCAACCTGGACGATAGTTATTCTGCAACAGATGAGCTTCTACTTATAGGCACGCCTCTTTTTTCCTTTTTTTTTTTATATATATATATGAGTAATAATATTTTTATTGATTTTTCATAATGCAAAGTTACATTTATTGATGTGGCAAGTATGAAAAAATAAAACTATCTCTTTATTATTTTGTATTTTTTAAAAAGTATAATAATTGAATTTTTATGTTTTCATGTTTGATACATGTGTTAGTATGATTTGTCATTATGAAAAGTTACTAAAAGTATCATTACTTTTTTATATTAAGGATTTTGTGGAAATTTTCGCTAAGAGTTAGCTTTGACTTTTGAACCTGAACTTAAAAAAAAAAGAAAAAACTTTTTTTCCCCTTAGATGAAATAAGGACTGAAAAATACCCATCATCGGACTAGTATTTTGGCTTCATGGTTTACCATGTTAACTTACGCCTAAGCCAAAATTCCTATAAGTTTCAAAAAGTTCAAATGGTATTTCATACAAAGAAAGACAATCAACAAGAATGAATAAAAGAATAAATAACTCTTGCCTTGTTTTAATTCATTTTCCTCTGTGGCTTAGTTGCTAATATTTGAACTATGCCATTCATAGAAGCAAATAGCAAGGTAGAAGTGCATGCATTTACATTGAATTCGAGTTTCAAGCCATATTAAGTCAACCTCCCTTGTTTATACTGTAACTGCAAGTGTTAATTTAAATCCTCAAAAGCAGCATTGTATTTCTAAAATGGAAATAAAAATTTTATGCATTTATGTCTTTATGTAAAATGATACAATCAAAAGAAACTAAGAGAACAATCTATCTACATATAAGGGCAAAAAATAAAAATTTATATAATTAACTTGATAGACTAAAAATAAAAATTTATAGTCCCTTTTGCGAAATTGATTTGTCCTCTTGTTGAAATTTTGTCCCTTTTGATTTGGGTTTCATTTGGCTTTGCTTTTGTTCCAAATCAATTTTGTGTGGCTTTCGGCTTTGCTTTTGGGTTTTGAGATTTTGGAAAAAAATTCTGAGGAAAATAAAGAAATCTAATTGTTTGGAATACTTATTTCACCCACCCTTAAACTAGCACCTAATGACCCTACGGTGGAGGAGGTAGAACGTTATCATGGATAACATTTTAAGGAAGACAAAGAAATCTAGTTAGTAGAAGTACTCCTATATGGTTAGGAGTAATGAATTTAAGATGGAAGTTAAAAAAAATCCTAAGTGCCTCTATAGTATTGGATGCCTGACAAAAGGTTTATCAGAACCATCCTGATAAATGTTATTCTCTATTATTTTTCACTCCAAACCCATTAATAATTCAGTTGGGATTTTTTTTTTTCCTTTTTGATAGAAAATGAAGTAGTTTAACTGGTTATGATTTCTTTGTTGTCAACTCACCACAAATATGTGTAGATGTTGAAAACCAACCAAAGTTTCCTCCAATTTAGGAGGAAGAAACATGGACTCTAGAACAGATTTACGATAAGCAAAAGACCCAAAAAAACCAGTGTCTGTTATAAGTTTTTTAACGTTTGGAGAATGTACATTAATTCGACAAATGTGTGGGAGGCTGTTAATAATAAATTATTACCTTGCATTTCCTTCTGAAATTTCTCAACCAACCATATCTTTTATTGCCTCACTTTTGGGAGCCTTCAAATTTCCTTTCCTTGTGTGTTTCCCCTGTGAAACTCAAAGGAAAACCATTTTTTTTTCTTCCATTTTATGTCTCAGGATTCAAGTAAGTTCTTTCTTTGTGATAATCATTTTGTTTCTCTTTTACTTTTATTTATCTTCTGATGGAGTTTTAAAGATGGGTAAGATGATGATATTATCTTCCATATGCAAAGTTTTAGCTGTCTTACGTTATGCAAACATTTTGTGCAATTGAAAAACCATAAGTTAAGGAAAGAAAGCATTGAAAATTTTGCTTGATCTTCCTTAATTAATAGTTCTGCCAAAAAAATAAAATAATCTTAAATTAATGCACTGTTGTATTTAAAACAAGAGGAACTATCCAAGAATTTTTATTTTATTTTTTTATTTTTTTTTTGCCTTTCCTAAACATTCGATACATGCAACATTGGACAATGTAAATGCAAAAACACCATCCATCATCTGAAATTCCAAAATAATATATAAAAACATTTAGACGAATCATAGAATTCATTTCATTAACCAGAAGAGGTCTTTGTTAGACATCACCATAGGATATTCAAAGTCAAAAAAACAAAAACAAATTGTGCACGTCAGAACTGTGAAATCTTGGTGATACATAATTCTCTGCCTCGATTTTGTTTATCTGTATGCAACAAAAATCTCATTTAAATTAAGGCATATATACATTTTTTTTTCTCTTTTTGTACAGATTTTGGTTTGTGCGTGATTTGTTTCAGTCCGTGTGAATATATTCTGACAGTTTGCTATCTGTGAAATTGACCATGAATACAGGATAGGAAGAAAATGATTAGGCAACTGCTTGTGTCCTTCTTATTCATCCAAATCACCCTTGTGGCTGCAAGGGGCAGGGGAGGACACCACCGACCCGCCAACGGTCCCCCTCCTGGCAAAAAGTGGCTGACTCTAAATGGTATTCTTATGCTAAATATATTCAAGAAACTGAATTCTATTTTCAGAGATTAAATGCTAAATTTTGAATTTCTTTTGCAGGTGGTGAGCCAGTTGTCGTGGCCAGGGGTGGATTCTCTGGAGTTGCTGCAGAGTCCAGCAACGATGCTTACACTTTGGCACAGCAGACGAGTTTGGCTAGCACAATCTTGCTCTGTGATCTCCAGTTGACAAAGGACTCACAGGCCTTTTGCCAATCTAGTTTGAACCTTCAAAATTCAACAAATATTGCCAGAGTGTTCCAAAACTTGAAACCAAAAACCTATAAAGTAAACGGAAACGAAACATTAGGATGGTTCGGGGTGGATTTTTCCGCAGCAGAACTATTCAAGAATGTATTTTGTAAGTTGTTTGACCCTTGGACATATTACACCTTTATGTCTAACTACTGCATCATCTTCCCACGCCGCATTCTTCTTCTTTAAAATGGAATGTAAAATTCAGTACAACTTTAATCAAGCCAAAAAAGTACACATTTATTGATTAAATTGTGGGTCAAACTTGTCCTGCTTAAAATTTTATATGGGAATAAGTTTGGTAAAAAGAATGGAGATTTTCCGTTATCATAGTATTGTTCCTAATTTTTCATGTGATATTTCTTGCAGTGATGCAAAGTATTTACTCTAGAACACCAGGTTTCGATGGCTCATCTGGTTTGTTGTCACCCTATAATATTGTGAGCTTGAAAGATTCTCCAAGGCTGTGGTTAAATGTTGAGGTCTCTTTCTAGACCTCCTCATTCTGGTTCATCTTAACTTTAATTTTGGTTGAGTAGAGTACAAATGCAACTTCTGTTAGTATCAACAATTCTGACGAAAACTAATGTTGTCTCAATTGTTAACAGTATCCTAGCTTCTACGACGGACTCAAAATCAGTCCAGCATTATATGTTGCCGATACCATGGGAGACTTGCGTCCTGCATACGTTTCATCCCCTGAGGTTGCATTCTTGAAAGGCTTATCAACTCAGGTGGACAAGGCTACGACTAAGCTTGTTCTCAAGATTCCAAACTTAGTTGATATCGAACCTACAACCAAAACACCATATTCCACATTGCTGTCAGACATAAACACAATCAAGACATATGCATCAGGAATTATTCTCCCAAAAGACAGCATATGGCCTGTTGATAATGCAAGGATTTTGCAGCCTGCCACCTCTTTCGTCTCTGATTTCCACAAGGCAGGTCTGGAAGTGTTTGCTTCTGGCTTTGCAAATGATAACTTCTTGAGCTATAATTATAGCTATGATCCAGCTAAGGAATACCTGCAATTCATAGACAATTCTCAGTTTTCAGTTGACGGGGTGATAACAGATTTCCCTTCCACTGGATCAGCGGCCATTGGTGAGATTAAACTTGTTCTCTTCTGATTTTTTCCTTTACCTGATACGCTGCTCAAGGTGCATTGTTGCAAAATCTGTTACATTGTCGAAGGATTGACAGTATCTTAAAATTTAATTGCGATTCCCTTGTTTGGATAGCCATGATCATTGATCTCAGAAACTGTTCCTTGTAAATGCAGGATGCTTATCTCAGAACCAAAATGCTTCCAGAATTACAAAGAGTAAGAAATCTTTAACTATTTACTACTGATAAATTGCCTTGTCAAAAAATTCGGTTATTCTCAAACTTGCTATCACGGAGAATAATCTAAACTCTTCTTGCATTAAAGCTTTGATCATAACCCATGATGGTGCAAGCGGAGATTACCCTGGATCAACCGATCTAGCCTTCCAAAAAGCCATAGATGATGGTGCTGACATAATTGATTGTTCTGTTCAAATGTCAAAAGATGGAGTTGCCTTCTGCTCGCCATCAGCCGATCTTACAGGAACAACCACTGCAGCATCCTTTTTCATGGACCGATCTGCAAAGATTCCTGAAATCCAAAATAAAGATGGAATATTTTCCTTCGATCTCACATGGAGTGAAATTCAATCACTAAAGCGTAAGCTTTTGAGATGCAATTACTAATTCAGTAAAGTGCTTACGGTAATATGTAGTTCCATACCTTTTATATATGTTCTTTGTCTTCCTTTTCAGCTCAACTTGTAAGTGTTTTTGATGGCCCTCTTGCTCGAAATCCAGCAAACAAGAATGCTGGAAAGTTTGTCACTCTTGCTGATTTCTTGGATCTCGCAAAGACAAGGGCAGTTACTGGGGTTTTAATTAACATTGAAGTAAGATTCATTCTCTCAGTCCAACTTCTTCCATGGACTTGAATTATCAACACGGATTTAAATTCTATCAGCACATAGTTTGTCACTATGTGCTTTCATCTACAAATGTGTATTGACCCTTGATCTCTCTCTCAGAATGCTGCTTACCTAGCATCAAAGAAAGGTCTTGATATAGTTGGTGTTGTCACCACTGCGTTGAGCAATGCCACCTTTGATAAGCAGTCCACTCAGAAAGTGTTGATTCAATCTGATGACAGTTCAGTGCTTTTGAAGTTCCAGGATGTCAACACCTACCAAAAAGTCCTTGCAATTGCCAAAGAAATAAATGGTACAACAGAACGAACAGCAGAGGAAGTTAAAAAATACGCGAATGCAGTCAGAGTGTCCAGGAATTCCCTTGTTCTGAACTATCCAGGCCCTGTCTTCATGTCCATGTCTTCCAGCAATCTTGTTGAAGTTATGCACGCTCAGAACATCTCAGTATATGTTGGAGTTCTCAGAAATGAGTTCCAAAACTTTTTATTTGATTACTTTGCAGATCCCTATGTAGAACTTGCAACTCTTACTCAGAAAGGAGTAGATGGGATAACAACTGAGTTCCCTGCCACAGCAAGTGCATACATGAGTAAGTATTATCCTTTCAAAAATTACTTGAGCAAATGCAATATCACTTTAACCCTTCCAGGAAGTTCTCAGGGCAAACTAAATGTTGTGTTTTTCATAATCTGAATCATGATCTCTCCCAAGAACTATTAAGGATTTCAGTGACCATTGATTAAATTTAATAAGCAAGAGTGATGATTCCATAGGGAATTTTTACTTGTTGCTTGAAGGAAATATTCCTAAAACAATATAGGACACTAACAAACATTAGCAAACTACAGAGGTTAACCTTAAGCAAAAAAAAAATACAAATTGTTCGGTATGACCATATGTGATTGCATTCGTTAAAGCAAAGATCCAGTTATAATAAAAAATGACAGGCAATTTGAGATATCCACGCAAGTGAACCTATAAATACGAAGAGAAAATTTGAGATATCCACACAAATACGAGATTTATGAACTACATGGTCCTGGTTTTCTTTAAATTTATCTATAAACTATATGACTTCCTTATTACTTAAAACTAACTTGCTGCTTTTTTTGCAACGGCAGAGTCCCCATGTTCTAATCCAAACGCCAATCTTCCATTTACAATATTGCCAATCCGCCCAGGTGACATGTATACTAACCTGGTTAGAGAAAAACCTCCTCAAGCTGCGCCACGTTTACCTCTCCTCCAACCTGCAGATATTGTTGACCCTGCACTACCTCCTGTAACCAAGATTACAGATTCTACAACGACTCCTGGATCCCCATCTGGTTCCAACTCCAGCTCTCCTGCTTCGGGACTAAAATATTCAAGCACAACCACATTTGGTTCCAACTCCAGCTCTCCTGCTTCGGGACTAAAATATTCAAGCACAACCACATTTGGTTCCAACTCCAGCTCTCCTGCTTCGGGACTAAAATATTCAAGCACAACCACATCTGGTTCCAACAAGACCTCCTGTTAGGAAATCACATATACCATAAACAATTTATAGGCAGTGGAATTAAAAAAAAATGATTTCCACTAAGATCAATTTCAATTTATGTATAAAACAAAAACTTCTTTTAATGACTGAAAATTGTTGTTGAAGGAAATTCTGTCAACCACTAATTTTAATTTCAAGAAAATCGTGATTAAAACTAATTTTAATTTTATTAAGAAAAAAGAATTTTATCTTATCAAATTTCTTTCAAAAGGAATTTGAACAAAATGAAAACTTATCTTATAGGAGATCCTTTAGGTTAATTATTTTACAAATTAATCCCAATAATTATCATATAATTATTTAATCATTTTAACCTAAGAACAAATTCTTTATGTGTGTGACCCTTTACGTTCTTAAGCACTTGGCAATAAATAAAATTATAATCTTAGAATTAATTGGCTTTTGTATAAAACCAACAAACTCCCACTTGGACTAAAATCAATTTAGTCAAGAGTATTCTAAGATCAAATAAATTAAACAACTTTAATTTATCATTAATTCAATAATTAATTAGCTTATATTTATATATCAATATTGGCCTCTAGTCAGACATCATGACCACCCAAGAGTTAAGAAAAGTCAAGTGGTTGACTTCACATTTCCATAAACCAGAATCTGTGTAATTAATATCCTTTCACCATACTATATCCCTAATTAGTACAAGAGTAAGGTATAAGTGCCAACTCTTAATGTACTAATTATTATCTTTTCTTATTCCCGAAATTCAACTCCTTTAAAATAAAGTTTGAACTCTTCCAAATTTATTTACTCGTTTGCAAACATTTTGAGTTGATATTTCAACAAGTGGCCATAATGGGATATGCTTTTCTTACTATTAGAAGTGGTGAATCATTTATTGATCGTAAATCATCTATCAATATTTTATGTTATACCCAACTTCTATGTCACACACAACTAGCTACAGTTATGGACTTATAGGGTTAAAGTATAACAATTCACGCTATAGATACTCTTATGATCTCAAGTCTGAGGATCACTTACACTACTATCAGGTAGAGATTATACCATTTGCACTCAAATAGTTAACCTCATAGGAATCTCTAAGCAGATCAATCCGATGAATTATTCTTCAACAATTCATTCATATATCAACATATATACTAATTTATCCGTATTAACAACGTCCTTAATTTTGTTAATACTATGATTAGGGATATTTAAGAATAATAAGTATTATTCTAAGGAATTTATCATCAATATATAAATATATATAATCCAAGATGATAAAACTCCAAATATCTTTATTGCAAAAAATGTCAAAATACAACCAAATATGATGATTTTAAATTAGATGACAAAACTATTAATAAAACCAATCATTCATGTACTTTAAACCGAATGAAGATACATGACAATCATGTTTCTTTTGTGATAAAGGTTTAGTCAATGGATCTGCTATGTTTTTCACTGTAGGATTCTTTTTCATCTTTACTTCATTTCTACCAATGATTTCTCTAATCAAATGATAGTGCCTTAGTACATGTTTGGACCGTTAATGAGACCTAGGTTCCTTGGCTTGAGCAATAGCCCCATTATTATCACAATACAAAGGTATTGGATCGGCTATTAAAGGAACCACTTCAAGTTCAAAAATGAACTTTTTGATCCAAACAGCCTCTTTAGCAGCTTCTGAAGCAGCAATATATTCGGCTTCTGTCATAGAATCTGCAATAGTTTCTTGTTTGGAACTTTTCCAATTTACAGCACCACCATTGAGGGTAAAAATGTACCCAAACTGAGACTTGCTATCATCTTTATCAGATTAAAAGCTAGCACCAGTGAACCCACATACTTTAAGCTCTGCCGCTCCATATATCAAGAATAAACCCCTACTTCTTCTTAAGTACTTAAGAATATTTTTGACAACTTTCCAGTGACCATCACCGGGATTAGACTGATATCTGCTCATAACACTTAGAGCATATGAGACATCTGGTCTTGTACATAACATAGCAAACATAATTGATCCTGTAGCAGAAGCATAAGGAACATTTTGCATGCTATGTTTTTCAACATCAGTTTTTGGACATATATCTTTAGAAAGCTAAATCCCATGAGACATGGGAACATAACCTCTCTTAGATTGATCCATGTTAAACTTCTTTAGCATTTTATCTATGTATATTGACTGTAAAAGACCAAGCAACTTATTGGATCTATCACAGTAGATCTTTATTCCCAAAATATAAGTTGCTTCAACCAAATCTTTCATTGAGAAGTTTTTAGACAACCATTCCTTAACTGACTGTAGAGAAGGTATGTCGTTTCCCATCAATAATATGTCATCCACATATAATATCAGGAAAACTACATCACTCCCACTAATCCTTTTGTATACACAAGGTTCATCTTCATTTTTTATGAAACCAAACTTTTTGATTGTATCATCAAAACAAATATCTCCTGGAAGCTTGCTTAAGTCCATAAATAGACTTTTGTAGCTTACATATTTTATTAGGGTCTTCGGATACAAAGTCCTCAGGTTGTGTCATATACACCTCTTCTTGCAAATGACCTTTAAGAAAAGCTGTCTTAACATCCATTTGTCAGATTTCATAATCATAATATCCAACTATAGCAAGCAAAATTCTAATGGATTTCAGCATAGCAACTGGTGAAAAGGTTTCATCATAGTCAATACCATGTTTTTGTGTGTAACTTTTTGCAACCAGTCTAGCTTTATAAGTAGTCACATTACCATCCATACCTTATTGTCATACATGGAATCCATTTCAGATTTCATGGCTTGAAACCACTTCTCAAAGTCCTTATCAGATAAGGTTTCTTTGTAAGCAGTAGGTTCATCATTACCAATGATAAACACATCATCATACCTTATGGGTGCATGACGTGTCCTACTTGACTTACGTGCAACTTGTGTATCTTGAACTTCAATTTCTACAACATCATTATGAGGTTCAAGCTCTTGTTCCATGTTCTTATCTTTGCTAATTTGTGGTTCTAGAACTTCTTCAAGTTCTAATTGTTCCATCTTGCTCTTTCTAGAATAAACTCTTTTTCTAGAAATGTGGCATGTTTTGAAACAAACACCTTTTGTTCAATGGAATTATAAAATTGATACCCAAAAGTTTCTTTTGGATATCTCACAAAATAACATTTTTCAGATTTTGGATCAAGCTTATCTGATTCTATATTTTTAACAAATGCGAGACATCCCCAAATTCTTAAATGTTTAAGATTTGGTTTCTTCCCATAACATATCTCATATGGAGTAGTATCAATAGCTTTACATGGAACATGATTAAATAGGTAGGAGGCAATATTTAGGGCATATCCCCAAAATGATTTAGGGAGATTTGCATGACTCATCATGGATCGAACCATATCTAATAATGTTCGATTTCTTCTTTCAGACACACCATTCAGTTGCGATGTATATGAAGGACTCCATTGTGAAAGAATCCCATTCTCTTTTAAATAATTTTGAAATTCTTGGTTTAGGTATTCTCCATCTCGATCTGATCAAAGTATTTTAATACTCTTCCCAAGTTGTTTTTCTACTTCATATTTATATTCTTTGAACTTTTTAAAGACTTCAAATTTATACTTCAATAAGTATACATGACCATATCTAGATTGATCATAAGTAAATGTTAGGAAGTATGAAAACCTCCTCTAGCTTCAATTGGCATAGGTCCACATACATCGGTGTGTATGAGACCTAATAATTCAGTAGATTTTTCACATTTTTTCAGTAAAAGGTGTTTTAGTCATTTTTCCTAGTAAACAAGATTCGCATGTTTCATATGATTCATAATCAAATGAGCCCAAATAACCATCATCATGCAATTTGGTTATGCGTTTCTCATTTTTGTGACTAGTCTACAATGTCAGAGATAAGAATTTCTAAAATTATTACATTTGGGTTTCTTTGTATTTATGTTGAAAATTGGGTTTTCAAGATCTAATATATAAAGACCATTATTTTGATAACCAACACTATAAAAAAAATACTTTCACGATAAATAGAACAACATTTATGTTGCAAATTTTACACACACAAGTGTACGCTATCGTAAATAAATAATAAAGAGTGAATATAAATTATCATTCTCACAAGGACTAATTGTTTACTAATTACTGAAATTCGGTTAATTCTAACTCTATTTGAACGATTGAAGAGATATTGTATGAATGAACTAAGCTAAAACTAAATTTTAAATTAAGCAAAGCAAAGTAGTGAATTAAGTTGGTAAAGCTCTAGGGTTTTCGATTTTACCATAACTAATCCATCTTAATATTAATCTATCTCTGTAGTCTAATTTATTTTCCTGGTTGATAGTTGAGATTCCCTAACTTATTTACTAGGCTCTCCCGAGATCTAATAAAAATCTCCTTAATTGCTAATTCACTATATTCCTATGTGAATTACAATAATTATGAAGTCATTAAATTCTATGGATGCTCATGTTGCGACTACACAAACCATGCAAGTATATTCCTATCCTACATGCAATTCATGACATTTATCCCAATGAAATTGACACATAACTCCCCTTCCAATTCATTATGATTAACAAATCATCTAATTATTGAACAGGTAATTAGAAGCATTAAGCATAGAGATAAATACTTAACCATAGAAAATTAATTCGAACTATATTAATAGAAAAATAATAAAGACTTCATAGTTAGGCTACATCGTATTCTTAGAAAAAGTAAATTAGTTCATGATAATATAAAAGAACATCACCAAAGCCTTAAACATTATTGAAAGAGAAAAAGAAAAGAGAAAGTGAGTGGCTTCTCGTCTTTTGTTGTTCTTTGGCTTCTCATCCTTGTGTGCAGCGTCCAGTTTTTCTCCCACAAAAGTCCAAAGGTGGCTGTTCTCTTTTTGTTCTCTACCTGGTTGTCTCTTACCAAAATCCAGAGGTGGCTGAAGACTCAAAAAAAATAAAACTAACTAAAGAAAGAAAAGAAAAGAAAAACAAAGAATGCGGCGGCTGCCTTTCAATGTTCTCTAGAATTCTGCACACCCATTTGTCTTCTCTTTACTAGTTTTTATAATTTTCCAAGCAGCTGCACTCCTTGTTGTCTTTCAATTCCAACCACATTTTACTTCCTTGTTTCTGCCCGACTCTTGTCTTCTTGTTGTATTCGGTTTCTATGTCCTTTTTGCACTTAGCTAATTTTGTTTTCTTCCCAAAATCCTTCTTTCTTTATCTCTCCAAATTTCAATTGTCTTTTGTCTCCCAACTGCAACATGGTTCTTGTTTGCTAAAGAAGTTTTCTGTTGGTGTGTGGTTGGTTTTGGTCTCCTGAATCTATCTGTCTTTTGGTTTTAAATTGTAGCACGGCCGTAGCTGTCTTTTGTTTGTTATGCAGCTTAGCCTTTTCTTCCAAATTGAAATCGACTTTCTTCTTTATCTTGTTGTGGCTGCAAAAGTCTTCTTTTCCTTCTTTTTTTTTTGTTGCTGCTTGAATCGCATGTAGATGGAAGGGCTTTCTCAGTTGCCAGTTTTGACTTGAGTTGTAAAATGGCAAAAAGTCCGAATTTGAAACCTCTTAATTAGGAGGTCCTGTGGCTTGGAATCAAAGTGTTATTGTCATGGGCATGCAGGAACATTCAGTTTTGTCGCCCAAATAACACGTTCAAGACTTGGAAATTGACAGTCAACCACGACTAAATGAGTAAAAGTGCACATCCAAACAACATGTTGAAGACTTTAAGCATTAAATTGACAGATTTAAACACATCAATTATTAATGTTGACAACTAGCTTATATTTTCTTAGAAATTCAGTCCCAATTTAAAATTTTGCTAAACTTCATTTTTACATTAATATTCATACAAACAAGCATTTTGATCAATTAAAACACTAGGGAATGGGCCTAATAAATATGCAATTTTATATTCTATCAATTTATTCTTAGTATTTATTTCAAAACCATCATTGTCTAAACAAGAAATTGAAATAATATTCTTTGTGAGTATTGGTACAAAATAACAATCTTTTAAATCAAGAATCAATTCACTAGGTAGAGAAAGACTATATGTTCCTACGACTAAAGTAGCAACTTTTGCTCCATTGCTCATGTGTAGGTCCACATCTCCCTTTGCCAGCTTTTTACTTATCTTTAGACCCTGCATATTTGTACAAATATGAGAGCCAAATCCAGAATCTAATACCCAAGAATTTGATTTTAAAGTAGAAAGGTTTATTTCAATCATAAACAAACCTGAAGTAGAAGCTTCAGTAAGCTTCTTTTGTTTCACGGTTTCGAAATAAGCCTTGCAATTTCTCTTCCAATGTCCATCTTGTCTACAGTGGAAGCAAGTGCCCTTTTCTTTCTTGTCCCTTTTGGTTTTCTGTGTTGTCTTGGGTCCAGCATTCTTCTTGGTTTTCTTAAGACCAGCTTTATGCTTTCTTTTCTTAGACCCCTCAACCAGCAACACAGTACCCTTCTCTCTCTTCATGGTATCCTCAGCTTCCTTAAGCAGGTTCAATAACTCAGGCAAAGTAGAGGTCTCAACTTTCTTCATGTTGAAGTTCATCACAACTTGAGAAAAGCAAGGAGGAAGGGATTGTAGTATCAAATCAACACTTAACTCATGATACATTACAAATCCTAGTTTCTCCATTTTCTGAATGAGACCAATCATCTTTAGTACATGAGTTGAAACTAAAGATCCTTCTGCCAACCTACTTTGGAAGAGTTCCTTCGAGGTATCATATCGCTCACTCCTAGCCCTTTTATCATACAATGCTTTCAAGTGTTGAAGCATTGCAAAGACACTCATTTCCTTATGCTGCTTTTGTAGCTCGGGACTCATGGAAGCGAGCATGATACAACATGCACATTCATAATCATCTAAATGCTTTAGATATACATTTCTTATTGCTTGATCAACATCAGCAGCAGGCTCATTAGGAACAGGATCATTAAGGACATAAAGCAACTTATCATTCCTAAGAACAATTCTTAGGTTTTGAACCCAGTCCAAATAGTTTGGGCCAGTCAGTTTCTTGCCAAGCAAAATAGTACACAAGTTCATGATGTTATTCATTTTCTACAACAAGAAAATAAAGATAGAATAATAATTTAAATTTGTGGAATATACAAAACCAAAATACACAAATATATAAACTTAATAAAATCTTGGTTTTGTTCCCACTATGTTATCCAAATCAATATCCCTTAAGTTGATTCGAGAATTTTCTCAAAATTCTTAGCAGGCTAGGATCCCATTTCAATTATTTTTAATCTTGAATTAGCTCAACAAATCAAGAATAATTTCAATGAGTAGGTATTAACTACCAATTGCAACTTATTTGCAACTTCTACATAGTTAGGTTATCAACTTTTGATACACATATCACATATGTCTCCTAACTCTTGCCTCAAAGACTTTTGACCTTGAGTTAGCTCAGCAAGTCAAAATCTTTGTTAAATCATACCCATTATTCAAAGATCTTATCTCATAGTTTAAAACACATTTTTAGTAAGACAACCTTGAGTTAGCTCAAAAGGTTACCCCTAATAAAACTATTTAAACTATAAAATGGAAGGCATTTAAATTGATTTAATATTTAAATGAGGGATTAAAACATGGTCTCATCATTTACATATATCATATGTAATAAATATTTGATTATATTAAACATACAATATGCAAATTAAATAATCTAATCATTTAATCAAATATTAAATCACATATGACATAACAATTGAATAAACACATTAAACAATTATAAATAAATTTCAGTCATAAATCTATATGTATTACATTTCGAATCATATTAGAAATATTTCTGAATTAATTGAGAAGTTTTAAGGGTTAACATAATTTTTTTCAAATTTTGGGCCATAATAAATAAATAACAGAAATTAAAAGGGGCCTTAACATAAATAAACTTTTTATACTGAAAACTACCCCTTTTATTTTATTTTATTTTATTTATTTAGTGTTAGTCCAAATAGGTTTGATCCATTTGGTACTAATGGACTCAATGTGCACCAGCCCGATGCAGTCTCCACCACTCTACAGGCTAGGAAGCCTAAGCCTTCGTCCAAACCACCTGGTCCAACTCCCAGCTTGGAGCGGGCAAGCCAGGCAACAGCACCTTAAGGCCTACCAACTAGGTCAAACTCATGTTCCAACACCTTAATTCCCCCACTTGGGTTACAAGCCCACGTTAAATAAAAGGAAACCAACGATGTCATTTGATGATGTTACTAGTGACGTCATTAATGCCACGTTAGGGCTGACTCGATGATGATGTCATTATGATGTCATCATCTTCTTCAGCCTTTTGCCGCCGTTACTTTCTTTAGAAAAAACTTTTTTTTTTAATTTGTGTTCTGGCACACCAACTTTCTAGAACATGAATCACAAGCAATGGCCAAGAAATCGACAAACACCTTTGACAAGCATTTGGGCAATAAATCAAAAAAAAATTCAAGCAAAAATTTCAACTTGTTTCTACAGATTTCGTATCGCAAAACTCAAAAATTTCCTTTGTCTACTTAAAAAAAAACTTTCGTACGTGAAAAACAATTTTCACTCAACAGAGCAATTTTTCTCAATCATTCAACATAATACATACATATATGTAAACATAAAAAATTTAGGGTGAATTACATCTACTACCCCTGTGGTTCGTGCAAATTACCAATCGAACCCCGACATTTGGTTAAACTACCAATACCCCTTTAAGGGGGCTAAATGTTATTAATTTAGTTGATTAAAAGGGCTAAATGTTATGAATTTATCAAATTTAAAGAGATATTGGTAGTTTTACCAAATCTCGGGGTTTGATTGGTAATTTGCACAAACCACAGTGGTAGTAGATGTAATTCACCCAAAAATTTATATTTACGTAGATTTATACGCAAATTAAACCCTCATGCTCTGATACCACTGTTAGAAAATCACATATACCATAAACAATTTATAAGTAGCGGAATTAAAAAAAATGATTTCCACCAGGATCAATTTCAATATACGTATAAAACAAAAACTTCTTTTGATGACTGAAAATTGTGTTGTTGAAGGAAATTCTATCAACTACAGTCACACAAATGTCCGGCCTCTAAGGTATCTACACGAACTTGTCTTAGGATCCTCCTGGGATTGATTGAAGCTAATATGCTAGTTCCTTCAATGAGCTTACAACCCTGCAGAATTTAGAGTTCAAGAGAACTCTAATAAAAAAGAATTTTTTTTCCTCGTTTTGCAGTATATTTTCCTTTCTGGAAAAATTGTACACTTTTCTGAGCTTGGCATTTGTCTTCTCTTATAAAGTTTTCTAGTCTGTTTGAATAACTAACAAACTCATCAGATACTCTATCGTGATAGAGTATTTGAAAAAATTCTTAAAAAATAAAAATAAAAATAATTTTAATTTTATTAAGATAAAAGA
This sequence comes from Gynochthodes officinalis, assembly GCA_020080225.1. Taxonomy (NCBI): domain Eukaryota; kingdom Viridiplantae; phylum Streptophyta; class Magnoliopsida; order Gentianales; family Rubiaceae; genus Gynochthodes; species Gynochthodes officinalis. The sequence continues at coordinate 11,642,243 of CM034615.1, read as the reverse complement.
ATTCTATCTTATCAAATTTCTTTCAAAAGGAATTTGAACAAAATTAAAACTTATCTTATAGGAGATCCTTTAGATTAATTATTTTACAAATTAACCCCTATAATTATCATATAATTATTTAATCATTTTAATCTAAGAACAAATTCTTTATGTGTGTGACCCTTTAGGCTCTTAATCACTTGGCAATAAATAAAATTATAATCTTAGAATTAATTGGCTATTGTCCAAAACCAACACCTCCTACTCTTGGCTATCAGCTTTTTGCCCAAGTAATAGAGGTGGGAATGATGACTGAAGAATATGTTTGGATCGTAACTACTGGGATGACTAATCATTTAAGTTTTCTACATCTTCTACCAAAGAATCAATGGAAATGGTACTAGGAGTGAAACCACATACAAGAAGGAAAAGGCTCAATCAATTCATCACTAGCTGGAAAAGAAAAAATCAGCGGTTGATCAATAATCATGTTGATCTCAACTTCTTTGGATTATGGGCATATGATGCAGCCACTGCACTTGCAATGAAAGTTGAAGGAACTTATATTATGGAAATCGGATCAACAGAAGTTAGCCATCCTAGTTCATTAGATCATGAGATCTCTACAGCCTCACAAATAGGCAAACATCTCTCAAATTTATTATCAAAAATCATATTTAATGGCCTTACTGGGGCTTTTCGTGTTGTTAATGGGGAACTCCAACTATCCTACTTCCAAATTGAGAATATCCTAAATAATGGGGAGAGGGAGATTGGATACTGGACCCCCAAAATGGGAATAACTAGGACTTTGAAATTTTCAAAGTCCAAAGTTTACTCTTCTTCAAAAGCAAGCCTAAAAGGCATCATATGGCTAGGTGATACCACATCAACCCCAAAGGGTTGGGTTATACCCCCAAATGGGAAGAAGTTGAGAATAGGAATCCCAGTTAGAAGTGGTCCTAATGCTTTCGTGAATATAATAAGAGATCCATGCACCAATAGGACTACTTTCATAGGCTACTCCATAGATGTCTTTGATTCCCTAATGAAAATGGTGCCCTACTATGTTCCATATCAATATGTTCCTTTTGCAAGGCCAAATGGTGAGAACGTTGGAACCTATAATGACTTGGTGTATCAAGTTTATCTTCGGGTGAGTGTACGATCTGTAGTTTGTTTAATTTTTAGTAGTATGAGGTACATATGTTTTTATATTTTGTATCAAAACAAAAGTTCAATTTTGAGGTAAAATTCTTTTATTACATTTACCAATGATAACAATATATAACCCAACATTAAAAAGTAAGGATAAAAATATAAAATTATATAATTAATTGTAGATTAAGTGTGTTGTATTTTGTAATTTAAAAAAAAATTATACCAAATCAAAAGTTGACTTTTTTTTTGGGACGGATGAAGGATTATTTATAGTTTGTGAATACATATTTAACCACCAGAATAAGATTAATCACATTTTCCATCCCTTACACTTGGGCCAAAGTTCTTTTTTGTCCCCAACATTTTAAATGAATCTTTTTAGTCAAGCACAATAATAAATATTCCAATTTAAATTCAATGACCGATAACAACCAATTTCCTCGGTTAAATGACCTACACAAGGTGCACGCTCACACATATGCAAGGGTACTTTCAGAAGCACAATTTTAGCATCTTCATCTTGTTGTTTTTAGAGAAAATACCACACGAAGGAAGGCTCCAAAGAATGGAATCAAAAATAAATTGGGTTCAAATTTAGTTCAAAGAAACTAAAATATCCAAGAAAGGTGCAACAAGTGTACTGTTATTGTGGGAAAGCAGCAATTATTAAGACTTCTTGGACCATTGCAAACCCTGAATGGCTATGAATACTATGGGGTAAGATTGACTATGTTGTAGGAACAAATTTCACTAGGGCACCATTATTCTAACAAGATAATGTTGTTGTAGGGCAAAAAGGGATTTGGATTTTTCCGTTAGTGTGATAGGTACAAAAGATCAACTTGATATTATTGGTGGTTTATTAGTTAGTATTTGAGAAACGAAAGTAGAGGGGGTAAGGGCAAAAAGAAAAAAGAACTTTAGTGCTGAAAGCTGCACTTTGTGTGGCAATCCTAGTGATTGTCATCCAATTGGGGTCATTTATGTTTGGGAGGTCCAATGTAATGGTTGGGAGAATGGGTTTGGCATGTGTTAGAAATGTAGTAGTTAGCACTAGTTTTCGGTAGTAGGGTAGTAGTAGCTATCTTTCTGCTAACTTTGTAGACTATGAAGTTGTAAATTGTGGAAGTTAGCTTAATGAATGGCATTATGTTCCTCTCTTGAAGCTAATTCATTGGCATTGACTCTGAAACCAAATTGCGTAATGCAAACATTCAATCAATACTTCAGTTCCATAGTTAATGTTGCATGTAGAGAATGAATAAGAAAAGCTAAACCACGGCCAGAGCAATAACACTATTAATGCACATTAAATCACAATTAAAATTGGAGCAATAACAGTACTAATACTTTATCAATAACAATTCTAAATTTTTTCCATAAATTATCCCATATTGTCAAACACCACTTACATATGTCAACCAAGAATCTAGTATGAACAAAAGGCAAATGTAGATGACCGTTGTGTTTGGATTGAAGGCCGAGGATCTAAAATCGGTGTCTAGGAACTAGGAAACATATCACCAACACCCGCTTGTGATGTTTGACTAGAGCTGGGGGTAGTGTTTGAACCTCCATAGAAAGCATCATTTTCTACGTGCATCATTCTCTTATTGGGTATCTCCTGCTATTGTGACCTGTCTGTCTGCAAATCTTGCACTTGTATGTCATCTGACTAGCTCTAGACACCTTTTCAACATCATTGCCATTTCTTTTGACATGTAAAGTTTCAAATTGATCCTTTTCTTTGCCTTTTTAGTTCTTTCATGCAATTCAATATTCACAGGGGGAAGCACAGTGACTCGGTTGTCCTTTTCTCAAAAAATTTGTCCATTTATTGGATAGACAACATGGTGATATACTCTCATATATGTATCTTTGTGGTAGTATTGGTCAACAAATGCTTTTGGATTTTCTTTTGTTTTTGATATTGCACTAACTACATGAACACACGGGATTTCATTTAACTCCCACTTTCTACGATTGCATATTCTATTACGGAGGTCAACTATAAACTTGTCTCCATACATGCACCTCACTTCATACACCAATTCCCTAGCACATGTGGCAATACATTCACATGCCTTTTTTTTTAATGAGCTCTAACTTTTTTGGACCTTCGGGTGCGCACTCTTGAACGCTGCCATCTTTGACCTTTTAGTTTCCATTTTGGCCATTGTATAAAATCATATGATCTTTAACATGGATAGTATCGACTTCTCCTTAGAATCAAGTAGGACTCTATTGAAACACTCACATATGTTGTTAACCAATATATCACATTTGGAAAGTACCTATTCTAATGTTCAAGAGTAGTGTGCTTCCTAACCCATTTGTAGGCTTCTTCATTCAAATCCTTCAAATTTTCCATTTCAACCACAAATTTGTTGGTGTATGTAGCTTTTGCTACAACCTACAGTGCATCATAGAGGGCTAGACCACCATGAACTTACTTAAAGTTCTAGAGTATGTGACACACGCACATTCTGAGCTCACTCCTTGGCAGTAATTTTGCAATTGCATTGGAGAGCCCATGAGATGCAATGAGATTAGCACAAAAGTCATTTTGGCTAACTACAATAAGAGAGGGTAATATGTACGTGAAAGTAACAAATCATACCTTATGTTTGTCTATTATAAACGTCTAGCATTAGAGTCCCCAATGTTCACATCTTCTATGAGTTCGTGCAAAAACCATTTTCATGTGATTTTATTTTCAATTTCAATGATAGCTACAATTATTACATATATCTAGTCATTAGAGTCTAGTTCTATGGCTATGAGCAGTATTCTTTTGTGTGGACCCCTTAAATAACTGCTAGCCAATCCAATCAAAGGTCAACATGTAGATTTGAATCTCTTTTTGTATGTTGCAAGGTAGAAGTATAACCTTTGAAAGACTTCATGTCCATTATCATTCTCACTTGTCTTGATGAAGACATTTGATTTTGGGTTCTCTTTACACACTTCTATGTAGTAGTCATGTAGCCTATTGTACTACTCGATGTAGTCGCCTTCAATTTCCGACACTACTTTTTTTTTTCTATTCTAGCTTTGCTTCTAGAAAGATTTATATTCATGTCTGAATACACTTTCTACACAAGCTCTCCCACTTACATGTGGCATAATTCGAATGTCTTCTTTGTACTTCTGACTCAAATAGGCTAAATTCGCACATCCGTGGTTGAATGTCATACGACACGAATGGATGATATTCTTGCTCTTCACTTGCCATCCTTCACCATTTTTTCTTGGGGCAATAGAAACCATCCAGTCACAGTCAATGCAAGTTGCAGTGACCCTTCTTTTATCATTTTTTAAGCAAATTCTCATTACGTGTTTAACCCCATGATGTTTACATCCTGATTTGAATTCATTGCGGCTTAAAAATACGATACTTACTTTGAATTGAAGATCCTTCATTTCGATCTTGGGCCGAAATCTTAGGAATAACACATTATTACTTGTACCAGCATCATCCTCATCCTCTGAGCTATCCTACAATCTACTATTATCTGAGAATGCAACATCATCACTAGATTCACCTTGAGTCTAGTTTTCAATAGTTGAATGTGCAGATCTGAACTATGATGCCACCTTATCCCACTATTGTTTTCGTTCTCTCAAAACTGTTCCAATGTCAACTTTGTCACTAAACTCATAGTCATTGTCCTGCCATTGCTCACCATCATTGAATTTGGGTTTGTCATCCTCCTCTACAGTGGTAGTTTCCTCCACTACTTTCCTCTTTCCTTGGCTAACTGATTTTCTTGATTGTCTCCCTGGATTGTTGCTCTTCTGTGTAGGCTGTTTGGTTGCGTTTCCTATTTTTTCTCTTCTTCGCCTTTAGTGGTATACACTTCTAGTGGAACATGATCAGTATCATCATCAAGAGCATTTTTTTTCTCCAAACTGTGAATTTCTAGAGGTCCTTTGCTCATTGTCATTAATGATCTTTCTTCTCATTGGTAATTTTCCTCTTTTCTTTATTGCCATTTTAACTCTTCTAGCTGTAGATGGAGTGCCCTGCCCCCACTCATCATAACTGAATTTGGGTTCTACAGCCTTCTCTACATCAACAGTTCCCTCCACTACTCTCGTCTTGCCTTTGGTACTTGATTTTCTTGATTGGCTCTTTAGAATGTTGCCCTTTTGTGTAAGCTATCTAGTTGCATTTTGAGAAGTTTTTTCTTCTCTGACTGTAGAGGTATTCACTTTTGGTGGAGCATGATTAGCACTATCATTGCAAGAATTCTTTTCTCCAAAGTTTTGGTTTCCAAAGGTCTTCCACTCATTGTCATTAATGAGCTATCTTTTCACTAGCAGCTTCTCTCTTTTCCTTGCTGTCATTTTAACCCTTTAACCTTTAGATGGAGTGTCCACAAGGTTTCTCTGGTTCACCTGGACTCTTACCTAGTCCCACTTTTGTTTTCATTCAGATGTTGAACATCCTAGCCTGAATTTTGCTACTTATTTCTCATTTCAGACCGTTTTGAACCCCAACTAGTTTTGCTCCACTACTGCCTTCGGCTTTACTTATTAGCACTTTGAAAAAGTTTATAAGTTTATGTTTTTCCCTATACATTTCCATCTCCTGAACTACTTTATCACAAGATATGTAGGATAATCCTTCATCCATTGATAGTTTAGGTTTTAGGAAGTAATACCAAACATTTTTCTTGTGCCTTGGCGGTTGCCTACTCATCTCATCTAATATGCACAGTGACATATAATCGGGTTTGCAATATTTTATAATATCAACACATCTCCCAACATATTGTTTGGCTGAGCCATTGGTTAAACGACCTCCCAAATGAACCTCAGTGAGAACAATTTACTATCAGGTTCTATGTCACCATTGCACAACAAATTAGCAATTAAATGGAAGCATCCCATCAATTGCATCATAGAAAATCTTGCATGTGTAGGATCATCTTCATTTATTTATGACATATATAAACATCTTGTTACCAACAATAAGACTAAAATGGACAGCGAAACATACCAAAAAAAGAATATTTTCTAAGTGCTATATCAGTGTTTTTGTGGTTATTTATTACAGGTATTTTGTTGCTAATTACAAAAAATTCTCCCAATCAAATTGCAACACGTGTAGGCTTGCCTTAAAATAAGTGTATATATTTCTAACCAAAATGACATCCCATATTCAAAATCTCACCAAACAGCCAATGTTTGTCATATTTTCATCCATTAGGGAAGCATAGCAAGTACAAATCTTTAGTACAATGCTTCAGTGGCATACCCCTTATAAAAAATTAGACAAGTTTGCAAGAAAATGACATCTCATATAGATTACAATTAGAAATATCAATTGATTAATCACAATGACTTCACATAATGTTAACATTTCTTTTCATCCCACTGTGCACATATAGTAAAGATAGTCATTCAAAACCACAATATATTGACCTTCTCACAAGTGGACGCACAAATAAAGCCAAAAGGCAATAGCAAAAACTATTGACGGGCTTGTAATCACACCCATTAAAAAGAGAAAACATTAACCACGTTATCCGTATTATCTACAGACTCCTATTTGTATTGAGATTAACATTTTAACACAATGCATAGGTAGCGATTAAAGTCATTACTTACCGTAATCTGGGATTTTCTGCTACCCCCCTACATCTTTTGTGGTCTGGATGTGCATTTCACTTCTTTCACTGTGATAGCAATTTGTCTAGTAAGGGTTTATTGATTTCTCAAGCATAATCATTGGGATTTTGGGCTGTCAGATTATTAGGGTTGAATGATTCTTTCAATTGACTTGCGGTTAAGATGAAATTAGGGTTCTTTGTGAAAGTCAATTGAGGATTAAGCTATTAAAAACATGCTTCCTAAAGTATCCCTGCGTATGTATAAGCACGCGCCTCGTCTAGGTTATTTAATTGGGAAAATCGGTTGTTGTCGATCATTAGATTTAAATTGAAACATTTACTATTGTGATAGACTAAAAAAATCCATGTAAATGTTGGCAGAGGTGGCAATAGGTCATGTTTCAGGTTCGCAGGTCATGTTTTGATATGAGTATTACAAATTAGTTATGAATCTGAACAGGACCCGTGAACGTTACTTGTTTTCATTTTCATGTTGTATTTTCGTGTTAGGTTCGTGTCAAATTTTGTGTGATAATTTCATGTCGTATTTTCATGTCGTATCGTGAATTGCCACCCTTAAATGTTGGGGAGAAAAAAAAACTTTGGCTCAAGTGTGGGGATGAAAATGTGATTTAATATATAATGTAATACTCCATTAGTCCCAAAAAAAAAAAAAGAATCTAGTTTGAAAAATCTTTGTTCCAAAAAAAAAAGTCTGCTTTTGAGGTGAAATTCTCGTATTACCCTTACTAATGTTAACAATGTATAAACCAAATTAAAAAGTAAAAGTAAAAATATAAAATTATACATTTAATTGTGCATTAAATATGTTGTATCTTGTAACTTAAAAAAAGTTGTACCAAATCCAAAATGGACTCTTTTTCTTTTGGGACAAAGGGAGTAAATCTTTTAGTTTTTGGTGCATGTACAATAAATGGATTAAACATTTAAGGCTATTTGATACAATAATTTTGTAACTTCCCAGCCCATTCTATGGGTAGGGAGTAGAAACTACATCACCCCAAAGGGTTGGGTAATACCCTTCAAATAGGTAGGCATTGAGAATAAGAATTCCAAAATATTTTGGTGAGTATAATCACAAATTCATGCATTACCAACATTGTCATATTATAGTTTATATGAAGTAGATAGGGTTGGCAATGCTGATGCTACCTAACAAATATCTTTTCTATTACTAAATTTTGAAGCAAAATTTTCCAACATTTAAACTCAAACATAAACTAGTAACTTAATATCCAAAGCAAACCGATACATTAAAGATATATGAAAAGTTTAAAACACGTGCTCATAAGTTTTGTTTCTAATTATTACGAATTTTTAAAAAATAGCCACAAATAGGGTGTTTAGGAGGTCTGATTTAGAGACGGGGAGTTCATATTTGCGAAATGTGAGTTCCACAATAAAGAGTTCACTTTTTTTTTTTATGCAAACTCATAAAAAAAAAAACTAAGTTCTTATTTCTGAAGTGCGAATTGAATTTTTTTTGGAAACATTATGAACTTAATTATTTTTTCTTGATCAAATTCCACTCTTTCCCCCCCCCCCCCCCCTTAGTTCATTATTTTAGCTTCTTTCTTCTTTATTCTTTAAATAATTTATCAAATACTCAGGCTTCATTTGGATTGTTCTTATTTGAGAAAAACTGTATTGGAATGTGTGAAAATTTTGGTAGATTTTTGCGATAGAAAAAGTATTTTGGAGGGAAAAATAAGAGGGAAATTTTTTTTAAATTACGTGAGAGGAATTTGAGTGGGAAATTTTGAATTTTAAATTTTGAAATAAAAATATGTTTGAATGTTTTATTTTTGTTTGAGAAAAGTTAACTTTTTGCAAATGAAAAGCTTGCCCAAACATAGCCTAAGTTATCTTAATCACTAATTTTATAAGCTAAATAAAATAAAAGCCAAAGTCTTAAAAGTACAATAATGTAATAGTCAATTGAAATTTTACGCAAAAAATACTTCTAATAGGCAATTTATAGGGAAATTTGCAAAAATAGCACCTTTTGGACACAAGTTTGCAAATATAACAGCTCCCAAAATTTGTTTTGCGCATATAGCAAGTCAAGGTGTTTGACTTAATGAAAAAACCAAAATGCCCCTCTTTTTTAAAATGCAAAGAAACAGTGCGCCTGAAAACAGAAAGAAGAGAGTGTTCGTTCACCTTCATTTCCTTGTTACACTTCATAGCGCAAGAACGAATTTCTCAAGACCAATTTGTCTTCCTACTTTATCAATTCAACATCCTACTTCACACACCCCATTGTTGCCTGCTTCAATGGCATGCACGGGAGGAAGATCATCATCTTCAAGCAAGAAGGCCGCCAACATGAAGAAGAAATCGTATCATCACTAGGTCAGTGGAAAAATGCCTAGAAATTGTCATTTTAATCTTTGTACATCCTATCACATTAAAATTGTGCACATCCTATCATATAGAGTGTTTTTTATTTGAAACTGAACTGGGTTTGTTTGAATTTTAACGAGAAATTGGTCGAGCAGTCGTCTAAAATGAAGCAAAATTTTTTCACATATGTCGAACCCTAGGTCGAGTAGCGGTCAAGAACTAGACTAGATCGAGTACTAGGTCGAGCACTAGGTTAAGTCAAGTACTAGGTCAAGTACTAAGTTAGGTCGAGTACTAGGTCGAGCACTAGTCTAGCACTATACTAATTTGCTTTAATTCGTGCAAGACCCTCTCAATGAGCAAATGGTCATTTAAGGTGATTTCTTCAATGCTAAGGTTTCTCAATACTGCTACTATGAAGCAAATATGCAGAGGATAATGACCAAACTAACCAATTCTCAAAAGGACATACTAAGAATGGAGAGTTGCCTTGCTGAAATTGCTTTTGACTATGAACATACATTTTGGTGAAAACAGATTATCTATAGCGCGTTGTTGAGACAACTTAGGCGACGAGGAGTCCAAGTTGGATAATAGAATCTACTTTAACTGCGGGTAAGAAGGTGAAATTTAGCATGAGAGAGTTTGCACTCATCACCGGGTCTCAAGATGGGAGACTATGAGCGTGAATATGCCAAATTCCAGGCATCAGATGGTCCGTGTGTGATAACAAAGTACCTAAAGCCCGAAGGTAGGATGGATGAAATCACATACGATGACATTTTCAAAGCCACGACAATATAAAAGCAAGTTTTTTAGACGATGTGGTTGTGTCCATGACACTGTTGCTGCTATACACATCCATCATTGGGGCACAAAAGAGAAACTGGATAGACGACAAGGTGGTTCATATGGCTTGTCATTGGAGGCAGTTTGATGAAATATCTTGGTGAGAATTATCTTACAGGACCACTGTGGATAATGCTAGAAAGGATATAGATAATAGGACGTACACCGTTAGTGGATTCCCAATTGCTTTAGGGGTAAGGATTTAAAACGCATGATAAATTTTAATTTTGTTTGTGCTTTAAGCTCATAGAATTAATTATGCTCCATTTCTTTTTATGAATCGCAGTGTTTGCATATGAGCTAATGCAATATCTTGAACATTTTCCGTTAGTGCATAAGGTTGAAACCTCTGGTTGCATGCCTAGGATGTTCGGGTGGAGTGGAGGGAAGACACACCAATCTGTCTAAGAAAAAAATCAGGTGTGGTCCAAAAGATTAGTCAGCGAGGAGGTATGATTAGACATTGCCCAATGTTTGATAATTATATAGTGTTTTCTTCAATGCAGCTCGTGCCGCATGAATCTGCATTGGCTTATGATTTATCACGTTCTATATTGCGGAAAGTGAAAGTTATATCAATAACTCCAACTCCAGAAGAAGTAGCAACATTTTTTACATAAGAAGAAGAAGAAGAATAGGAGAATGGCAATAAGGATGTGGAGTTTGGAGGAGAAGAAGTGGAAGCCGTTCAGCAAAAAAAAATGCTATTGAAATTCTCCACAGGAAGAGAACCAGAGACAAAGATGCTACCAAGCCTGTAAAGAGGCCAAGATTAAGTAGTGAAGAGAGACGGGAGTCACAGAAGTAGTTTGTGAGGGGGATGCTTGAACGGTAAGACAAAGCTGAGGCTCGTATTGCCGAATTGGAGAAAATAGTCAAATATCTGACTACTGCCGTCGAGCTCCTAGTAGCCCAAAAAAATGAAAAGGAAGATTATGGGGATAATGATAATAAGGAGGAGAAAGAAAACGAGAGAAAACATTATGGAAGGGACGAGCATGAGCAAAATATGAAAGAAGAAAATGAACCGATTAATGCGATGGATATTGTTCATCAAATCACTTCTAAACACACGACTCTGTCCATTCCCATCAGGCCATTTGAGAGTGCTTCGCCACCACCTATTAAGGAAAAGGAGAAAAGCACTATTGAAGATGACGTTCCTAGAGGTATCAACCTATGACCTATTCTTGACCTTGAAGAGAACAATCAAGCTCGAAATCCAATAGTTGGCATGAGTTTCAGTTTCCAAGATTTCTAGTCAAGGCCTAAAAATCTTGAAGACATGAATAAGTGGCTAAAACCTAAAACTTGACAACATTTGCAGACGCCATTTTTTCCACTTGATTTAGATTTGGTCAAGAATATGATAAAAAAAACTAAGTGGCTCACAAGTCAAGTAATACTCTTATCCTTTTTTTTTCTTTATGTGAGTAATTAAAAATGATTGCTCATAACCAAACATGTTTTAATTTTTTTCAGCATATGGATTTATATACGTTCATGCTTCGAAGAAGGATCCTTATAATGGATCGCAAAGATGTATCAATTATGGAGGCGTTGTTCGATGTAAGTGTTGAATTCCTCATTTCATACCTCACAAATCATCCTCTATAGTTATACATGTGCATGAGCATCTTATATGGGACTATTATATGTGTTGACAAACTGGTATGAAGCAGCTAGATGCAACCAAGCGGGCTCCAACAGTTGATGATTTGACCATGAAACAATTTGCTGGTTCCTGTCTATATGAAATTGACTGCCGTAAAGTGGAATTTGTTTTATTTCCCTGTCATATAGATGGCAACCACTAGATATTAGTCAAGATGGATATTCATAAACAAACATTCCATGTGTATAACCCAATGGAACAAGAGAGGATAGGGCCAAAATTAGACAACCTTGTTTGAACAATGCCCAAGATACTCCAAGCATGTGAATTTCACACCTACTTTGCCAAAGCATCTCCAAGCATGGACAATTGGCAAATCATCATCGAAGAAGATTTGGTGCTTCAAGGAAAGGGGTTAGTATCTAAAATACTCATACTATGCTTGTGTCACTTACTTGTTTAAATGACTAACAATGCACTACTTTGATTGTTTTAGAATTGGAGATTGTGGTGTCTTTGTGTTAAAATGGGCTGAATTCATCATTCATGAGGTGCCACTTATCTGATTACCCCCGAAAATGCAATGGAGGCCCACAAATAGTTGGCGGTGGCACTATTCATTCATGCAAGACATGAGGACTATAGATTAAGAGAAAATAGGGCCAAAAACATACACAAACCCCAATCATAAATGGCGAATTTATGAGTTGTTCATTGTGTAAATATACACTCATTTGGTATGTACCTTTATGTGTGTATACTTACATTCTTTTGCATATATACCTTTAGGTGTATATATTTACATTTTGTTGCATATATACCTTTTAGTTATGTGAATATATATTATTTTGATATATACATTCAGTTGTGTAATTATACATTGGAGGGATATATACATGTAGTTCTGTAATTATAAAATTTATAATGCATTTAAACATGGTGTCCGGTGATGCTCGACCAATTCTTGACTAATGATAGGGTGATGCGCGACTAATACTTGACTAATGATAGGGTGATGCTCGACTAATAAAACTCAGCCAATGATATGATGATGATTGACTAATACGTGACCAATGATACAGTGATGATCGACTAATATTTGACCAATGATAGGATGATGATCGACTAATACCCGACCTATGATAGAATGATGATTGACTAATAAATTACTTAGGCTTAACTATTACTCAAATCAGGCTCGACTAAATTGGACCAAATCTTTCGATATTTACATTCGTGCCACGATCCTATTACATTATAAAGTGGCAAATTATAATTCAATTTCTCACCAATTTTATTATCTTCTTGACCAAAATAAAAAAAAACCAACCAAAACTCTCTATTAGATGCAATTGACCAACATTAGAAATATTCAAACGACAAGCACCAGAAACGTCAATTAGCCGACCATGTATAGATCGCATTGTTCTTCACGAACCCAGGTACCTATTTAGGTTTCTTTTTTTATTTTTGAATCCACATGCAACATACCCTTGAACTGGGGCTCGACTATTAGGCAATTAATGGGTTATTTATGTGTTCACTCCATTGCTTATTTATGAATTTAATTTAAATGCTTGTTTATGGGCTGATTTGATTAATTATTTATGGATAACTTACATTGACTATTGGGCATACAAAATGGTTCTTATGGATCAATATCATTATTTATTGATGGATTGGTTGGATATGTAGGAATGGCACACACCATTATATGGTCTCTACATGTTATTTATAGGAGAGAATGGATAGTTGATCCCATAACAAATGATCGAAACTTCATTAATTACAAGAGGATTGAACCACTTTTGTTAAAAGAAGACACAAGTTTCACAGAACTAGTGAATTTCATCATTTTTGTCATAGAATTAGATATGGATATCAAAAATAGACTGGTTATCGAATACCTACCCAAGTACTTGTCCAAAATCTCCACTCTTCCCATCAAGAACAATTGCCGTGTTCAGTGCTTTTTAAATGAGATTATTAGACGGTCCAAAGATGCTAGGATCCCAATATGTGTTACCGTTCGATGGAGTGAAACATCACATACTGAAGATAGTGCTAGCAATTCACCAATAAAGCGATTGAATTCTGACAGTCCGATACGAACTAATAATTTATTCCTCCACACAATTTGGCTGAGAACAAATTTAGTGATAAGGATGATGATCATAGAGTGAGTGATGAGGGTGGTATACCGGTTGATGATACCATAATTGTAGAATATGTAAATAGAGCTGCCGAGCAACCAGGGACTGGTGTACCTGTTGATCCAGTTCAAGAAAAAAATGAAACACATGACTACCAACATGAACGAGTAGTCATACAATGCCATACAATGACAAGGTTATCGCATGCGGACAATGAGACTTCTTCTGATAGATTATCCAACGTGATAAATGTTGCAATAAAAGATGTATTTGAAATGAGAGAGCATTTGTATATGAGGATGAGTATGCTGGCCGTGAAGCATTTTTACGAGTGGAAGATTGTTAGGGCAAATAACAAGTTATGGTACCTACGATGCAAGGATAACAATTGCAAATGGAAACTGAATGCATCTGCCATTGAGAATTCAAGTGCTTGAAAGGTCACTAAATATGAAAATACCTATACATATCAATCATCATTGGTTCAATGTGATAATCGACAGGTGAACAGTAAAGTAATTGGTTTGTGGATTAGGTATAAGTACCAAGATGTATGTCGGCCTTATAAACTTGGCCAAACCATGTCAGATATTCGTCACGAGTTAGGTGTGAACATAACGTACAACAAGGTTTGGTGATCAAAGGAATTTGTGTTGGACGAAATGAGAGGTGGATTTGAGAATTCATATAGAATACTTCCATCTTATTTGGACGTGTTGAAGACAGTAAATCCAAGTACTTTTACTGAACTCGAAATGGAAGAAAATGGAAACTTCAAATATTTTCTTTTCTCATTTAGAGCATCGCTGCATGGATTTCGCATGTATATGTGACCAGTTATTGCTGTTGATGCTTGCTTTTTGAAAGGAAAATATCCTGGTCATTACTTGTTGCCATTTGCATGGATGGTAACAACTAAGTCTACCCTATCGGCTGGAGAGTGGTTGATTCAAAAAATGACACATCGTGGGAGTGGTTTTTACATTGATGGATTGGTGTTTGTGTCTGGCAAGAGGTGATGATATCGATGGATTGGTGTTTATGTCTGACAGACATAAAAATATTACAAAAAATATAGCAAATGTTTTTCCAAATTCATTCCATGGAATGTGTATTTATCATCTAAGCAATAACCTGAGAGCAAAATGATAGAGTGTATAATTGCATATTTATTGGGTCAATTTCCTTGTATTTTAGTTGATTAAAAAGCTTGTTGTTAAGTATATTAATTATTTTTATGATTAATGGTTAGGGTGGAGCATTTTTAGAAAAAAGTGAACAAATAAAGAGAGTATTTAGATTGGTAGAATTTTTATGCTACAAGTGTCTTGAATCTTTTAGAATTTTATATTATTTTCTTATACTTAAGATAGGAGCCCATTTTTATTATTTATTTTTCCTAAAGAATGCAGCCTCACATGGGCAAAAGAAAGACACAAGGAAAACAAAGAAAAAAAAAAGAAACAAAGTTGCGGCAAAAAAACAAAACAAAATTGGAAGTTGCGGCCCACACATTTGATTTTCCTATGGATTGCTGGGAGATAAACAAATAGGCAGCAAGAACAAGCAAGGAAAAACACAAAAGAAGACAAAAAAGCCGAGGGCACAAAACAAAGATAGCAGTGGCCCATTTGATTATTTCCTGCAGCCGCACTTTTATATTTGGCTGCAGACTAACCGTCCTTTATATATTCTTGAGAGAGCAGCCGCAAGAAGTCAGAAAGAAAAAAAACAGAGCAGCCGCAAAGCATTCTTTCTAGGACAGAGCCGCAAGAGGGAAACAGAGTTCAGGAGCCGCGCGGGAGAAAAATATATGGCAGCCGCTCCTTTGATTTTGTTTGTGCTTTCCTCTATCATGTGTAGCTAAACTTTTATTTTTCCAATCAAGATTAATTGAGGTTTGATTCCAATAATTGTGAAATTTTAGTAATTTTATTATTTCTTTTATTCTTGAGTATTTATATATTTTCTATGCTTCATTATATTATTGGATTAAATTGTTAGACAAGAGGCCTATTGTTTGATAGTTGAATTCAATATATAGTCATTTAGAATAATTAATCTTTGGTTGATTGTTCTAATTCAAGTGACAAATAACAACGTCAAAAGGTAATCAACACCTTAGATTGTATGTTATGAAAATATATAGTCTAACTTAAATAAACACGACGTTTCCGGGTTTACTGGTTAGTAATTGGGTCCTTTTGAATCTTAATGCAATTAATAGACATAACTCATAAGACAAAACCGAAGGTTGTGTTTGTTAATTAGAAAAATAACTCATAGGACAGATCCGAAGGTTATCGAAAAAGTAAGAAAAGATTGGTTGTTAGAGGACGGATCTTCAACAACTATAACCAATTTATTCAAGATAAAAGAACTTATCTTTTAAATCAATGATCAATTCAACGAATCAATACCAAAATTAATTCTTTATTGGAAGCTTCTCCATATTAATTTTTCCTCATATTTTTAGTTGGTTATTTAATTTGTTTAGTTGTCTTAATTAATTCTTGCTTAGTTTTATAATACAAACCCCCCCCCCTTATTATTTTATTTTGTTTAAGGAATAAATCTAACCAATCTCTGTAGACTCGACCCTCTCACTGCTATCTACAGAACTTAGCCAGAGAAGGATTAATTTTGGTGGTTTCGACACCCACCACAAAACTCAAACACAAAGACGTGCTCCTATTATATTTTAAGACTGCAGTGGCTTACACTCCTGCTAAATTCAATGAAATGTTTGGAATTCTTTCATTGCCAAATTTAAAGGTGTGCGAGTATTTAATAAACGTCGGCATTGAACGATGGTCAAGGGATTCTTATAGAAGACGGTATACTATAATGATCACCAACATTGCAGAATGTCTCAACACATTGTTGAGGGATGCACGGGAATTACCAATTTATTCTTTGGTCGTGTACATTCAGAACACGCTCCAGATATGGTTTTATGAAAGGCGTACAGTTGCTAACGAAATGAAAACACTGACAACTGCATGGATTGAAGGAATAATTTCCTCCAGGATGATAGAAACACAATCCTATGTTGTTGAGCTGATCGATTTACACCGATGGTCTGTGCGTGACATTGCAAACCGTACTGCCATAGTCGATTTAGGGCAAAAAATGTGCACGTGTCGAGTGTTTGATATGGATCAACTCCCTTGCGTTCATGCATTAGCTGCAGCCCGTCATCTACAAATTGACCATTACACCTTATGCTAGCAATTTTATCACAACGATGCACTTTTATGTGCTTATGCAGATCCTATTATGTCGGTTGGTGAACCTAATGATTGGATTGTGTCTGAAGAAGTTTTATCTATTTAGCTAGCTTCTCCGGAACCAAGATCTAAGAATGGTAAGCGCAAGAAAAAGAGAATTCCTTCAATAGGTGAGGAGAAAGTTGCAAAGAAATGTGATCGTTGATGAGCGAGTGGATACAACTGTCAAACTTGCTCTAATCCATTCGTATGTAAGGCGAAAAAGTGATATCATAAGACCATTGTATTTTTCTTCATTGTCTATTTTTATTTATTGAATTTAATAAGGCCATTGTATTATCTGATTTAATATTAATGATGTATGTGAAATTTTAAAAAATTTCGCAATCAGTAACAACATTACAAATACGCAAAACAATATTACTCTGCCATTAACTCGACCACTCTAGTACTCAACAGTACTCAATCTATAACTCGACCTAAGGCTCGACTTATGTGTTAATTTTTTCTATTTGTTTTTGACGTATGCTCAACTAATTTCTCGTTCAAACCCAATTCAAATGTAAACAAAAAACATCACGGCCTTCTTGCTTGAAGATGATGGTCCTCTTCACGTGTGTGCCATTGAAGCAGACTACAATGGGGTGTGCAAAGTGAGATGTTGAATCAATGAAATAGGAAGACGAATGGGTCTTGAGAAATTCATTCTTGCGCTATGGAGTGTAATAAGGAAATGAAGATGAATGAACACTCTCTTATTTCTATTTTCAGGCTTTCTGTTTTCAGGCACTCTATTTCTTTGCGTTTTAAAAAAGAGGGCATTTTGGTCTTTTCACTAGGTCAAACAGCATTTACTTGCTATATGCGCAAACAAATTTTTTGAGCTGCTATATTTGCAAACTTGTGTCCAAAAAGGTGCTATTTTTGCAAATTTCCCCAACTTATATGGATAAGAAAATTAACTACTACGATTAAAAATGATATATATGTAAATGTTTTACTCGGGTCAAAAAAACTCTGAGACCACTAAACTATTACAATCATATACTTTTGACCACTCAACTATTTTTTTTTTAAATGTGTGGCCACTAAACAAATAAAAATATTCACTATAAGTCCTTCTATTAAGTTCACAAGTTAAATTAGATGGAAAATGAGACACATGTATTTCACGTTATTTTTTTAAGGGAAAAATGGTCTCGTTAGTCATACTTTACCATTGGTAAACTATGCAAGTTGCCATTAAAGAGCAATTATGCTTGGATTGAGTGGCACCAATGAGAATTCAAAAAATCAATTATACCACTCCAAACAATCATAAATAGAGAAAGACAATAAATGTCAATAACATAATAGCAAATCTCAATACGTTCATCTCAAACTGTATTCAATTCACATCAAAACCACCCGATTTCATACTTCAGAAAAACCATTTCACAACACAGGAATTGACCACCCCAAGCAAACATTTTTATTCTAATTTCCATTTCCACCAATGCAACATGATTGAAGAAAACAATTCAACAATATGACAACTAAATTGACTCTTCATCTACAACAAGGAAAGGGCAAACAAAAACCCATTGAATATTGAGGTAGAGGTCAGGCATCAGCAACTGCAACCAAATCCCTATCCCCTTCAGGTACTAATCTTTATAGCTATGCATATACATGAAATCAAACACTGACACCCATGTCGTCAATGTCCTCATCCTTAGCAATGTCAAAAGGATCATCATCTTTATGAAGGATAGAGGTGATGGTCTCAAGGACGAGCCGCGAATGGTCAGGTGAGATTTGGAGGGTTTCAAAAATCATGGCCGAGTTAACCCCATAAGTTGACTCAAAGCAAAGGGACAACAGCTTATCCTTGATTGGGCCCCTTAGAGAAAATGAGTTTAGGGATGGGGAAAAGACCATGTTGAAAGGACTCCATACTTGGGTGTATGTAAATAAGAGGAGGGTTGTTCTGCATTGTTATTGTTGTTGTGGGTGATGAAATCGAAACATGAGAGGTGGTTGAGGGTGGCAATAGTGATGTTTCAACAACAGAAATAGGTGAAGAATTTGTCATGCCTCATCAAATGATAAGAGGAAGGAAATAGCAACGAGTGAATAATGAATAGATAGTGAATCTTTTGGGGGATGGTGATGAATTACTGAATCACCTCGCGGTTAATGAGCTATACAATAGCAGTTGACCATTTTGCTCTTAAAAAAATCACATGAAACACACTTGTTTTCTTTTCTATCCAATTTAACATCTGAACTTAATAGAAGGACTTATAGTGACCATTTTTATTTTTTGAGTGGCCACAAGTTTAAAAAAACTAGTTAAGTGGCCAAAAGTATATGATTATAATAGTTTAGTGGCATCTGAGGTTTTTTGCCCTTTTACTTTATTTAAATTTTCTGTTAATCTTACGTGTGCCAAAAAACTTTCTTATAATATAAACTATACCTCAATCACTACAAGAATAGGCAACAATTAATTCTAGCAATTGAAATTATGGCCACCTAAAATATATGGTTAAGTGAACTTAATTAAATGTGATATATTACTATAAAAATTATTGTGTTATATATATATATATATATATATATATATATATTACTATATTACTATATTACTATATTATAAAAGCAAATTCCCTTTCAGAGCAACCGGCTATTTGAGTGCCACGTGGCACTTTTCAACGTGGATAAAATTTACTCACTCAACTTCCAAGCTTTTGTCCACGTATTTCCAGGTCATCCAAATTGCCGATGTTTTTGTCAAAATTGAGTTTACACAAGAAGGTGAATAGTCTACGCTCTTCATTTCCTTCGTTGATGTTTTCAATTCCCATTCATGTTTTTTCCCTCATTTTTTCATTTCCCCCAATTCATGGGGTATATACTGGTTGCAAAAACTAGACAATTAGGGGACACCATTTTCTATTACAGACACTCGCATACTAGGTATATATAGTCGAAGATGATTTGTAATTTTAAGGTAATTTTGATAATTAATTCATATATGAAAGTTTAGGAGGATAGGGATTAGGTTTAGGACTTCAAGGTTAGGGTTTCCTGAAATACAAGGAGGGTAATGGAATGTAAAAGGTTGGTAGTGGAAGTGGTTGGTGGAGGCAATAACTAGAGGTGGTGGCCAGTGGCGAACGAAGATGAATATGGGAAAAGGTGCCGACGAGAGTTGCGGTGCTAAAGAGAAACCTTGGCCCATTTCAATACTTAGCATGAATAGTATTGTAGTTAGGGCCCCACCATCAATTAAAATTGCGAAAAAACCTTGAATTATGAGGAAATTACAGATTTGAAACTGCTAATGGAAAACTCTAGTTCTTCAGTGGATTTTTTCACCCAAGTTCGAAAAGCTCTTAGGGTAACCAGAGGGAGAGGGAGAAATTCAATAGTCTATTCTCTTTCTGCTTCCATGTTAGGCAATTGGGATTTTTGGTTTCCCTCTATTGATACATGAATTTGTTATTTAGGCTTATAGATAGCCGAAACTTATGTAGATTCATGGAGTTTTGAATGCGGTGAGTTGGGGAATTTTGATGTCTTTGGATGTTATTACAACAAGGTATTTGAAGGTCTTCAAGTCAACTACACCAGCCTAGTTTTATTTGCATGTTGCTTGCCAGACCAACAACATGGAACATGTTTAGAGAACCTCTGATCTTCTCCTCTATCTGCAAGGTAACATACTATTTTTTTTCCTGTATTTGTCTCCCCCAATTTTTTTCCCAAGAAAATAATCATTGTGTAATTTATTGTTGGATTCAAAATTCACTATGGCAAGTAGAGAAGTTGAAAGTGATAGTTCTCTTAGGTTACTTTTTACATGCAATGAATTGTACTTATATGCATATGAGTAGATGGTAAATTAGAAAATGTTTTAGTAATTATGATATTTTTGTGAATATTTAGGTTGTGGCGATCATCAAGTTTTGCACACACAAAATTCTTGGTGGTTTGATGGTGACTATAGAGGTGTGGGTGTTTATAATTTTTTGATAATACAAATGATGAAAATATGTAATTTGTTGCTTATAGTATGGTGTTTCTTACTGTAGGATCCAATAGGGATAGTTAGTGCTTCTACACATCACAAAGTTTTAAGTGAAAGCTAGTTTGCACATGATTTTGACATTGGTTCAAGTTTGATACTTGAGACGCTTGTGTTTTATCTTTCTATTCTTGTTGTTGTATGAAAATACAAATTTTCTATTAATAAGTTTTGTTTGATAGTTTTAAGGTCTTAAACTCGAAGCTTGGTTTCATTCTAATGAAAGAAAGTGGTATTTCAGTTTGCCATATTTTTAGGAAAAAATAATAATAGTTTTGAGATGGATTCTAAAGAAAACTATTTAACATATGTATATATAATTTTGCAGGTACACGTCTTGCCTCAGGAGAAGCTTGGAAGATCTACTTTTGGACTCTCAATGCAGGTGCTCAAGTGGTTCCCCATGTGGATGGAGGATGCACCAAATGTCCTTTATGTAGATTTAGATGTATATTTTAAATCGGTGACTACATGGTTTATAAGATCGGAATCCTATACAGAATTGATTTAGGGTAGCAGAATCAGATCGGTAGAATCAGATCATAGGATTGTAGGATTCTAGAAAAAATGAGAAAATATAATTTATAATTTTTTTTTAACAGAATTATTAGTCAATATATAAATGGATATACAAAAAATTCATGTATAGTTTATAATTAAATAATCTTACTTCAACTTTTATTTCTTATAATACTTTATATGATTTTTTTAATATTTCAGATATTGTCGCGGTCGAAGGTTATATATGTCTAATTTATTTATTTATTGATTGTTAAAAACTAATGAAAGTTTGATTAAACTAATTAAATTATTTGTATAATGATAAATCTTAATTTTACTTAGATATATAAAGTGTTTTTTGAGTAAATTTAACTATATTTTATTCACATAATAAAGCAAGATCGTAATTAGGATCGAGATCGTTTTAATAAATTTCGATTGTAGAATCGTAGGATCGATAGGATAGGATCAAGATTTTGAAAACTATGGGTGACAGTCGATGACAGTCTCATTCTTCAAATGGCCCTTGATTCTATTTATTATTTCTACATTCTTATAACATTGCAGAATTTAAGGATTAGACAAGCATACAAATATATTTATCTTTTTTGGCTCATGATTTACTATCAGTTTATTTCATTCTTCGCCCTTATCTTTATGGTGTATGACCAGTTGGTTGATTTGGACTTCATCGGATTAGATTTAAAGAAGCATTTTGGTAAAGTTTTGATTTTGGAGGGGATAGACTTAGGGGTTGTTTTCCTTGTTTTGATTCACGAGAGGAAAAGTTGAATCCTTAGATAGATAGAGATGGTTTTAAAGAAGTCCACTCAGCTATCCCTTCAAATTTTTCTAAATTATCTTCTGGTACAATTGACTTTAATATCATTTCTATATGAGTCTGTTGTTTCTTTGGTTTGATCTGGATGCAATCTTTTTAGCTGGTTTGATATCTCCATGTTAGTTTGCTATATATTACCCATTGATTGACATGTTTCCATCAGATTTAACTGTATTACCTTCTCTCTCCAGTTTAATGTACACCTCCCACCCCCCAAACATTAATGGATAACCAATAGCAATTTATATTGATGAAAGAAAGAGGCTTTTTTTTTTATTTTTATATTGTAAATTGGGATCTTAATTCAATTATGGTTGGTGAAGCCACACTTTGCCAATTGTTCCAAGGTGGTGACGGTCAAAAATTTCCAAAAAGTTCTTTTATATAATATAATATATATTTACAAGGCGCTCAATTTTTATCCCCTCATCAAGGTGGTGACGGTCAAAGATCATTTCTTTAACCTTTTTCTTAATTTGTGGCATTATTTCCTTCTTTGATAGTTTTTTTAAAACCATTTGCATTTAACTAAATTTTAACATTTTGTACACATGACAAGTAGTTCTTAAAAGGGGATGACTGGCAGGAGAAGATGCAGTTGGTCGTATTCTTATTGTGGATTATTTGGAAATCTAGGAACCTATGGATCTTCAAAAAGGAATAGAGAGAGGAGAGAGTGGATGTGGAGCTGGCAATGGCTAAATGGCGGGAATTTCAAGAGGCAAAGGATTGCAAAATAGCCAATTCATTGTAAGATAGTTTTTTAAAGTGTACAATATATAGTTGATAGAGTAACTGTTTTGACTCTAACTGTTAGTCTACCTACTACTATATAGAAAGTAGCTTTAGTTTTATGTGTTGAGTGAGCTGAAAACTTCAGATTACTCTTTGTCTGAGTCTCCTTTAGAGGGCTTAGTCAACCATTACCAATTGGTAATATTGTTTATGTTCTTTATTTTAGAGATATCAATACAACTGTCGTTTTAAGAAACAAAAAAAAAAAGACAAGTAGTTCTTTCCGGTGATATCAAGAGCAACAATCTCAAGTTTTGCAAGATTAGCTATAATGATAATTAAAATTAAGGGAAAATAATCAAAGCTTACCAACCTTACCCAAAAAAATATTAAGGATTGGCCAGATATTTATGCTAATAATGTATTATAAAACTACTACTAAGAACTAGTGTTATAATGTTATAGTACTAGTGATTTAAATAACATGTAGAAGACAAAACCTAAGAGTAAAGTAATATGAAATAGAAATCAAAATAGAGAGTAAGATTTTTTTTTTTTTGGTTTATCGCCCCTTCTCTATTTTCTAAGCTTCTATTTATAAGCTTGACATTTACCCTTCCACATAATGACATTGTAAATTACGAAATCTAATTATATGTTACATGAATTACGCAATGTAAGGAAGTTACATGAATTATATGAGTTGTATAGAGTAGTAAGAGTTATATGAAGTAATATGAAATAGGGTGAATTCCACTTTACTCCCTTGTGATATACCACAAAGACAGTTTCTTCCCTTATTCTTTAAAAACCCCCACTTTCCTCCCTATGGTTTGGAGCATACTGGAAATTTGACAAAACTCCCAAACGGTGATGGGGAGAATAGCCACATGAGCGAAAAAAAAAAAGTGAGTCTAACGAGCACTATTCATTATGGCAGAAATTATGAGGTCTAAAATACCTTTTGCTGTGTTGTTTTATGCTTCACTTCTAGCATGACAATGGCTATTGTTGGAATTTGCTCTCTTCTTCCAAGGTTTTGGTCCGAAACAAGAAAAAAAGAGAAAAAAGAAGGTTGGGGTGGCACTTTTATCCAGTCATAAGATATGAAGAACACAGTCAAGGTATGTTTGTGCTACCACATTTGGAGAAGTATATTTTAAATAAAAATGTTGTTAAGGAAGTAATTTATTTTGTGTTCCAAAATCATAGATGTCAAGCTGCACCAAATGGGATGATGGCACGCGGGAGGGGGGGTGGGGGTTGAGATTTCAATACAAGTACTACTATTACAATAGAAAAGCTGCTATGAGGATAGTTGACTCCAAGAAGGACTCAAAGGGAAGGTTGTACTTTGTTTGTGAAACTAAACAATGTGGATTTTGGTCATGGTGCAACCTCATTAATCATGGTGTGGAGAGGAATCTCATAAGGGTGGTAGTAGTTTTCAGTCGGCTAGTTATGGGGCAACACCAATAGACCAAAGAATGGATGAACCATCCAACAATGTCAATGAAGTAGCCAATAAACACCTTGAGAAACTATAACAAAGTGTCAAAAAATTGACACTCATGGTTTATGCTTCTACTATAATTACATGTATATCATGTGTATTACTTGTTTTCGTTGAAATTGTACTTAGTAAGTTGGAGATTAATGGTTAGAGTTGGCTGAAATTTTGGCTTTGCAAATATTAACCTAATTTATGGTAGAGTAGATCATCAGGGCTATACATGTTGTTGCTATTTCATTATGTTATAATGGCTGGTGGGAATTTGTGCTTATTGTTGTGTTACCTATAAATTTAGATTGTTGTACTATTTAGGTTGCCTGGAATTTGTTGTTATATTGCTTACAAGTCATGGTAACTTTAATAGTGTTATTCCAATTTGGTTGCAAATGACTTCACGTGTTGCAGCACATATTTCTGTTCCCAAAAACTAGCCATAACATGTATTCAACTTTAACATCCAAAACTCTAGTATAAACTATACTTCAACATTCACATCATAGTAAGTGTATGAAAAAACCAGCCATAATAGATTGGCCTTAAAAAAACCTTTGATTTACCAGGAAAATGAGTGTCATTATGCACAACATTACTGTTCTAATAAACGATTCACACAAATAGTAGAAAACAAATACTAAATATCAAGGGTTAAAACATAGTAATGCGAAAACCCCAACTCAGTGAAGGTTGTTAGGAGTTTGAAAACAATCAGATTAACATAGCTAATATCCAAAACACAATTGCAACACCCTAATTAGAGTCAAATCCTTCTAACTCTCTTGCACTTCTTGCTAAAAGTTCCATTTCCTTGCTGACTTCCCGCATCAGAGGTCTAAAACAAATGGAAAGTAAGTATCATAAATTAGAAATTTGAAAGAAAGAAATCAACAAGCACTTAAAACAATTTAAATTGAATATGTTTTACCTCTGCCCTGCTTTGACTATGAATGACATCACTATAAGTAGTAGGTTGGCTACATGTCTTTTTTTTTTGTTCAAGCTAACCAGCCTTCCATTCACAATCTTAGTACCAACAAGCTTATGTACATAAGCAACAAAAGTGGAATCAAACAAGAGCCAAAAAAAATTGTAATGAAATTTGATATTAGCTTAGATAAACATACCTATCCATGAAATTTTACGTTTTCCACAAGTTGTGTATATCCATGTCTGCATGCATTTACCCCAGAGTCTACAGACTAAACATTTGCATTACCTTGTGAACCAGCCTGTTCCTTTTTTTTCCTTGCGATGCTTACATATCTTCCATTCTTGATTGTAGTACCATGTGGCTGTACATGAGAAAGTTTAATCACATATTAGGATATGTAATGTATTGTCACTTAGCCTACAAACCATGAAACATGTTTCATTATAGGGAAGTCATTGTCACAACATGTGACAACTAACCTGTTTCATATTTGCATTTGACTAGGATAGAGTAGTCTGCGAGACATTTGGTGAGGAGCCTTGGATTTGCACTATACTGGCACTAGAAGGATCCTAAAATCAACATCCAAAATGTTAACATATGGAGTAAGACATATATAAATGAATGACTATCAAGAGGCTAAAGCATACCTTAAAAAACTTTGACATACGATAGATTTCATTCTTACAAGTTGTAAAATTATGTCCAATCCCAAAACACCTTTTGCAGTGAACAATGAGGCCCTCCTTGTGGAGATGGACCTCTTCTCATCCACTTCCCTTTTTCTCATCTTTTTGGGTCGTCCAGGTTGTTTTCTCGTAGCAGGAGGCTTTATGGGATCATATTTGACTTCATCCCAGTAATTCATCAAGAGGGTAGTTTTAATGCTATAACTACATGTCTTCATGTAGGCTTCCTTACTATAGCACTTATCCACAAAATTCTCCATTGGCCTCTTGTCTTTCTAGATGGCAGCAATGGCATGTGGGCTTTAAGGAATGCCCGTTAATTGAAAAAACCCATAGGTGCATGTTTTGTTCGCTAGCTTGACCACATATGTTGAACTCCCACAGTCTACCTCATACTCATCGTGAGAGGAGTACACAATATTAGGGCTAGTCATGGTTCGATTTTTTGGTTTATTTGGTTTGACATTTTTGAACCCCCTACCCTAAAATTGAACCAAAAACCGAATAAGAATAGTAAAATCGAACCTAATTTCTTATTCGGTTTTCGGTTCGGTTCGATTTGAAACCAAATAAGATATTCGGTTTTTTATTCGGTTTCTTATTCGGTTTGAAACCGAATAAGAAATTCGATTAACCAAATAAACCAAATTTCTTATTCAGTTTTTTTTTTTTCAAAACTAAAACCCAAACAATTTTTTGAACTATTCCTAAATACATTCCTTCACATTCCTTCACAAAAACCTTCAATTAAAACTCGCTACTTTAATAAAATATTTAACAAATTGTCAATTAACACATCACTTTTTTATTTATCCACTTAATAATTAATATAATCAAATAGCAAAATATGAATATTATATCTCCATTGCTTATTTAGTTTAACTGTTTAAGTTTGTAATTGTAATATAAAAATCATTTGCATATTGCAATTATTAATTTATTAGTGTTATAAGTTATATTATATAAGTATTATGCTATTAGCCTATTAGGCATTAGCGAAGTTAGTACTTATTACTCAAAACTGAGATAGTATTATCTAAATTAATGCTTAGTTAGTAATTTAGTACTTTTCAATGTTAACTAAGTTAGTACTTATCATTGTTATAAGTTTAATCAAATAATAATTTGTTGTTATAATAATAATTAGTTATGAATATTAATTATTAACTTATGTATATTAAGTATTACTCAACACTAAGTTAGTATTAAATAAGTACTAACTAATTTAGTGCTTAGTTCATTAGTACTCATTAATCATTATTAGTTATTAACTTATTACTATAGCTAAGTTAGTATTAACTAAGTTAGTACTTCTTAGTATTATAAGTTTAACTAAGTTAGTACTTAGGTATAATAATAATTACTTGATTAATAATAACTAATTATAAGCATTAATTATCATGATATTTAACTCGATTTAAATACGTATAATTAGTTTGCTAATCGTATATAATTTAGAATTTTGAATAAATAACCGTTACTAAATATTATATAGTTATTACTTATTAGTTATTACTCAAAGACTCAACACTCAGTCATTTAATAGTTAATACTTAGTAATAACTTAGTTAACACCAATAAGTTATTAATTATTGACTATTATATTGAATCATTGATGATATTATGAATCTATGATATTTGATTGTAGTTAAATATATAAAACATAATAATCGTATGCTATATAGTATATCCTATACGCTACACCTTGTCACCTTCTAGGCTTCTATATGCTTAACAACTTATGCATTATTTTATTTTTCTTTATTTGCAATTTAATATTTCATATTTGTTTAAATTTTAAATAAATTGATAAATTCTAGTATAAAGTATAAACCATAAATTGTTTAGTATATACTATATATTGTCCATTATCTATACATGATAAATTTATAATAACAATAAATTAATTATACAAAAATATATGTACATAACTACAAGTCTACAAAGTCTACGATTGTTTAGTATATATTGTACATTTATATTAATTATTTTTGTATTCATACATATAAATTATATATATAATATATTTATAAATTTCAGTTTTTTCGGTTCCTTATTCGGTTCGGTTCGGTTTTCAGAACCCCAAACCATAAACCGAACCGAAAACCGAATAAATTATTCAATTCAGTTAAAACCGAACCGAATAAACCAAATTCAATTTCAATTTGGTTTATTCAGTTTTTTGGTTCAGTTTTTTCTGTTGGTTTATTCGATTTAACCAAACCATAACCAGCCCCAACAACAATACAAAATCTACTATTAGGAAAAAATGATATCACAATCTTGTGAACCTGCGAAGAAACGACTAAACACAAATAAAATAGCAATCTAACCACAATCAAAATACATCAAAAATTGGCACCAGTAACACAACACAATTTTAACATGGAAAACTCCCTCAATATGAAGGATAAAAACCACGGGACTAGTCTCAGAGTCCACCCAAATTTTCACTATATAATTTTAGGTACAAAACCTAATTCCAACTCAACATATGAGCACCACAATTTCAGAAATAATGGAATCAACAATATAGTGAAGAATAAGCTATATCACAGCAAACCCAAGAAGAAGATAGCGAAATCTCAACCAAAACATAGCAGTCCCGAAATTGACCCAAAAACCAATCACTGAAAATTCCAAATAAAATTGACCATACAGATTGAAGAACAATGAATCACAATCCTACTGTCAAAATCTCAACTCAATCGGACCATGGATCAACCTCCGATTGTCGCTTCGATTAAGACTGGACGAAAGAGAAAAATAGCTCTTTTTCTCCTCTTGGCTCTTGGGCGGATGGCTGCTGCTCTAACCCTTCCTTCACATTGCAAACCAAATAAAAAGTATGTGTCCAGAGCCCTACATGGGCTGGACACAAGAAAAACCCACATGGGCTGACCTAAGGCTCAAAGGCCTATCAAATCTTCTCCTCTAGCCCAATGAGGAGGACTACAAATTCAACTCCTCAATTGGAATCTATGCCGACCAAAGCCAGACAAAATTTAAACTTTTCTCTAGGAAGCACCTTTGTCATCATGTAGAGCCATTGTCTTTAGTGTGTATTTTCTAAAATTCTAATTCTTTAGACTCTAACTTATCACGCACCCGGTGATATCTAACATTAATATACTTAAACATATAATGAAAAGTAGAGTTTTTCAAAAGGTGCATAGCACTCTGACTATCACAGAATAACACATACCTCTCTTGATTAAGGCCAAGTTCCTGTATAAAAACTTTCATCCAAAGCAACTCTTTGCACGCTTCAGTTACGGCAATGAACTCTGCTTCCATTGTGAATAAAGCAACGCATTTCTGTAGTTTAGATTGCCAAGCCACAGCTCCTCCTGCAAAGTCAACCAAATAACCCGAAGTAGATTTTCTGCTATCAATATCCCCTGCCATGTCTGAATCGGTATAACCAATGACAATCAACTTCTCACTCCCAAATGAAAGTTTCAAACTAGAAGTGCCACGAAGATATCTAAAGATTCACTTCACTACATTCCAATGCTCTTTTCCAAGATTAGAAGTATATCGGCTAACTGTTTCAACTGCATAAGCTACGTCTAGTCTTGTGCAAACCATCGCATACATTAAACTACTCACTGCGGATGCATAAGGAACTTTCTCCATATCTTCAACATCTTTTTTGTCAAATGGACGTTGTTTCCTACTAAGGTTAAAATGTGTTACAAGAGGCATGCTCATCACTTTAGCTTTGTCCATCTTGAACCTTTGAAGTATTTTCTCTATGTACTTCTCTTGTGACAACCATAATTTCTTGGCTTCTCGATCACAACTGATTCTTATACCAAGAATTTGTTTAGATAGCCCCAAGTCCTTCATTGAAAAATACTTGCTCAATGTTTGCTTCAACTTTTCGATTCTCGAAGCATTTTGATCAACTATCAACATGTCATCAACATATAACAGTAAAATAATAAAATCATCTTTAGAGAACTTCTGTACAAAAACACAATGATCTAAAGTGGTCTTCTTATAGGCTTGCTCCCCCATAAAAGACTTAAATTTTCTGTACCATTGCCTCGGCGCTTGTTTTAAGCCATACGAGCTTTTCTTTAACCTACAAATATAATTCTCTTTACCTTTCACTTTAAACTCTCTGACTGCTTTATGTATATTTCTTCCTCTAAATCACTATGAATGAAAGCATTCTTCACATCCATTTGCTCATCTCAAGATCAAGACTCGCTATTAATCCCAAAACAACTCGAATTGAAGACATTTTCACAACAAGAGAGAAAATCTCATCAAAATCAATTCCCTTCTTCTGATTAAAACCTTTAATAACCAATCTAACTTTGTATCGAGGATGTGAATCATTCTCATTATATTTCAATTGATAAATCCATCGATTCTTCAAAACTCTCCTACCCTTAGGCAAAGTGACCAAGTCGAATGTATGATTGTCATGCAACGATTTCATCTCATCTGACATAGCATCAATCCACTCTTTCTTGTTCACATCCTTTATTGTTTCTTCATACATTTCAGGCTCACCTGCATCAGTTAGAAAAACATACTTACTCGAAGGATACCGGGTAGATGGACGACGGTATCTGGTAGACCTTCTCAATTCAACTACTGGTGGAACCGCCTGTTGCTGAATATCAACAACCCCATCGGCCTGAGTATTACTATTTTCTACACCCTAATGTCCATTCTAAATCTGATCATGAACATCATGCTGAGCATTATCATCAACCTAATCAGGTGATTGTCTCTGTGGCTCACTGAATAGAACCGGACCAATATAAACTAAATCAAAATCTCGGGAAACTGTCTTCTCTTCCCTGTCGACGTCCATTATGGTTTGATCCTCAACAAATACAACATCTCAGCTCCTTACGATCTTCTTCTCAATTGGATCATAAAGCCTGTAACCAAACTCATCAGAACTATAGCCAAGAAAAATACATTTTCGTGTCTTGGCATCTAATTTGGACCTCTTATCTTTGGGGACATGAACAAAACCTTTGCAGCCAAATACTTTTAAATGGTCATAGGAAACATCCTTACCAAACCAAACTTTGTCTGGCACATCACCATCTAAAGCAACCATGGGTAACAAGTTAATAACATGAGCAACTGTATTCAAAGCCTCACCCCCAAAAGGATTTTGGTAATCTGGTATTTGAAATCAAACATCTAACCCTCTCAATTAATGTCCAATTCATTCTTTCAGCAATGCCGTTCAACTGAGGGGTCTTTGTATGTGTCTTTTGATGATGAATACCGGGCTTTCTACAGTACTCATCAAATGGTCCAATGTATTCACAACCATTGTCTGAACGAATACATTTCAACTTCTCTCCAGTCTATCTCTCCACTAGAACATGAAACTGTTTAAATGTATCTAACACTTGGTTTTTTGTCTTCAATAAATAAACCTAAAATTTCCTTGAATAATCATCAATGATGGTCACAAAATAAGCAGCACCACCAAGTGTTAGTGGTTTGATTGGACCATAAACATCTGAATGTACTAAAGATAATAAATCTAACTTTCTTGAAGAATGATGACTTTTGAATGAAACTCTTCTCTGTTTTCCTACTAAGCAATGTGCACACTTCTCAAGCTTCGCACTCCTACTCCGGTGAGTAAATTTTTCTTCGCTAATAAGCTCATACCTTTCTCACTCTTGTGATTTAATCACTTGTGCCATAACTCAATTACATTCCCATCTTTCACAAAATTACAGAAATCCTTGGAAATTTTGGCCTGGCACACATATAAAGAAGATTCTTTCTTTCCTCTAGCCACAACTAAAGAGCCTTCTGTGAGCTACCACTATCCATTAGGAATGATACTACAGAAGCCCTTATCATCGAGTTTCCCTGCATAAATCAAATTCAACTGTATATCTGGTGCATGTCTAACATCTCTAAGAACCAATCTTGTTCCATTAGTAGCCTCCAGACACACACTTTCCATACATACAACTTTAACCACACCATTTTTGCCCATCTTTAATGTGCTAAAGTTTCCCAAGTATAGGAACTAAAAAACTCCTTCTTCGAAATGACATGACATGAATCTCCACTATCAATTGTCCAAATTGTCTCATTGCATACCAAATTCACATTATCATCATAGCATACAATAACAAGATCATCAGTAGCTGTAGCAACCCGATCACTATTAGTATGATCATTTTTCTCATTATTTTCACTACCATTCTTCTTTTCTCTTTTCAACTGAAAGCAATTCTTCTTAATGTGACCCTTTTTGCCACAATGATGACATTCCACATCCTTATGCCATGATCGTGACTTTCTGTTCTTGTTTTTACCTTTTGAACCTTTGTATTGATTCCTCCCTCTACTTTCTGCAACTAAGGCTGAAGAAGAAGAACCCTAATTTTTCCTACTCGTCTCTTTATTTATAATACCACCTTTCGCAAAATCCATGGTAATAGTACCATCAGGAGCAGAATTACACAATAACACACGAAACATCTCCCAAAAGTTCGGAAGAGTACCAAGTAACCAAAACACAAGTACCTCATCTTCAAAATTAATATTCATGGCTAAGAGCTGATCTATCACTCATTGAAACTCATTCAAGTGATCGCATGTGGATCTGTCTTCCTTATAATTCAATTGCATGAACTGCTTCATCAGAAACATTTTATTGTTGCTAGTTTTCCGCGCATATAACAACTCAAGCTTCGTCCAAAGACTCCTAGTGTGAGTTTCTTTCTTTATGTGATTCAAAACATTATCGTCCACAAATTGACAAATGAAGCCACACACAGATTTTTGCTCAATAACCCAATCAATTTCGGACATATTTTCTGGTTTTGAATTGGCAAACACAGGTAAATGCCAATGTTTCATACAAATAAGGTCTTCCATTTTACCACTCCAAATATGGTAATTATTTCCATTCAAACTAACCATTCTGTTCAAACTCAATCCCAAAAGCTCTGATACCACTTTTTGGGGAGATTTCACACATGGGAAGCCCAACTAGAGCGGCCTAATAAATAGTAAAAATCCATCAGATCCCAAAAGCTTAAACTAATGGGTCATGGTTCCTTGCCACTTATTAGGTGCTCCAGTTCTTCTTAATTTTCCAATGTGAGACAGTATCCATGAACACAACAAAATACCACTTGTTGGGGAGGTTTCACACACGGGAAGCCCAACTAGAGCGGTCCAATAAGCAGTAAGAGCCCACCTGATCCCAAAAACTTAAGCTAGTGAGTCATGGTTCCTTGCCACTTATTAGGTGCTCTATTTCTTCTTAATTTTCCAATGTAGGACAGTATTCATGAACACAACAAATCTCCCCCTTCATGAATACACTACCACATTAAAGCCCACTCCCTTACAAACTCAATCTCTACTCCAGCAAGCCCATCTTTTCACAATGGACCCATTTAGTACCCGTGAAAGTAGTAAAGTCATCACAAACCTACTTGTCCACGAGTCATCCACTAAGCCCAGTCCAACCAGAAGAGAAATCACTTGCTTTCCCGAGTAATCCAATATTCTGACTTTGATACCACTTGTTAGGAAAAAACGATATCACAATCTTGTGAGCCTACGAAGAAACGACTAAACACGAACAAAACAGCAATCTAATCACAATCAAAATATATCAAAAATTAGCACCAGCAACACAACACAATTTTAACGTGGAAACTCCCTCAATATGAAGGATAAAAACCATAGGACTGATCTCGGAGTCCACCCAAATTTTTACTATATAATTTTAGGTACAAAACCTAATTCCAATTCAACATATGAGCACTACAATTCCAAAAATAATGGAATCAACAATATAGTGAAAAACAAGCTATATCACAAAAACCAAGAAGAATATGGCAAAATCTCACCCAAAACACAGTAATCCCGAAACTGGCCCAAAACCCAATCACTAAAAATTTCAAATAGAAAACTGACCATACATATTGAAGAACAAGGAATCACAATCCTACTGTCAAAATTTCAACTCAATCAGACCACGAATCGACCTCTGATCGTTGCTTTAATCAAGACTGGATAGAAGAGAAAAATAGCTCTTTTTCTGCTTTTGGCTCTCGGGCGGGTGGCTGCTACTCTGACCCTTCCTTCACGTTGCAAACCAAATAAAAAAGTATGTGTCTAGAACCCTACATGGTCTGGACACAAGACAAACCCACATGGGCTGGACATAAGGCTCAAAAGCCTAACATCTACTACGTCTCTTGTGTGTTTCTAACCTTTCCTGAATGTTAAGGCATAAACCACCTTCATAACTTTCCATTCCAGTCTTCTTGATATTTATCCTTTGCATTAATCATCTCTGTATCCACTCAAACATGGAAATGATGGGTTTATCCCTAGCTTTCAAGATGTAACTGTTGAATGACTTATTCAAATTGTTTACTAATATGTCACTCTTGCATCTGTTACTAAAATGTGCCCTCAACCATAGTTTTGAAGGTATTTTTCTCAACCATTCCATAGTATTCATCTTCCCATCCTCCTTTGGATCTACTCTTTCCAAATCAACCATTACCCATCTAAAGTCTGCCATATTCCCTGTGAAGGTTGCGATCCAAAAAAACCTTTTCAAGTTTTTCCCCCTTGAATCTTAACTTGAAATTTTAATACATGTGCCTAAGGAAAAATATATGTTCTGACCTAGGGAATAACTGTTTTATGGTAGTGACCAGGCCCTTTTGTCTATCAAAAATAAAAAAACTAAGGAACTGATGACTCACTAGCATCGCCAATTTGGTGCTTCAATTCTTCTAAAAACCAACACCAACTATCAAACGTTTTAGCTTCCACCACTGCCATAGCAATAGGGTACATATTGTCATTTTCATCCCTCCCCAATGCAATTAGGAGTGGGCTACCAGTTGGACTCTTCAAGAAATAGCCATCCAACCTAATTATTAGCTTGCACCCAGCTAAAAACCCATCCCTTGTTGAACCAAGACTATAGAACATCCTCTGAAAAATACCAACTTACTCCTCACTTTGGTGGCCAACTTTTATAGTTTTGCGGCTTCTTGGATTATCTGCCAACAAGACATTTGCATATGCTCTAACCTTATTATACTATTCCATGTCAACCCCATGAAGTATTTCATTAGCCTTGAGCCTAGTCCTGTATGCCTGCTTTAAGCTCACATCCAACATATATGTCTAGCATATGCTTTTGGCTAGTGCTTCTACATTCACATTGGGATCATCCATTCTTTGTGCCGTATTTTCTTGCTCATATATTTGGAATTTACATGAACATTGTTGTACTCTCTTCTACAGATGTGTGCCCCTTTTATGCTCTTTATTTGGAAAATACTGCTACCCTATATAAGATTGACATGAATTCTCTAGTTGCAAACTCTTTACATATAGCCGTCACTTTGCTTGTTTCATTCTTCACACACCAAAATTCAAATCCTTCCCAAACATGCCATTCTACAAGGGACTCTCGAAATGCAGTAATTGTTGCAAACTTTTGACCAACTTTGAGACAAAATTCAGGCTTGGAAAACTCTACGTTTGCATTAAACTCTTGATGTGGATCTGTTATATTCTCACTTTAATCATATAGTTGAGCATCAAGCAAATCCTCGTCCAAGTCAACCTTCTCATTCCATCATTCATCAATTTGGTGTTACTCTTCAAATATATCTTGTTCTTCAGTTCTTGCTTCCCTTGATGCTTCGAATTGAGGCCGATCTAGTGAATCCTCGTCTTCCACATTCCTTGAAGCTAGCGCTTGTTCCTCACCTTCCAAATCATTTGAATCTAGAGATTTTTCCTAATCTAATTGTGGCTCAGCATCTATTGCATCCGAGTTTGAAGCATCTTCAACTCCTACATA
Organism: Gynochthodes officinalis; assembly: GCA_020080225.1. Taxonomy (NCBI): domain Eukaryota; kingdom Viridiplantae; phylum Streptophyta; class Magnoliopsida; order Gentianales; family Rubiaceae; genus Gynochthodes; species Gynochthodes officinalis. The sequence continues at coordinate 11,606,136 of CM034615.1, read as the reverse complement.
TTTATTGGCCGCGGATTCAACACTAGCCCTTACATCTCTAAAGATGTCTTCATCCTCACTCCCATCGGGTCCTTCTTCAAGCCAATCTGCATTTTATGAATCTCTATCGTTTGAGCCAATTGGTTGTTCAGCAAGTTCTTCATTGTTTTGCTCAATTAACACTCCTGTTTCTTGCTCTACCTGGCTATGTACATCTCCTTCAACTGATTGTTGGTTGCTCTGTTGCACATATTTACTTTTTTTTGGACTGCTCTTTTTTCTGTTTTTCATTCTTACTCTGCTTGGCCTCTTTTGCTTTTCTTTTTTCGCAAATTCGCGCTTCTTCTTTGCAGCTTTTAGTTTTGCCCTACACTCCTGCATGCTCACTGGTTTACTTGATTTTCTTTTTCTTGAATTCCCCAAATCAAATTCTTAATGTTTGTATAAATAAGTTGGTAATGCAATTGATACTAGGGATTACTTTAGCAAATATGGAAGGAAAAAAAAGGTTTCCCTTCCTTTTTTTGTTACTTTACATTTTCCTTCACTACCTTTGGCCATAGGTCTGTTTTGGTTTTTTTTTATTATTATTCATAAACTTAGTTTAGCAATGGAGATAGAGTCCAATTGTACTATTAATAGGCTTATACGGGAAGTTTTTAAAAATAAAAATAAAAAATTGACATTTTTCCCCCTTTTGAGAGAGAGTCATTCAACCATGAACTAAGCCAAAAGCAAACAATTATTTTAGGTGGTAAAGGAATGTGTACTCCATCTGAAAAAAAGAATCCAAATTGATCAAAGTACTACTTTATATTTATGGTTAACTAAATAAAAGTACAACTCATTTTATATAATTAATTTCCATTTATGTCCTTGACATTTTTATGAATATCTAAATCAGCTCGTGTTATTTCACTCATATATTAATATTTTCTTTTCACTTCACAACAACAAAGTTTTCTCAAATTACTACTCATATTATTTTGGCAGGATGTTGAAAATTTTTTAAACTTTCATTTCTAAAATAAAGGGTTTTATTTGAAATTATCTTGTCTTCTTTTTTTCTTTTTCTTTTTCTTTTTCTTTTTTGGTCAAAATTCTTCAGTCACCAAAAATACTTTGCAAAAACAATCCCACTTAGAATTGATTTCTCTTATCATGCTAATTCTGAAATAATTCCATAAAGTTAGAAGCTGATGACAAAGATGAATTTTTTTTAATTCTTAGGTCTATTATGAATTTTTTTAAAATAAAACTCTTTGCTTGATGACAAAGATCCCATAGAGTTATAAGCTGAAGCCAATCCTACTTATCTCGTAAGGTACTAGAATAGCCTGCTTTAGTAGTATGATTTTTCTTGACATTTGACATTTGACATTTGATATCTACATTAATTGGCATTTTAGGATGTCTGGATGACTCCCAAGTCCGATGGTTGACATTCATGTCTCTGCAATTTTAGGTTGGTCAGCTAAGAAGCCCTGTTCATGGTTGTGTTCAATCTCAAGGTTACATTCAGTTATGCTTTTGAGTTTGGGATAGCAATTCTTACATGCACTTGTGCCTTGTGGGTATTTGCTCCGTTTGACATTCGTAGGGTGAAAGGTACATGTAACGAGTGCAGGTAGCTGTAGAGAGTTTTTGTTTTTTTTTTTTCCTCTTCCTGCATCTAAACTGAACAAGTGGTGGAGAAGATTTTCTTGCCTCTATATATATATATATATATGGGTAGATATATCATTTATATGTATACATATTATTTTAGAGCTTTTGATAATTTTAATTTCTAATATTTAGAGGTCTAGCAATTTTAGTTTTTAAAGTTTTTAAATTGACAAATTTAATTTTTATACTTTCACAGTTGAATGACATGTGATCGAAAGAATTAAGAACTAATGATTAGAGCATATGAGGCCATATTTATATAATATTTTTGATAGTTTTAGTGTCCAATATTTAAAAAATTTAGCCCTTAAATAATTATATAAAGAAATCCAACTTTTAGAGTTTCAATTTACAACAATTTGAAAATTTGACTTTATTACCATACATTTGTATTTTAGAGTTTGCATGGAGAAGGGTAAATTAACATACATTGTTTTTCATTTTTAAAATCAATATCAGCAAAAAAATGGAACGAAAAATGTTACTTCTGTTTTTTTTCTAATGTTGATTTCAAAAATAGAACAAATATATGTAACTTCAGTCTTCCTATTTTGTGTTTTTTTTTTTTTAAGCCAACAAGGTCACTTTTTATCTATACAAATTGCAATTATATAAATAGATTTGTAAACTTAAAATTTTTAGTGACTAAAACTATCAAAATTGTAAACACTAAGGACTAAATTATCAAAAACTTTATATAAATATGAACCCCATATGTTCCAACCATTAAATTTTTAATTTTTTTTCTTAGTTATTTTTAAATTGTTACAAATTGAAACTACAAAATTTAAATTTGTCGATCTAAAATCTTTAGGTACTAAAAATTGTTGAACCCCCAAATAGTGTTAACTAAAACTATCGGTAACTTATTACTTTACTAATATTAGTTTGAATACTAGTCCATATGTTTAATTGAATTAGTTTAATTGTTAAAATTGAGTAATTTATTTGGTGTAATGTATTTTTTAGCTTGCTTTTGATTTTTTGTTACGGTATAATTTAGATACTCCCTCATCCCTAAGAAAGAGTCTATTTTTAATTTGGTAAAAAAAAAATTAAATTACAAAACACAATACATTTAATGTACTATTAAATATATAATTTTACATCTTTATCTTTATTTTTTAATTTGATTTATATATTGTTATTATTAGTAAGGGTAATGTAAAAATTTCACACTAAAAGTGAATTTTTTTGGCACATTAAAATTGAACTTCTTCGTTTTTTTTTTTAAGACAAAAAGAATATTAAAATTTTAATTTTCTATATTGTTTTTACTAAAAACGTGGTTCTATTGAGCACCTGTGGGGGAAAGTAGGGCTAGAGACGAGTTGCGAGTACTTGGTTTTATATGCAAGTTTGATGTCAGGGGGGACTCCTCTATCCCAAATCCATCCCGACCAATTACTACTTTGAATTGTTTTTCTATGTTGAGAGCACTTTTTCAAAATTTCAAATACATATAGGCAGTACCTAACCTGGATGATGATAATTCTGCAACAGATGAGCTTCTACTTATAGGCACGCCTCTTTTTTCTTTTTTTAATGAGTAATGATATTTTTATTGATTTTTCATAGTGCAAAGTTGCAATGACTGATGTAGTAAGTATGAAAAAATAAAACTATTTATTTATTATTTTGTATTTTTTAAAAAATATGATAATTGAATTTTGTTTTTTCATGTTTGATACATAAGTCACTATAGGCTTCATTTGGATTGTGTTTTATTTGAGAAAAGTTGTATTGAAATGTGCGAAAATTTTGATGGGTATTTTTTTATGAAAAAAAGTATTTTGGACGGAAAAATAGGAGGAAAATTTTTTAAAAATTATGTGAGATGAATTTGAGTGGGAAAATTTAAATTTTAAATTTTGAAATAAAAATGTGTTTTGATGTTTTATTTTTGTTTAAGAAAAATTAACTTTTTGTAAATAGAAAATCTGTCCAAATGAAGCCATTTGTTATTATGAAAAATCATTAAAAGTATCATTACTCTTTTTCTGATAAGGATTTTGTGGGAATTTTTGTTGAGATTTAGCTTTGACTTTTGAAACTGAACTTAAAAAAAAAATTAAAAAAAAAAAAAAAACCTTTTTTTCCCTCAAATGAAAGAGTAATGATATTCATACTGACTTTTCGTGGTAACTGATGTAGCAAGTATAAAAAGACAAAATCATCCCTTATTATTTTGCAGTTTTAAAGAAGGATGATGAATGAATTTTGTCTTTTTATACTTGTGATATCAGTCACTATGATTAATCACTAAAAGTATCATTACTCTAGATGAAATAAGTACTAAAAAATACCCATCATCGGACTAGTTTTTTTGGCTTCATGGTTTACCATGTTATCTTACGCCTAAGCCAAAATTCCTATAAGTTTTAAAAAGTTCAAATGGTATTTCATGCAAAGAAAGACAATCAACAAGAATGAATAAAAGAATAAATAACTCTTGCCTTGTTTTAATTCTTTTTTCTCTGTGGCTTAGTTGCTAATATTTGAACTATGCCATTCATAGAAGCTAATAGCAAGGTCGAAGTGCATTTACAATGAATTCGAGTTTCAAGCCATATTAAGTGAAACTCCCTTGTTTATACTATAAATGCAAGTGTTCATTTAAATCCTCAAAAGCAGCATTGTATTTCTAAAATGGAAATAAAAATTTTATGCATTCACGTCATTACGTAAAATGGTACAATGGCATGTTTGGTTCGCTGTAATGAATAAGGCTGTAATTGAATTTCAATTCAGTGGGAATTAGGCTGTAATGAATTAGGCTGGAATTGAATTGAATGAGTTTGGTTCAAAGGAATTGAATAAGGTTGGAATCATTATTCTTGTGTTTGGTTGGGGTGAATAGAACTAACGAATTGTGTTAAATGACTAAAATACCCTTATTTTAAGCATTTTATTATTGAAAGAGAAAATAGAGTGAGAAAAAATGATGAGAGAGAAAGAAGAGTGAGAAAATGATGAGAGAGAAAGTAGAGTAAGAAAAATGATGAGAGAGAAAGAAGAGTGAGAAAATGATGAGAGAGAAAGTAGAGTGAGAAAATGATGAGAGAGAAAGTAGAGTGAGAAAAATGATGAGAGAAAAAGTAGAGTGAGAAAATGATGAGAGAGAAAAATGATGAGAGAGAAAGTAGAGTGAGAAAATGATGAGAGAGAGAAAGTAGAGTAAAAAAATGATGAGAGAGAAAGTAGGGTGAGAAAATGATAAGAGAGAGAAAGTAGAGTAAGAAAAATGATGAGAGAGAAAGTAGAGTGAGAAAAATGATGAAAGAGAAAAAAGAGTGAGAAAATGATGAGAGAGAGAAGTAGAGTGAGAAAAATGATGAGAGAGAAAGTAGAGTGAAAAAAAAAAGATGAGAGAGAAAATAGAGTGAGAAAAATGATAAGAGAGAAAGTAGGGTGAGAATTGCAATTCTTAAATAAAATTGGACGGGCAAAATTGGAAAAAAAAAATTGGCCAATTCCTTGGTGCAAGGAATTGCAATTCAGCCTTCTAAAGGAATTGGAATTCATGACTGGAGTGAATTCCTTTGAACTAAACAAATGCATTAAGCTTAATCAGGAATTTGGTTGGAAGGAATTGTCAATTCCTTCCAACCAAACATGCTATAAGAGAACAATCTATCTACATATAAGGGCAAAAATAAAAAGCTTATATAATTAACTTTCTGGACTAAAAATAAAAATTTACCAAATGCTTGGGGTTCTTTTTTCTAAAATAAATCTGTTGACGTTATAATCCAAATGTGAAACATAATAGTAATACCTTCCCCCCATAAATAATGTACACTTATTACCTTTTTCATATTTTTAAACTGGCATTCTTGTAATTTTTTGGAACGATATTCTTACAATGTCTATTATTATTCAATTAGCGAGCATGTATAGTCTAAAAAAAAAAAAAAGTTAAACACACCTAAAAAATTTCATACTAATGACTCAATATACATAATAATTGAAAATGAATTATTTTCAATTTTGACGTCATGATTTAAAGTCATAACTAGCAAGTGTAATTGTGTAGCAATCCCCAACAAATGAATAAAACTTTATTTCCCTATTTTTAGTAACTTACTCATGAAATTATAGGTTTATTCATAAACTAGACATTGAATATTATTATTCACTCCAAACGCATTAATAATTCAGTTGGGATTTTTTTTTCCTTTTTGGTAGAAAATGAAGTAGATTAACTGGTTATGATTTCTTTGTTGTCAACTCACCTCAAATATGTGTAGATGTTGAAAACCAACCAAAGTCTCCTCCAATTTAGGAGGAAGAAACATGGACTCTAGAAGTCATTTACGATAAGCAAAAGACGCAAAAAAAAAAACCAGTGTCTATTATAAGTTTTTTAACGTTTGAAGAAAGTACATTAATTCGACAAATGTGTGGGAGGCTGTTAATAATGAATTATTACCTTGCATTTTCTTCTGAAACTTCCCAACCCACCTAATATTTTATTGCTTCCCTTTTGGGAGTCTTCAAAATTTCCTTTTCTTGTGTGTTTCCCTTGTGAAACCCAAAGGAAAACCATTTTTTTTCTTCCATCTTATGTGTCTCAGGATTCAAGTAAGTTCTTTCTTCGCAATAATCATTTTGTTTCTGTTTTACTTTTATTTATCTTCTGATCGAGTTTCAAAGACGGGTAAGATGATCATATTATCTTCCATATGCAAAGTTTTAGCTGTCTTACGTTATGCAAACATTTAGTGCAATTGCAAAACCATAAGTTAAGGAAAGAAAGCATTTAAAATTTTGCTTGATCTTCTTCAATTAATAGTTCTGCCAAAGAAAAGGGAAAAGAACTTAAATTAATGCACTGTTGTATTTAAAACAAGAGGAACCATCCAAGAATTTTATTTTATTTTATTTTATTTTTGTCTTTCCTAAACATTCGTTACATGCAACATTGGACAATGTAAATGCAAAAACACCATCCATCATCTGAAACTCCAAAAGAATATATAAAAACATTTAGACAAATCATAGAATTCATTTCATTAACCAGAAAGAGGTCTTTGTTAGACGTCACCATAGGATATTCAAAGTCAAAAGAACAAGAACAAATTGTGCATGTCAGAATTGTGAAATCTAGGTGATACATAATTCTCTGCCTGGATTTTGTTTATCTTTATGCAACAAAAATCTCATTTAACTTAAGGCATATATACATTTTTTTTTCTCTTTTTGTACAAATTTTGGTTTGTGCGTGATTTATTTCAGTCCGTGTGAATATATTCTGACAGTTTGCTATCTGTGAAATTAACCATGAATACAGGATAGGAAGAAAATGATTAGGCAACTGCTTGTGTCCTTCTTATTCATCCAAATCACCCTTGTGGCTGCAAGGGGCAGGGGAGGACACCACCGACCCGCCAACGGTCCCCCTCCTGGCAAAAAATGGCTGACTCTAAATGGTATTCTTATGCCAAATATATTCAAGAAACTGAATTCTATTTTCAGAGATTAAATCCTAAATTTTGAATTTCTTTTGCAGGTGGTGAGCCAGTGGTCGTGGCCAGGGGTGGATTCTCTGGATTTGCTCCAGAGTCCAGCAACGAGGCTTACACTTTGGCACAGCAGACGAGCTTGGCTAGCACAATCTTGCTCTGTGATCTCCAGTTGACAAAAGACTCACTGGCCTTTTGCCAGTCTAGTTTGGACCTTGAAAATTCAACAAATATTGCCACAGTGTTCGAAAACTTGAAACCAAAAACCTATAAAGTAAATGGAAACGAAACATCAGGATGGTTCGGGGTGGATTTTTCCGCAGAAGAACTATTCAAGAATGTAACGTGTAAGTTGTTCAACCCTTAGACACATTACACCTTTATGTCTAACTACTGCATCATCTTCCCACGTCGCATTCTTCTTCTTTAAAATGGAATGTAAAATTCTGTACAACTTTAATCAAGCCAAAAAATTACACATTGATTGATTAAATTGTGGGTCAAACTTTTTTATGGGAATCAGTTTGGTAAAAAGAATGGAGATTTTCCATTATCATAGTATTGTTCCTAATTTTTATGTGATATTTCTTGCAGTGATGCAAAGTATTTACTCTAGATCACCAGGTTTCGATGGCTCATCTGGTTTGGTGTCACCCTATGATATTGTGAGCTCGCAAGAATCTCTAAGGCTGTGGTTAAATGTTGAGGTCTCTTTCTAGATCTCCTCATTCTGGTTCATCTTAACTTTTATTTTGGTTGAGTAGAGTACAAATGCAACTTTTGTTAGTATCAACAATTCTGGCGAAAACTAATGTTGTCTCAATTGTTAACAGTATCCTAGCTTCTACGACGGACTGAAAATCAGTCCAGCATTATATGTTGCAGATACCATGGGAGACTTGCGTCCTGCATACGTTTCATCACCTGAGGTTGCATTCTTGAAAGGCTTATCAACACAGGTGGACAAGGCTACGACTAAGCTTGTTCTCAAGATTCCAAACTTAGTTGATATCAGACCTACAACCAAAACACCATATTCCACATTGCTGTCAGACATAAACACAATCAAGACATATGCATCAGGAATTATTCTCCCAAAAGACAGCATATGGCCTGTTGATAATGCAAGGATTTTGCAGCCTGCCACCTCTTTCGTCTCTGATTTCCACAAAGCAGGTCTGGAAGTGTTTGCTTCTGGCTTTGCAAATGATAACTACTTGAGCTACAATTATAGCTATGATCCAGCCAAGGAATACCTGCAATTCATAGACAATTCTCAGTTTTCAGTTGACGGGGTGATAACAGATTTCCCTGCCACTGGATCAGCGGCCATTGGTGAGATTAAACTTGTTCTCTTCTGATTTTTTTCTTTGCCTGATAGGCTGCTCAAGGTGCATTGTTGCAAAATCTGTTACATTGTCCAAGGATTCACAGTATCTTAAAATTTAATTACAATTCCCTTGTTTGGATAGCCATGATCATTGATCTCAGAAACTGTTCCTTGTAAATGCAGGATGCTTAGCTCAGAACCAAAATGCTTCCAGAATTACAAAAGGTAAGAAATCTTTAACTATTTACTACTGATAAATTGCCTTGTCAAAAAATTCAGTTATTCTCAAACTTGCTATCACGGAGAATAATTTAAACTCTTCTTGCATTAAAGCTTTGATCATAACCCATGATGGTGCAAATGGAGATTACCCTGGATCGACCGATCTAGCCTTCCAAAAAGCCATAGATGATGGTGCTGACATAATTGATTGTTCTGTTCAAATGTCAAAAGATGGAATTGCCTTCTGCTCGCCGTCAGTCGATCTTACAGGAACAACCACTGCAGCATCCTTTTTCATAGACCGATCTGCAAAGATTCCTGAAATCCAAAATAAAGATGGAATATTTTCCTTCGATCTCACATGGAGTGAAATTCAATCACTAAAGCGTAAGCTTTTGAGATGCAATTACTAATTCAGTAAAGTGCTTACGGTAATATGTAGTTCCACACCTTTTATATATGTTCTTTGTCTTCCTTTTCAGCTCAACTTGCAAGTGTTTTTGATGGTCTTCTTGCTCGAAATCCAGCAAATAAGAATGCTGGAAAGTTTGTCACTCTTGCTGATTTCTTGGATCTTGCAAAGACAAGGGCAGTCACTGGGGTTTTAATTAAAATTGAAGTAAGATTCATTCTCTCAGTCGAACTTCTTCCATGGACTTGAATTATCAACACGGATTTAAATTCCATCAGCACATAGTTTGTCACTATGTGCTTTCATTCTCAAATGTCTATTGACCCTTGATCTCTCTCTCAGAATGCTGCTTACCTAGCATCAAAGAAAGGTCTTGATATAGTTGGTGTTGTCACCACTGCGTTGAGCAATGCCACCTTTGATAAGCAGTCCACTCAGAAAGTGTTGATTCAATCTGATGACAGTTCAGTGCTTTTGAAGTTCCAGGATTTCAGCACCTACCAAAAAGTCCTTGCAATTGCCAAAGAAATAAATGGCACAACAGAACAAACAGCAGAGGAAGTTAAAAAATACGCTAATGCAGTCAGAGTGTCCAGGAATTCCCTTGTTCTGAACTATCCAAGCCCTGTCTTCATGTCCATGTCTTTCAGCAATCTTGTTGAAGTTATGCACGCTCAGAACATCTCAGTATATGTTGGAGTTCTCAGAAATGAGTTCCAAAACTTTTTATTTGATTACTTTGCCGATCCCTATGTAGAACTTGCAACTCTTACTCAGAAAGGAGTAGATGGGATAACAACTGATTTCCCTGCCACAGCAAGTGCATACATGAGTAAGTATTATCCTTTCAAAAATTACTTTAACAAATGCAATATCACTTCAACCCTTCCAGGAAAGTTCTCAGGGCAAACTAAATTTTACTTGTGTTTTTCATAATCTTAATCATGATCTCTCCCAAGAACTATTAAGGATTTCAGTGACCATTGATTAAATTTAATAAGCAAGAGTGATGATTCCATAGGGAAATTTTACTTGTTGCTTGAAGGAAATATTCCTAAAACCATACAAGACAAACATAGATTAGCAAACTACAGAGGTTAACCTTAAGCGTACAAAAATACAAATTGTTCAGTATGACCATATATGATTGCATTCGTTAAAGCAAAGATCCAGTTATAATCACAAATGACAGGCAAGAAGATCAGTGAATCTATAAATACGAAGAGAAAATTTGAGACATCCACACAAATACGAGATTTATGAACTACACGGTCCTGGTTTTGTTTAAATTTGTCTTTAAACTATTTGACTCCCTATTACTTAAAACTAACTTGCTGCTTTTTTTGCGACGGCAGAGTCCCCATGTTCTAATCCAAACGCCAATCTTCCATTTACAATATTGCCAATCCGCCCAGGTGACATGTATACTAGCCTCTTTACAGCAAAACCTCCTCAAGCTGCACCACCTGTACCTCTCCTCCAACCTGCAGATATTGTTGACCCTGCACTACCTCCTGTAACCAAGATTACAGATTCTACGACGACTCCTGGATCCCCATCTGGTTCCAACTCCAGCTCTCCTGCTTCAGGGCCAAAATCTTCAAGCACAACCACTTCTAGCAACACAATCCTTACCATTGCAGCAATGGTAGGACTACTTACTATACTAGGTTGCAACATCAAGTATTATTTCTGAAGCTGAGTGGATTGCGTAGTGCACACATGTTTTCTTTCCTCTCTTTATGTAACAACGTGATATACATATGCAGAAACACCATGGTTTACCCTTATTAACTAACTAGAAAAGCTTCTGTCCATATCTGTACTACTTCCTCTGCACTTTCAAAACTTTCTTCTTCTTTTTTTTTGTTTTTTTTTTTTAAAAAGGTTTACTTTTAAAAAATATATATAAATATATAAATTTAATAGTATATTAACTTTGTTGTAACTTCTAATTTTAAAATATTATAATAAAAAAAAGTATTATACAAGTAGACTTGTTCATTAATATTTTTTACTAATTATTTTATATGAAATTACAATTTTTAATAATATTTTATAATAACTTATGTAATAGATATGAAAAGTTAAAATTTATTCTTATCTAAAAATACAACTTTTGCAATATTGGTTTTGTATCAGATCCATAAGCTAAAAGGCAAAAATTATGACAAGTAATTATGTCTTTTTACTTTTGAACTAAGAAAAAAAATTTTTAGGACATTTGCTTGTATATTTTAATTGTTAATAGTTAATAATATTATTGATATTTTGATAAAAAAGAAAAATTATGTCTTTTTCAAGCACATCATTTGCTATGATTTTAAAACTCACTAACAATGTTATTATTTAAAATTTTAATATATAATAAAAATAATAATAAAGAAAAATTTAAAGAAAAAGATTATAAAGTTTTAATCATGTTTAAAATCCATAACATGGATTGAAATTTGCAGAGATATATATTTTTTACTTTTATTGTTATTTTTGTAATTCATATCTCTAGTTTAATAAATTAATGCCTATTTTAATTTTTTATATTTTCCAATGGTTGACTTTAAATCCATGAAAAATGAAAAGTGTCCAGATTGTAAAAAGATGGAAATATGGGTAGTTTTTTCAAATTGTAAAGGAGTGGGGAACATTCAAACAATTCTAACAATCTAACCTCAATGAATTATTTTAAGAACCATGAAATTTCTTACTTGGCCTTTTTATCCAGAATAATTGAGCATAATTTATTTGGAAAAAAAAATTTTCTTTTGGAAAGAACAAAAAGCCAGAACAGGAAATATTAGTCTGAGGCTCAGATCTGTGTGAACCGGACAGAGACATCGGCCACGCCATGGCTGCAAACCAGCAGTTGCATACGAAACAAACAATGTTGTTTGTAGTCCTCGTATGCCATCCGGGTTTGCCCCACCAAGGTACGGGTCGGTGCATCTCAAATGCCCAGTTTCGTTTGCTCAGAAAGGATATGACAAAGAAACATCATCACAGCCCCTTTTTCCGATTAAAGGAAAGCACAGCCTCCATCACCACCACCGTACTCCGCGAGTTAAAACAAAGAAAAAAAAAAAGAAAAAGATTAATTTTGCAGAGTCCCCAAGCTCGAGCTCCAATTGATCAGATAGCACACACACAAACACAAATCCAAACACAGAAATATATATATGTATATATATACATAGTACTCCATTTCCGCTTAAAAAGGGCTGTTGGATTCTTTTTTTTACAATTCCAAAAAATGGCGAAATCATTGGCCAACAGAGAGAGGCAACCACCCTTGAAGAAATCCCAAACTCCACTGCTGCCTCATTCATCTCCTTTCTGAGCCTTTCATGAAATCCCACGTTACTGGAGGCTCAGATTCGCCTTTTATCAGACAAAGGTTAAAATTGCTAAACCACCATGGTTGCAAGCAACAGTTGCCTCCCTGGAGACCCCTGAGCTGCCCTACCAAGATATGGAATTAGCTTTTAAAGGTCTGATTTTTCTTTCGAAAACAAAATTCATCACAGCCTCGTCTTGATCCAGAGAGAGATAGAGAGAGATATATCGACAGGGTGTAGATGCAGTGGACCTTTTTCCAGGGAAACCGATCCAGAAAACAAAGGGACTATTTTTGCAAATTTACCAGAGGGTTGTTCTCAAAAATGAACGGAAAAAATGGCTGTCTTTTGAGATCATCGGCAGAGAAACGCAGAGAGAGGGGGCAACCACCCTCGAGAACTCCCCTTCCTCCCTCGACCTCGTCTCCGCCTCATTCTTAAACTAATGAGATTTAAGGGTTTTGGGTTTTCGAAGCTGCTTTTAAATTTAGAGCTTGTTGGATGGGCCATTGACAATGCCGAAGACCTGGATAATGGTAAAAGCCCGAGTTTTCACAAATTCCAACCCAAATAGTTTGAAATGACCACCCCAATACATTATGTCCAAAGTTTTTATTTTTTTCTCTTCCTCCTTTCTGAGCTTATACCGCAAAACCCTTCAAGCCCTTTATAATTTTCACCCCTCTTTATCAGCACTTCTTTTCTCACGTTTCCAAATTGATTATTCAGAAAGTATATTATAATTAGATATGGTTATGGAGTGTTGACAATTTACCATTGTTTTTTTTATTGGCTCTCCCAATTTTACAGAAACACCATTATTCCTCTAAGACTACCATTTAGTCTATCACTTAAGTTTCAAAAATATATTTTTAAAAATATATTTTAAAATATTATTTAGATTCAGAATTTAAAATATATTTTAAAATTAAAACATTATACAGATTATAAATTTGATAATATGTTTAAAAAATTCAAATGTTGTATAAATTACACAAATTAAAATATTATAAAAATAATAGTTAAAATATTAAAATATGAGAATAAAATATTAGGAGATAAATGTGTTTTAAAATTATTTTTTTTTAAAACAAATCATCATCTTTAGATAATTATAAATAAACAATATTTTACATTTTAAAAAACGTGCATGAAATAAAAATAAAAGAAAAATAATTGTTCATACACAACTTTAGATGTTGTAGAAAAAAGTTTATAAAAAAAAAATTTACGGCAACAACTTATTTATTTAAACACATATTCTTCAACAGACACTGACGAGCAGAAGATAGAAGGGGATATTCCACGGTGTAAAAGATTGCCTTGTTAATTTTAATTTTTAATACTTAAAAAAAAAAAATAAACTGTTAAAATCCAATCTCCAATATTCATCAAAATTTCCAGAAAGAATTTAACTTAATTTAACTTTTGGATTAGTCAATCACTTTAAACAATGGTGGAAGAAATACAAAAACGCACAAAGGCATTCACTTTTGCTGGAAAGGAATTCCTCCTATCACCAAAGTGCAATATCCATCGTAGTTCTGAAGGAAATGATGAATTTTATAACTTAAAAAACAGAATTTTCATTTCCCCGTAACCATGAATGAAGAACTATGACAAGAAATTCTGAAAATATCGAGAAAAAGGGAGATCGGAAAATGTGGGATAAAAAGGAACAATACTGGAGAGTGGGAAAAAGGGAGCATGAATGTAATTACCAAAAACTAAGTAAATATATTTTCAAGGAAAAAAAATCGAAAAGGGGAGGCTCAGATCTGCCATTAGATCAGAGAGAAAAAGACTAATCCCGGCATGACTGCAAAAACCCACTTGAGATTTTGCCCAGCCAAGATACGGGCTAGCTCCAAATCTCACCGACGTTCGACTGAGAGGAGGAAATATCATCAAAGCCTCGGATTTTGGTTCGGTTTAGGGTTCTGGGATCCTTGTTCACCGATAAAAGACGACGAAATAGAGGCTGTCCTTAATCAATCAATGCCAGCAGAAGCCAAGGGGTTGTTTCGTTGGTTGTAGTGATGAGTGATGAAATCATCGGCCGCGTAATTGCAGAGAAGGGTAACAACCCTCTAATGGAAAACTCCCAACCTCTCTGAATTACACGGAGCCTCATTCAAGTACGTCGAGAAGGCAGCACCTCCGGTTTGAGATTGAGAGAGAGGGAGACTACTAGATAAATACTCCATAAGTCCCCAAAAAGAATACAATATAAAAAATTCATGAAACAAAAATATATTTTGAAAATGAATCTAGAAGTAGCCAAAAAACTTATCTTATGAGGCTTGCTATGTATATGAATAGAAATTCAAGTGTAGAAATTCTTTTATGTTTGGAGTGTGATATATTTGAGAAAAATTTTATTGGAATGTGTGAAAATTTTGGTGGGTATTTATTTATAAAAAAAAATATTTTAGAGGGAAAAATGAAAGAGAAGATTTTTTAAAATTATGTGAGAAGAATTTGAGTGGAAAAATTTTAATTTTAAAATTTGAAATAAAAATGTGTTTAGAGTGTGATATTTTTATTTAAGAAAATTATCTACTTTTTCTATTTGCAAATAGATATGCCTTGTCCAAAAAAGAGGGGCAAATTTTATTTTTTTAAAATAAAATTTTAAATTGAGTATATTTTAAAATTTTAAATTTCAAATAAAACTTTTTGATAAAGGTCTACAGAAAATTAAGTATATTTTAATTATAATAATATAATGTCTTGTCTCTCAAAATTAATTTGTTATAGCGGTTTTTTAATAAGAACTTGAAATATTTTAGGTTATTTTTATAAATTTTATCTCTTATTATGCCCTTTAGAAAAGCAAAAAAAATCCTTTTTAATTACCAAAGTTTTTTTTTCTTTTTATGCTTTTAGAAATGTTAGCCCACTTTCATTACTTTGCACTAAAGACGGAAAATCCATGCAATATTGCTTGTAATTGCTATTCTTTAGCTCTTGATTTTACATTGTAACCAGCACAATTATATTGTAATTTTAAAACAATTAGTGGAAAACAGAGAATTTGAGAAGACTGATACACCCGCCACTATTTGTACCTTTAATTTTTTAAACAAAATTTTAAAAAAATGAAGAAAATTATTAATGAGAATAATATCAAAGGAACTTTTTTAAGACGTTGAATTATAAACATTGATAAAAAATTTATTGCTACTCCAACTTCCAAAGTTAAAAGCATTTGAGGGGTTAGCTCTTCTGTTGTTTGGAACCTCCGCCTGGCATCTAATACTTAACAAATTAAGTGAATATTAACATTTTGTCTTTGTGGCATTCAAATGCAATAAATATATTAATAGAGTTTTTTTAATAAAAAATTCAAATATTTTTGACTTCTTTTTGGTGAAAAATGAGATTTTGTTTTTCGCAGTAATATTATTTCAATTCCAATATTCGTGCAAGGATAATCGAAATAATTGAAGAGGGAGCGTCTTTTACGGTTTTACCCATTTCTTGACAAATTCGGATGGCAACATGTTGCTGTACATAAATTAAGGATGGAAATGATGTAGAATGTATGAACTATTTCGTTTTGTATTTCTGCATTTATAAAATAAAAATAATAATTTTTTTTGGGAAAATATAAAAAATTATTTCAGTAATATACTAATATAAAATAAGACAACAATGGAAACGGATGGACAATACAAGGCTTTATTGTGACGGAAAGTAGTGGGTTTTTCACCACATATCAGTTCATTTGTTTTTAACTCTCTTCCTACTTGTGTACTACAATTAAAATGACCGTAATTTTAATAAAACAAAGTTTATGTCAGTTAAGTTGGCCACCAACCAAAGGCCTAAGGCTTAGTGTTGGGGTTGGTCCAGGTTCAATCTATGTGATTGACTTAAAAAAAATTTAGTTAGTGTCATTCACCACTTAGGTCTGGTGGTTCTTGGTTGGTGATGCCATACACCACTTAAATCTGGTTGTTTAATCCCTAGCCCTCATATAAGTCGATTGTTGTTTTTTTTTCTTTTTGTCTTTCTATCTTTTTTCTATCATCATTTTTTTTCCCCACAAATCCATGGTATCATCATTTTTTTTCCCATAAATCCATGGCCTCTTCAAAAAGATATAGGAAAAAATATTGTAGTAAAAAAAACAAGAGAAAGACGGAAGGAGGAAAAAAAAGAAATTTTTTTTTTCTCACAAATCCATGGCCTCTTCAAAAAGATCAAAAAGAGATAGATTTGTGAGGAAAAAATATTGTAGTAAAAAAAACAAGAGAAAGACGGAAAGAGGAAAAAAAAGAAATTTTTTTTTCCCACAAATCTATGGCCTCTTCAAAAAGATAAAAAAGAGATAGATTTGTGAGGAAAAAATATTGTAGTAAAAAAAACAAGAGAAAGACAAGAAAGAGGAAAAAAAAAGAAGTTTGTTTGAAATTTGACTAATTATTTAATTAAAATTGAATTCAAATCTATGTTATTTTAATTGTGGTACGGAAGTGGACAAAAAGTTAGAAGCAGAAGATTTGATATGTTTTACCAAGTTATGTTTAAGGGAATTTTCTCGTGAATTGGAAAGACTAGACATTAGTACCGTCACAGTAGTCTGGAGTGAATTGGAAAACGGTGGTCTCATACTTTTATGAGATAATTAATTCAGTATTCCACTCAAACAATTGTGAATCTTAAAAACTATTCATTAGGGATGCACGGAAAAAGGGAAAGGGTTAAAATTGCTAAAACAATTAATAAGGAACAAAAATTAGATTCTTGTGTGTTCTTTTTGTGTTTGGTTTTTTAGTATTTTGTGCTTTGATTTATTTTAATTGCTTACTATTTTTAATGCTCCTAATGTGTTCTAACAAATTGGGGATATTTTTGACATGTTACTATGATTGGGTTCAATTAATTTAACCAGATTTCTCCTAACATATCAGTATCAAAGAGAGTTTTTAATTTGTTAGAATTATGACAGTTAATACAAGTAAGATGATTTGCTTGAATAATTTAAATTGTCACAAATGGAAAGATAAAATAAAAGATTACTACATGTGAAATTACCTTTATTTGCGAGTCAGAAGCCTACTTCCAAATCAAATCAAGAATGAGACTTTGAACATGAACAAGTATGTGGTTATATCAGACAGTGAATGGAAGATAATGCTTTTAATCTTGTTGTTAATGAAAAAGATGCCAAAGCACTGTAAAATAAATTGAAATAGTTGTATGCTTCTAAAACTAGGAACAAAAAATTATTTTTACTCAAATAGTTAATATAATTGAGGTACAGAAAAAGTACTCAAATAGTTAATCTTGTTTTGAATTAGTTGTCTAATGTTGGAATAAAATTTGATGATGAGATTCTTGGGCTATGGTTGATGAATACTTGGCCTGATTTTTAGGAAATTTTCCGGGTTTCACACACTATTTCTACTCTTGGTGGTATATATAATTGGATTATGCAAAAAAAAAAATGGAATTTCCAATGAGGAGGTGAGAAGAAAAACTCAATGTTCATCTTCTCATAATGAGATTCTAATTGTTGAGCATAGAGAGAGGCAGAAGAATAGAAATCAAAATAATTGAGGCAGAATTAGAAACAAGTCCAAGTCAAAGTATAAGGAAATTGAATGTCATTATTGGCATAAAAAGGAGCATATCAAAAAGTATTATTTCAAGTTAAAGAAAAAGAATAGGAACAATAGTATACAGTCTAAAAAGAAAGAAAATGACAATGTAGATCGTGTTGCCATCATCACCAATTATGGAGATTTTGTCATTATTTTTTATGATAGTGACATTAATTTTGTTTCTTCCATTTGTGATTGGGTAAACAATAAAGATGCTACACTTCATGTTACTACTAGGAAAGATTTTTTCACTGCCTACACTGCAGGTAATTCTGGCTTACTATGAATGGAAAATAATAGTGTGTTAACGGCGTGGGTGATGTTTATTTGAAAACTAACATTGGATCTACATTGGCTATGTTTAGATTGTGTTGTATTTGAGACTTTTGTATTGAAATATGTGAAAGTTTTGGAAGAAATTTTTTTGTAAGAAAAAGTGATATGAAAAACTAGATTGGAGAATTTTTTTTTTTTTGAAATAATGTGAGAAGAATTTTGGTAGGAATTTAAATTTTAAATTTTAAAATAAAAAGTTGTTCAAATGTTTTATTATTGTAGTTAAAAAAAAAGTTAACTTTTTGAAAATGAAAACACAAGCATTGTTGTTTAAAGATGTTAGGAATGCCCCACATGTCCATTTGAATTTGATTTCCATTGAGAAACTTAATAATGGTGGCTTTTACAATAGTTTTGGAGATGAAAAATGGAAATTCAGCAAAGGTTCTCTCATTGTGGCTCGAAGTATAAAGTTGAAGACAAACTTGCACCTAATGCAAGCCTCTATTTCAAAAAACACTATGAATTTGGTTAAGAATGATCACTCACTAGAGTTATGGCACAAAAAATTGAGTCATACTAGTGCAAAAGAGTTTAAAATTTTGGTGAAGAAGAATGTTCATCTAGGAGTGAAGAGTGCAAATTTGGAAAGTGTGCTCATTGTTTTGAAAGAAAACAAAACCAAGTGTCTTTTAAGACTAATCCTCCTCGTAGAATGCCAAACATATTGGATTTGGTACATTCAGATGTTTGAGGTCCTTTCAAGGTATAGTTAATTAGCGGTGCAATTTATTTTGTTACATTTATTGATGATCATTCTAGGAAATTTTGGGTTTATGCCTTGAAAACAAAAGATCAAGTGCATGATAAGTTTAAAGATTTTCAAACTTTAGTTTAAAGAATTTCAAACTTTGGTTGAAAGGCAGATTGAAAAAAAGTTGAAGTGCATCCAGATAAATAATGGTGGCAAGTATCATGAGCGATTTGAAAAGTATTGTAAGCAACAGATATTTGACATCAAAAACTCGTCTAGAAACATCTTTGTTGAATGTTTTGGCTGAAGAAATAGGCATTGACTGAGAGAGTTAGATGTTTGCTTGCTGAGTCGAGGTTGCCAAAATCCTTTTGGGATGAAGCTTTGTGTATGGTCACTCATATTATTAATCTAACTCCTACTATTGTTTTGCAGGGTGATGTTCTAAGAAATATTTGGACATACAAAAAACCTCTTCTCATCACTTGAGAATATTTGGTTGCAAAGCATTTGTTCATATTCTGAAAGATGAGATGTCAAAATTAGATGCAAAAACTAGACAATGCATTTTCATTGGCTATGGTTAAAATGAGTTTGGTTATAGATAGTAAAGAAGAAACTTGTGAGAAGTTGAGATTTGGTGTTTCACGAGTACCAAACCATTGATGATATTGAAAAGGCAGAAAAGACTAATTCTCATGTGCAATATGACCTCACAGAGTTTGATTCAAAGCTTGTGTTGTAGTTGCCGGATAGAATTAATGGTGGAGCTGAAATTGAGATGCAACAAGATGATGATGAGGATAACCAGCATGATGATAATTTACAGAATCCTATACATGATGTTGATGGAAGTCAACCCGAAAGTTCTACAACATATCTACATGCAACTTCATTGAGAAGATCTACAAAAAATAAACGACATTCTTCTAGATATTCTCTTGATAAATATGTACTTTTGACTGATGGGGAGAACCTGTATGCTATGAAGAAGCCATGAAATGTGTGGATAGGTAGCAGCAAGGTCGTACTATAGAGAATGAGATGAAGTCGTTATATGATAATCACACATTTGAGTTGGTAAAATTACTTAAGGGTAGAAGAGTTTTGATTGAATTGAATGCTCTCAAAAAAGGTATGTATTGCTTTATGACTGTCAAAGCGCAACTCATCTTGGAAACCATCCATCTTTTCAATTTAGATCTAAACATATAGATGTGAGATATCACCGGATACATCATATGTTAGATAAGAAGTTGGTTGACTTAAAAAGGTTCATACATATGAAAATGGTACGATATGTTGACCAAGTACTGGTATGGTACTGAATATGTTGACCAAGTCATTGTCAAGATGGAAGTTTGAATTATGTTGCTCTCTTATCGAGATTGCAAAGTACTTCTCCACATGGTCAGGAGGGGAAGATTTGTTGGCTTTTTGGGCTCTCAACTTATGTGAAAAAAGTCTAAAATTATTGGGTTAATTATTTAGAAAATTAAGGGGTTAACCCTAGTATTTATAACTTTAAAAAGGCTGTAAATCATGATTGAGAAAAAGAAGAAAAAAATCAGAACAGAATTTCTACTGCAATTTTTAGCAAGTTTTTCATCTGTTCAGTCTTCATCAAATTGATGATCAGAGTGTCAAAAATTCTCTAATTGGGTTGAAATTTTTATTGATGGTAGAGAACATCTTACTATACATTTTGAATGGTAGAAATCATATTTTAATGGTTCGAACCTGAAATATAAATTTCGTAAGATTGCTGTAATTTTCTGGTGAAGTTTTTCACACTTTGGTCTTTGTTTGAGATTTGGTTGTTTTTGTTGATTGTTTAAAGTCATATCTCACTTGTGTACTTGTTGAAAATTTTATTTGATATTTCATTTGTTGATAGTAAATTTTTGGTGGTGGGTGTGCAATTTTCGAATTAATTCGAATATTCAACCAAATTCAAAAACTCGAATTTGAAAAAATCAAACCGAATTCTGATTTTCGGTTTTCAAGTCGAGTTGAACTCGAATTCAAATTTGAATTTGTTTTTTGAGTTTGGGGTTCTGAAACCGAAAACCAAATCGAACCGACTCTAAAACCGAAAACCAAAAACCGAATATGGTTTCGAAAATCGAGAAAACCGAATATGAATTCAAAAATCGAGAAAACCAAAATTTTATACATATACATATATATATGTATATAATTATATAATATAAAAAATATGCTTGATTGTATTTGATTTATTATATATGTGTGTGAAACTTTAAAAATTAAAAGAATTTGTAAAATTATTTAGATGTGTATTACTGTATTTTAACCTTTTAATTTGCATTTTATTGTATACAACACAACACATATTTATAAATTATATACAAATAATGTGTATATATATAATTGTACTTCTTGTCATTAGTATAGTAAATTGGAAAAGATTAAATGTTGGAGAAGATTAAATGTAAATTTATTAAAAATGTGTAAAATTATGAAAAAAATTGATAAGTAAATGAAACAAGTGAGGAAAAATTATGTATATGCTATATAGTATACAAATATGATAGAGAAATTCTCATTTCTCGTCCAACCTAACTTATCCATGTCTCATTTGAACATATAACTTTGTAATTTACTAATAAAACCACAAAAGTGCAAATTGATTAATGAGTAATAATTAGGCATTGGTTATTATTAACTTAATAATCACGAAGTTTTATTTATTTAATAATTTTTACTTCTAACTTTTGCTAATTACTAATAATTCAAAACTCTAAAGTTTGAAATATAAAAAATTGCCAAATAATTGAATGTGTGGTTTTATTTACTTTTGAATTTATAATTGTTGTATAGAACATGTATTTATTTGTAAATCAGATACAAATAACTGAATAAAGTATAGAGATAACACCCAAAATCGTCCTTCATATTTTGACGAATAATCTTTTTCATCCTTCACTTTTTCATCCTTCACTTTTAAAACGAGAACAAAAAGTCTTTCACATTTAATAAATGTATCCGTTTACTCATTCGTTACAATTCCGTTTCTTTTTCTGTTAAATGACCCCACGTGCAACACACGTGACCTTTTAACCATGGGCAAAAGTTGAATTAAATAAAAAAATAACCCTCTTCTTTAACCCTCGACCCATGACCCTCGGTTCCCCCACCCTGCACCCATCGTCGTCCTAAGTTGGTTGTGGTTTCCTCCGTCCAACTAGAATTTATACGCAAGACTGTTTTTTGGATTTGTGTTAACATTCTATCTTGGTGTTTCAACCGAATCAAAGGGTTCTTTAGAAGCAATATTTTCGCTCAAACCGTGAACTTCTTGAGTTTCAATCGGATGAGTATAATGGGTTGTTGTGTTTTTTCTATGAAGGGGGGGGTGATTAATTCATCTTCTGAAGCTCATAATGTGAATTTCTGCCGCCCAGAATGAATTTCCTCTGAATTTGGGCAACTCACCCGAACCTACACGGGTTCAAGCTGTTTTTCATATTTTCTCTAAATTGGGTTGTTGGGTTTTTTTTTTTTTCTGAGGGTGGAAGGTGATACAATTCATCTTCTCAAGATTTTCCAAAGCTCTTTGGGTTGGATTACAGCCACCCAGAATTCTCTGGAACTTTTTGGAAATTTTATCTGATTTTTTCTGCCGCTCTCCAGAACCTTCACTGTTTAAAACGGAAATTTCAGATTTGATATTCTTCTGCTCGATTCTTCTTCCCATGGTTTCTTGAGGATCTTGGCTTCCACAAAACTACTCCTGAAGACACAAGGTCTGATCTGTACCCCTATTTATCATTCCCAGTTTCCGGGTCCTTCAAAACCCAACTGGGTTGTTATCGGGTCTTTTCAATTTCCAGCGATTGTGGATTGGGTTCTGGTTTTTGGTGTTTCTTTCTGTGATTGCAACTAGGCGCCAAGCCTCCCGTGCTCTGATTAGGTACGGGGCTTTGGGGAAGAAGAAGGAACCACTTAGGCAGCCTGGGCAGATGACCATCAAAGATTCCTCAGAAGACAGAGATTCTGATTGTGGAACGGAAGCTGTTGGTGAAAGTAGGAAAATCCACAATGCTGGCGGTAAAAGAAAATAGAACGTAAGCGAGGTAATTTCTGATGTTGATTCTTCACTGGATGATGATGCAAATGTGGATGAAGGCTTGAATGGGGATAGCCCTGTCTCTGGCTATCCCAAGGATCAAATACGAACAGAGGAAACTATATCCATGCCTAACAAAAACAATGCACGCAAGGTGCTTGTTGAAAATTTTCTAGTCCTGTAGGAAGCTTTTTGCCTTGGATGTGTGTATTTGTATCTCTAGATTTACATTTTTTTTCCAAAAGTCAGTTGATGAATGGGAAATGGAGTTGGACCTAGAGGAAGCTTTTTGCTTCTTCTTGACAGAAAACTCAAGCCCTGAATCAAAGTTAACACAAATAGCAATCCTAACACAATTGTGAGGTAATCCATGGTCTATCTTTACAGATTGTGTGGAGGTTGGATATTTTTTGGTTAAAGGGGAGGGGGAGGGTTATTTTTTGGTTTAATTCCACTTTTATCCATGGTAAAAAAGTCATGTGCAATGCACATGGGGTCATTTAACAGAAAAAGAAACGGAATTATAATGAATGACTAAACGGGTACATTTATTAAATGTGAAGGACTTTTTGTTCCCGTTTTAAATATGAAGGACGAAAAAGATTATTCGCCAAAATGTGAAGGATGATTTTGGGTGTTATATCTAAAGTGTATGTAACATAGATGGTGTAACTATTTACTTCTCTATATTACTACTTGATTTACATTACAATATATACGTATGCTAATTGCAATATGGTAAAAAGATATATATAATTCTTGTGATTTTAGTTTTATTGAATTGTTAGCTAAGTAAATAATTCATAACTAACAAGTCTGATTTGATAATTGTAATATAATGGCATTAGTGTCCTAATTGAGTCATTATCTCATTGAGATATTAAAATCGTAATAATGATATTAGACTATTAGTACATTACATCATACAAGGAAAAAATGAATTTTATTAAAAAAATGTAAAAAATATTTTAAAATAAGATAAATATGTGAAAAAAATAGAGAAAATAACATGTGTAGTTTTGTTTATATGACTTATGACTTATGAGAATACAAACTGTGCAATTATCTTATTTAATAACTCATCCCTATTTCATTTGAGTGTGTAACTTTATAATTAATCACCACAAAGTAATTAATGAATATTAATTAGATATTTATTATTATTAACTTACACAAATATGATAGCTCAATTCTCTTATTTAATAACTTATTCATGTCTTATTTGAGTGTATAATTTTGTAATTTGAAAAAAATAAGTTAATAACCACAAAGGCGGTAATAATTAGATATTAGTTATTATTAATTTAATAATTTCAAAAGTTTTACTTATTTACTTGTAATTTCTATTAATTATTAATAATTCAAAGTCAAAAGTTTGAAATATCAAAAATTGCCAAATTATCAATATGTAGTTTTATTTACCTTTTAATCTATAATTTATTATATAGAACACATGTTTATTTATAGATCATGTACCAATAAAGTGCATCTTTGCATGTATATAATATAATTATTTACTTACTTATAAAACTAAGTGATTTATATATATATATATATATATATATATATATATATATATATATATATATATATATATATATATATATATATATATATATATATATATATATATATATATATATTGAATTTGCTTCTCTAACATGGTAATGATTCAACATTGATAGTTGTAAATTTATAGGCTAGTATCAAAATCAAATCATAAACAAGTGAATCTAATTTGAATAGCTGGAATAGAAACAATAAAAATGGCTCCTTCCTTGCCTCATTGGTGAGATTATATGATCAAACATCGTAATCAAAATATATTATTACTGACATTGCTATTGAAACATGTACAATTTAGTACAGTTTGAAGAATTAATAACTATTAAATCATAATAGGAAAAAGAAATTTATTAGAAAAATGTAAAAATTATTTATAAGAATGATAAATAATTGAAAAATATGGAGAATAACATGTATAGATTTTGTAGAAGAAAATTAATGGGAAAAAAGTTGATCATGATAAATTAACAATTATTTGGTCCTCATATGGAAATTATAATTGATCACTACTATTTTATTAATTCATCATATTAATATGAAATATTATATTAATTCAATAAATTTTGTATTGAAATATTGAGGGTGCAATTGAAAGGAATAAATATATTTTGAGGATGTGATTGAATAAAGTTAGATTTTTTTATTTTAAAATTAAAATAGAAATAAATTATGGGTATTATTATAATAATAACTATTTTAATTGGGCCATATTAAAAATAAAATTAATTTAGGTATAAATATGGGTTTGTAATTTAAAAAAAAATTAAATTGAAATTCGAATTCAAATTTGAATTGGAATTCGAATTCGAATTCGAATTGGAAACCGAATTAGAATTTGAAATTCGGTTTTCAATTCAAATTCGAATTCAAACTAAAAACCGAATTCCAAATTCCGAATTCGGTTGGTTCGAATTCAAATTCCATCGAATTCGGTTCAAATTTTGAGTTGGCCTTTGAAAATGGCCAACCCGAACAACTTGAACTGAACAACCCGAAAACCGACTCGATTTGCACCCCTACTTTACCATTATCCAGGTCTTCGGCATTGTCAATGGCCCATCCAACAATGGTGGAGTTAGGGGTTCTGTTATTTTTTCTCTTCATATTAGAGATGTTTTCCAAGCAAAAATCTTGTTTTCTTTTTGTGTTTGGATTTTGGTTCTTTATCTTAATTACTACTATTTGGTTTGATTTATCTTCATTACTTACTATTTTTAACACTCCTAACGTGTTCTAACAAATTGGATAGATTTTTGACTTGTTATTGTAGTTAGGTTCAATTGATTTAACCCGGTTTATCCCAACAATATATATGTATATTTTGACGTTTGCAAACAAATGCATTTCTAAATGAATGATTTTCATTGCTTTTTTTTCTTTATCTTGGTAGCGATTAGTTTGAATTTCTCAATAGAAATCACAAAGGGTTCTATTTAGGTGTTCAATTATAATGAAAATCCCTATTGCATTGTTATTATTTGGTTCAAACACTCTAATGAGTGTTATTATGAATGATGATGCTCATTTTAATTTAATTATAGGAATATAAATCAGTCAAAATTTTAGTTTTACCTTCATTAATAAATATATTATAAAAGTAATATTATATAGTGATGAGAGAGATGAAAGAGAAAATTATGAGAGAGAAATGAAAGAAAAGAGAAGTGAGAAAGAAAAGAGAAAGAAACATTATAGAATGTTGAAAGAGAAGAGAGAGGAAACTAATGTAAGAGAAAAAAAAGAATAGCGATGAGAGAGAAATGGAAGTGAGAGAGAAGAGAGAGAAAACTAATGTGAGAGAAAGAAACAGTGGACAGTAATGAGAAAGAAAGATAAGCTAGAGAGAAGAGAAACACGATGGAGTGAAGAGAGAGAGGGGAGAAAAATTATGAGAGAAAAGTAACAATACATAGAGATGAGAGAGAAATATGAGTGTGAGAAGAGAGAAATAAACATTATAAAGTGACGATAGAAAAAGTGGAGTCAAAAATGATGAGAGGAAAAGTAATTATGGAAACGAAAAAAAGAAAAAGTAAAGTGAGAAAAATGATGAGAAAGAAAATGAAGTAAAAAAAATGATGAAAGACAAAATAAGAGTAGAGGGGAAGACAAAGAAAGTGGAGTGAGAAAAAATGATAAGAGAGAAAATAAGTGTAGAGAAGAATAAGAGGGAAATAAGAGAGAGAGAGAGAGAATAGAGAAAAAATAATGTAGAGTAATGGGAGAGAAGAGATCAATACACGATAATAGTTTAGAATTAAGGGCAAAATTGAGATAAGAAAATAAAAGTGATTATTAAGTTTTAGATAATCAATAATTATAAATGAGTAAGTAATAAACGATTATCCAATTTTCTACTATCATTATAGAATTTTTATTGCCATTATTAACTTAGTTGTTTTCCCCAAACCAAGCGCCCCGATTCTTTTATATAACCAAAATAAAAGAATTTTTTTTGGACATTTACAAACAAATACATTTGCCCTAGTTATGGACGAGTTAACAAAGAATATCCAAAATAAGGTGCTTTGGTGTATGCTATTTGCAGATGATATTGTGCTTATTGATGAAACCAACGCAAGGGTAGAAACTAAATTAGAAATATGGAGAAGCACATTGGAGTCAAAATGATTTATGTTAAATCGAAATAAAACCGAATACATGAAGTGTGAGTACGACACGACAAGATGAGTAGACAAAAATGTTGTGAGTATGCTCGAGCAGGAGGTACCCAGGAAAGATGCTTTTAGATATCTGGGATCAATATTGCAACAAAGGGGAGAAATTGATGAAGATGTAAGCCATAGAATCAGAGCAGGTTGGATGAAATGGTGCAGTGCATCAGGGTTCTTGTGTGACTGTAAAATCCCACTTAGGTTCAAAAGAAAATTATATAGAATAGCAATAAGACCGGCAATGCTATACGGAGCTGAATGTTGGCCAGCACAAAGGCAACATGAGCATAAGTTGGGAGCAACAAAAATGAGGATGTTAAGGTAGATATGTGGTAAGACAAGGATGGATAAAATAAGAAATGACAATATTCGACGAAAAGTTGGAGTAACACCGGTGGAAGAAAATATGAGAAAACATAAATTGAGATGGTTTGGGTATATTCTTAGAAGACCCTTAGATGTTGCGATAAGAACAGAAGTTTGTTATAAAAAACATGACAGGAAGAAATGGAGAGGTCGGCCGAAACTTACGTGAGGGAAAGTAGTAAAACAAGATTTAGGGAAGTGGGAAATAAATTGGCATATAATTTGTCTTAGGATGGTGTGAAGGAAAACTATTAGCATGGTGGAAGAGCAAAATTCTTATATTCCCGACTATCATTTCTAGTCCTATCCCTTTTACCTTTATTTTCATGTTTTATTTTATAACTATATTTTCTTCTCACTTTTTTTTTTGGGTTCATCGATCGCCGACCCCAACTAATTTAAGATAAAAGTGATGTTGATGTTAATGTTGATTTACAAACAAATACATTTCTTACCACCTTTTATGCAGTTTCTAGATTATCATTTGCAAACAAATGCATTTCTAAACAAATGATTTTCATCTATTTTTTTTCTTTTTTGTGTTTAAAAAGTCTTACTCTTCAATTCAAAAGGGAAAAAAGTTAATTTAAATTTTTTTTCTTAATTCAAAAAAAGAGTTTAGTTTTGTATAAAATTGTTGTATTCTTTTTTCTAATAATGAAAATGTATAATCTAAATAAAAAAGTAAGAAAAAAGGAGAAAATTATACATTAAATTGTGTACTAAGTGTGTTATATATTATAACCAAAAGATAAAATTTTTATAAAATCAAAAATTAATTTTTTTGGGAACGATGGAGTACTTTTTAGCCTTTTTTCCTCTCTTTCCTTTTTTTCTAATAGAAAATTGTGATGCCTTCTAATTAGGAGTGTGTAATTTTTTAATTAACTCAAAAATATGACCGAATTGAATTTCAATTCGACTTCGGTTTTTCAGTTTTCGGTTTGGTTTCCGATTTAAACCGAATTCGAATTCAATTTTTGAATTCGGTTCAAATCGAATTCAAAAAACCAAATTAGAAGTTATGTATATATATGTATAATTTAATTTATGTATAATTTCATTATATATTGTAGTATATTTAAATATATATTATTTATATGTATTACTCCATAATATATAGGAATATATATATATATATATATATATATATATATATATATATATATAATATAAAAAATTTGTTTGGTTAAATTTGATTTTGTGTGTGTGAAACTTTAAAAAATAAAATTATTTGTAAAATTGTCAAGATGTGTATTTTCACTTTTTAATTGGCATTTTATTGTATACAACACATATTTATAATTATATACAAATAATGTGCAAATATATAATGTAATTATTTATTTATTTAAAAGACTTCTCGGTTTACAATAATATATATATATCTATATATATACAGTAGAAAAAAGTATTAATATTAGGATTTTAGTTTTATTCAATTGTCAATATGTTGAAAAAATTATATTTCATAATTCTAATTTAATAATTATAATATAATAACATTAGCATAGTAATTTAAATATTAAAATTGTACGAATGTCATTAGTATAGTAAATTGGAAAAGATTAAATGTTGGAGAAGATTCAATGTAAATTTATTAAAAAGGTGTAAAAATTATGAAAAAAAGGATAAGTAAATGAAAAAAAGTGAGAAAAAATAATGTATATCATATACAAATACGATAGAGCAATTCTTTTCTATACTATTTTATCCATGTCTCATTTAAGCGTATAACTTTATAATTTAAAAATAATAACCACAAAGTGCAAAGTGATTAGTGAGTAATAATTAGGTATTGGTTATTATTAACTTAATAATCACAAAATTTTATTTATTTAGTAGTGTTTAGTTCTAATTTCTACTAATTACTAATAATTCAAAACTCGAAAGTTTGAAATATCAAAAATTGCCAATTATAAAATACGTATTTATTTTTAAATCATATACAAAAAAGGTGCATGTAGATAGTGTAATTATTTACTTCTATATATTACTACATGGTTTACATTACAATATATATGAGGTAACCGACAAAATGGCCCCTCACAATTCTTCCAATAATTTTTTTATCCCTCACATTTGATAAAAAAAAGTCTTTAACATTTTATTAATATACTTTTTTAGTCCTTCGTCACAATTCCATCCACTCTTCCGTCAAAATAACAGTGTTACTCTGATAAAAAATTGACGAAAAATTAGATGGAATTGTGACGGAGGACTTAAAAAGTATACTAATAAAATATTAGAGATCTTTTTTCATTGTTTTAAACGTAAGAGATAAAAAAGATTATTTACCAATTTGTAAAGGACCATTTTGTCGATTGCCTCTCTCTCTCTCTCTCTCTCTCTCTCTCTATATATATATATATATATATGCTAATTGCTCTATAGTAAAAAGATATATATAATTCTTATGATTTTAGTTTTATTGAATTGTTAAATAAGTAAAAAATTATAACTAATAAGTCTGATTGATAATGGTAATATAATATCATTATTGTTGTAATTGAGATATTAAAATCGTAATAATGATATTAGTAGTTTAGCACATTAAATCATACAAGGAAAAAAAGAAATTTATTTTAAAATGTAAAAATTATTTAAAATAAGATAAATGTATGAAAAAAAATAGAGAAAATAATATGTGTAGTTGTGTACTATATGAGAGTACAATTATCTTCTTTAATAACTCATCCATATTCCATTTGAGTGTGTGACTTTATAATTAATCACCACAAAGTAATTATTGAATATTAATTAGATATTTATTATTCTTAACGTATGAGAGATTGAGAAAGTATTAAATTGAATGATAATATTAACTTAATAACTTTAGTTTAACCGTAATTTAAATTTTAAAATTTGAGTTTGTACGTTTTTGTGAAAAAAAAAATTATTAGGAAAAATTTGATCATTAAAAATTAACAATTATTTAATCAACATTTAAAAAATCTAATTGATCATACTTATATAAAATGTTACATTAAATAGCCAAATTTTGTATTAGCATATTAACTTATTAATGGTGTAATTGAAAGAAATAAATATATTTTAAGGATGTGATTGAATAAAGTTAGATTATTGAAGGATCAAAATTTAAATAGAAAGAAAGTATGGGTATTCTATAATAATAACTATTTTAATTAGGCCAAATTGAGAATAAAATTACTTTAAGGTTAGACGATTTTTTAATTTTACAAAACAAGAACTTTGATTTGGTAAATAATATTTCAGTTGCAATTGCCAATTTGGCAAATAATATTTGAATTCTAACTGCCCATTTCCGTTCCTGCTTCTTCTTTTGGCCACTTCTTGTCTTTTTCCGAGTTCAAAATTTCCTTTGCAATTGCCAATTTGGCAAATAATATTCTAATTCTAATTCTAATTGCCCCTTTTCGTTCCTGCTTCTTCTTTCCGCCACCTGTTGTCTTTTTTCTTTCGGGTTCAAGATTTGCTTCCGCACTCGTTCCGCCGTTCCAGCTAGCGCTCGTTCCGCCACCGTTCCTGCTCGCCTTGGTTTCGCCGCCGCCTTCCGTCGCTCTTTTGGTATTTTATTTGTTCGTTCCGCCATCGTTCCTTCTCGCCTTTGTTCCTGCTTGCCTTTATTTGTTTTTTGAACTAAAAATTGAACTGAAATGGAGACGAAAATGCTTGTGATATTTGTTTGAAAATTGAACTGAAATGAAGATGAAAATTGCTTGTAATATTTGTTGTTTGTCTTTTATGGGGTTCTTGGGTTTCAATTCTTTGTGACGTGGTTGATGTGGTGGTGGTAATTTTTGTGGGCTGGGTAGCGGGGGAGGGGGGAGGGGTGCTTCTGTTTGACGCGCAGCTATTCGATTGATGCGGGCCCGAATCCGAATTTGACCGAATTTTAAATTCAGTTTCGGCCGAATTTGAATTCGAACAAAAAAACTAAATTTCGGAATTGTGAGCATTTTGTCAGTTACCTCAACTTATCCACTTCGGTTTTTCTCACCTCATTCTTCAATTTGTTGAAAAACTTTCTTTTCGTTACATACTCGTTCTGGCTGTCACCCCGCTACTTTTATTTGCAGTGACTCATTCTTTGCGTGATAAAATGACACAAAAAAATGTAATGCCTGATTCCTTGCATGCATAACAAGGTTCGCCAAAACAAATGAAAAAATGGTAACCCTGGTCCTTTGAGTGAGAGAAGGGCAATTCTCCTGATAAAACAGACATATTCTTTTAGTTACACACTCGTTCTGGCTGTCACCGCGCTACTTTTATTTGCAGTGACTCATTCTTTGCGTGATAAAATGACACAAAAAATGTAATGCCTGATTCCTTGCATGCATGACAAGGTTCGCCAAAACAAATGAAAAAATGGTAACCCTGGTCCTTTGAGTGAGAGATGGGCAATTCTCCTGATAAAACAGGCATATTCTAACATACAAAACATTTGTGACAATCCTTGGCTGTTCGATCTCCCTTGCTTATATTTCTCTTGTAAACCAATGGAGATAAGGCTGTATGATGCAGCAATCAGAAATGATACAGCCACTCTTTCCCAGTTACTTCAAGAAGATCCGACTCTTCTTGATAGTGCCAATTTGAATTGTGAGGATAAAAATGTTGGGTATATAATATAACCCAAGTGTATGTTCTAATATAAGCCCAATAGGTAATGCACCTTTGTAGTGGGCCTAAATTGGCAAGAGTCCATTAATTGGTTTTAACCCTAGTGTATCCCTATTTATATGCTAGCTGGAGGCATGCTAGGTATTCCAAATTAGATACTTAGGGTGTAATGCTTCAAGCAATCGCATATACTATTGCTTGACTTTAAACCCTAACAATCTTGAAGCATTAGGTATCAAATATTTGAGGAAAAAGAAAAAAAATTCGTGAACAGTACGTGAATAGTGCCGCAGGGGTATTTTAGTCTGATTGAAAGTTGACTTTTTACTTTGGTGACGGATCGAAGCAAAGGAGGAGTCCATCTCGTGTATCTCAACGAGAGGAATCCATTGGTGGTGTCGGTTTTCTGATTTGGTGACCGGAAGACGGCGAAATCGGCGTTTAAAGTCGCGGTAGCCGAAAACTTTCTCTTCAGATCCTGAAAGATCTAGTTAGTTTTAGCTTGTAAGGTTATTTGGGTTGTATTCTCCTTGTCAAGACGATCATTTTGAGGGGTTACGGGCCTTAATCGGAGCTCGGACGATGGAGAAACGGTGAATTAAAATTCCGGCAAACTTTGGGGAAGAAGCACTGTTCATCGGTTGACCGACGGATACTGTTCGTCTGTTGAACGATTTTACTGTTCATCCGTTGACCAAATTTACTGTTCATCTGTTGACTTTGACTGTTGACCAGGGTTGACTTTTCAGAATTTTGTCTGCTTCTGAAATCAGGTGCACTCATTCTATTTTTCCATTCTTGCTTATTAAAAATGGAAAAATGCATGCCAATTGAGATGGTCAAACTTCATACTTTTAGTGAGTCTGAATTTAATTCATAAAAGCGAAAGACTCAGTTTGGTTTAAAATATGAAAATATTTTTTATACTATTTTGAGTATATTTGCTAATACTACTGAGGAAGTTGATGAGTCTCAATGGAATAAAGATGATGAGTTCTGCAAAGACTATTTATTGAACTGTTTTTCAGACCGTTTAACAGAAGTTTATAGCAAGTTTAAGACTGCTAAAGAAATTTGGGACAATTTAGATGCTCAATTTAAGAAAGAGGAGGAATTGTCAAAAACACATCTTGTTGACAAATTCATGGATTTCAAATTCAAGGAAGATATGGAAATCACTCCTCAAGTAACTGATCTCAAAAATTTGAGATCTAAATTGACCAGTGAAAACATCATCGTTTGTGATCCTTTTCTGGTTGGTGCCATTATTTATAAATTACCATCTGCGTGGCATTCTTTCAAAACTGAGATGTACAGGAAGAAAGTGCAGGTGGGACTGGATGATCTTAAACGATTCATTAGAATCGAGGATGAGAATCGAGTTAGGAATAACTTGGAGATGGTTAGACAGCAACAATCAGCTGCTAACGCGGTAACAAATCCCAAGAAATTTCCTAAGAAATCCAAGTCACACAAGAGTGAGTCTCAACAATTGGAGGCCAAAAAGTCTATCTTTAAGAAAAAGAAGGGGAAGTGCCACAATTGTGGGAAGTGGGGCCACTTTGCAGCAGATTGTAGGCAACCTAAAAAGGACAAATTTGACACACCAAAGAAGGAAGCAAATATGATAGTACAGAAGACTGAGCCTCAAAAATTTGTTGATATGGTGGGCAATAATGGAAAGACCAGTACTTCTTCAGAATGGTGGTTAGATTCTGGGACGCGTGCCGTATGCGCAAAAATGAAAAGTTACTTGATGATGTTGCTAAGGCCAACGAAACTATTGTTGTGGCTAGTGGGGCAGCGGAGACAGTGACTCACACTGGTACTGCAAATATGAGCCTTTCTTCAGGTAAACTTCTAACTTTAAAAGATGTTAAAGTAGTGCCTGCTATTCAAAAGAATTTAATTTCTATTAGTCGCTTAGACAATGCTGGCATGAGCATATTTATTTCTGGTGGTAGAGTAACTTTATCTGTTAACTCTCATTACTTTGGTTGTGGATTCTTGATTGGTGGTATGTATAGATTGAGTTCTGTAAATGAAACGGTCAGCCAAGTTAGTTCAAATTTAATTGATCCTACAACATTGTATAATCGGTTAGCACATGTGACCTACAAGAAAATGGCTAGACTAGCTAAGATTCATAATATACCTCTCGATACTTCGATCAGATTTAACAGGTGTGAAGTATGTGCTCAAATGAAAATTACTAGAAAACCATTTTGTACGGTCTCTAGGAGCACACAACTTCTTGAATTAATACATTCTGACCTCTGTGACTTTAAAAGTTTCACAATTAGAGGTGGTCGGAAGTATTTGGTAACTTTTATAGACGATTTTTCTAGATATTGTCATATTTATCTGTTAAAATCAAAAGATGAAGTATTTGATAAATTTAAGATTTTCAAGAATCGTGTTGAAAACCAGTTGAACTTGAAAATTAAAAGGTTTAGGAGTGATAGAGGAGGAGAATATACATTGACAGGGTTCAAGGAATTTTGTGCTTCAGAGGGCATAATACTTGAAACTACTACTCCTTACTCACCTCAATCCAATGGCATAGCTGAACGTAAGAACAGGACATTAACAGAAATGTTAAACTCTATGTTATTGACAGCTGGCATGCCTTCTTGTTATTGGGGAGAAGCAGTTTTGACTGCTAATCACATCCTGAATAGGTTGCCGCACTCTAAGTTGTCTTCAACTCCTTATGAGATATGACATAAACATCCTTGTAGATATGATACTCTTAAAACTTGGGGCTGTATTACTTATGTGAGGATACCAGGCCCTAGGAGACCTAAGGTGGGGCCTAGAATAAACACTTATATGTACTTAGGTAGTGCAGATGATAGTGCAACTGATCAGTTCTTGGATCTATCAACCAATGTGGTTATAGAATCTAGAGATGCAGTTTTCTTTGAAGATAAATTTCTTCGAGATCAAGGGTTGACAGTACCCGGCACTATAGAAATAATTTCAGAATCACCTAAAGAAACTGAATCAAATTCCTCTGACACTCGAATAATTTCTGAATCTGCACCTTTAAGGGTTTCTACAAGAGAACGAGTTCCCAAAACGTTTGGTGAGGACTTTGTCACTTACCATTTAGAGGATGATCCATCCACTTATAAAGAAGCGATGAGATCTAGGGACTCTTTATTGTGGGCAGAAGCCATTGATGATGAAATGAGCTCTCTGTTACAAAATCAAACTTGGCAACTAGTCGATTTGCCAAAAGGGGCTAAGACTATAGGTTGCAGGTGGATTTTGAAGAAGAAACTTAATCCTGACGGATCTATAGCTCGGTATAAAGCACGTTTAGTAGCTAAGGGCTATACTCAAGTAAGTGGGGTAGATTATTTTGATGTTTACTCTCTGGTCTGTCACTTGACTATGATAAGAATTCTTCTTGCTTTGGCATCTATTGAGCACTATGTTGTGCATCAAATGGATGTAAAGACAGCTTTCCTAAATGGAGATCTGACTGAGGAGATCTACATGAACCAACCTGAAGGGTTTGTCATGAAAGGTTTTGAGAACAAAGTTTGTAAGTTAAACAAATCTTTGTACGGTCTAAAACAAGCACCTAAATTGTGGCATCAAAAATTCGACAAGGTAGTAATGAGTTTAGGATTTCGATCCAGTTACTCAGATAAATGCCTTTACTACCGTTCTGTGTCGAATCAGGTTGCGATTATTTTCTTATATGTAGACGACATGTTGATACTTGGTTCCGATCATTCTGCAGTGAGTGACGTAAAAACCGAGTTGACAAAAGCATTTAAAATGTCCGATCTTTGTATGGTAGATATCATTCTTGGTATGAAAGTAAGTTTTAAAGAGCAATGCATTACTCTTAGCCAAACTCACTATATTGAAAAACTACTTTCTACTTGGGGATACAGTGAATGTAAAGTGGCTGAAAAACCATATGATCCTAATAAGCGGCTGAGCCCCAATGAGGGAGCTAGCGTGAATCAGTTAGATTATTCTAAATTGATTGGTAGTTTCATGTATGTAATGATATGTACTAGACCAGACATAGCCTTTTCTGTAGGCATGCTGAGTCGTTTCACTAGTAATCCCGGCCCTGAGCATTGGAATGCCCTCACGCGACTTATGCGATATTTGAAGGGTACCTCCAACTATGCTCTATGTTATAATGGCCATCCTCCTATCTTGGAAGGATTTTCTAATGCATCGTGGTGCTCGGAATTAGGAGACAGTAAATCTACTAGTGGTTATATTTTCACACTGGGTGGAGCGGCTGTTGCATGGAAATCCAAGAGACAGACTTATATTGTTTTGTCGTCTATGGAATCGGAACTTTCTGCTCTCGCTTCCGCAAGAGGAGAAGCAGAGTGGATAAGAGAACTGATCCTAGATATTCATATTCCATTAACTCATTTAAAGATTAATTCTTTAAGTATGTTCTGTGATAATTAGGCTAAAGTTTCGATAGTGAAAAACTCACTCTTTAATGGTAAGAGGAGACATATTAGGCTGAAACATACCCTACTGAATTATCTCATAGAACACGATATTATCACTTTGATCGATGTGAGATCGAATGATAATATGGCTGATGCTCTCACAAAGGGACTGACCAAAGATCGAATATTCAAAATTGTGGAGGAAATGGGGTTAAAGACTATATAAACATGTCTTAACCTACATTTATGTTATTTTGAATTTTCGAATCTCTCTTTGTTGGTTAAGATAAGCACTTGATAATGTTTCGACGATGTTTATGGTTGTCAATATATCATTCCACATTTGATGATATATCCTTTTTGGGTGAGTTGTCTCATTCCACATGTGATGAGATAATTTTACTCATTTTGGATGTTCGGTTTAGAGCGGTTGTATCATTCCATATCTGATGATGCTGCTTAACTAAATTTGGACTTGATAGTTATAACATTCCACATAGAAACATGAAATGGTTCTTTTGAAAAGAAACTGTTTAGGTCTTGTTCTTATAAAGAAACTAGACATTGATGCTTATTGGTACGTGACATTGATGCATATTGTTATTAACATTGATGATTATTGTTATTGATATTAATATATATTTATTTTCAGTCATTGTGGTATTGTGCTAAATTCTTTTGGTAGAACTAGACACTTTAGTTTGTTACACAAATGATTGGATTTACATGAAATTCATATTTGGTAACTTGCAGAAAATGACGGAAATGGAAGAGCTGATTCCAACTGGAATCCTGAAGGGGATGATCTACTTGATGAATAATTCCTCTAGAGCTCTGCACTGTGGGGGACTATTATTTTCTTTGAAGTTGAATAAATAGTTCACTTACATATGAAATTGCCCATTTAGTTTGAGTTTAGAGTATTTCTAAAACTTTGATTTGGTTCACTTATGAGTGAGGCTTGTTGATTATGTTTGGTTGAGTTTAGATTGTTTCTAAAACTCATAATTGTGGTTAAAGAATTCATATTTTTGAGTAATGAATCTTTTTGTGATATGAATGATTCAAAATTCTGTTTTGAACATTACATTATCTATCTATTGGATTGTGCTATATGGAGAACATAGGAAGAGATTGTTGGGTATATAATATAACCCAAGTGTATGTTCTAATATAAGCCCAATAGGTAATGCACCTTTGTAGTGGGCCTAAATGGGCAAGAGCCTATTAATTGGTTTTAACCCTAGTGTATCCCTATTTATATGCTAGCTGGAGGCAGCATGCTAGGTATTCCAAATTAGATACTTAGGGTGTAATGCTTCAAGCAATCGCATATACTATTGCTTGACTTTAAACCCTAACAAAAAATGCTCTACACGTAGCAGCAATGTTGGGTCATGAACCATTTGTGCAAGAAATTTTGCAAGCTAGTTCTTCTTATCACATGTGTTTGAGTAAAGATCGAGATGGAAGAAACCCGGTACATCTTGCTGCCTCGTATGGCAAGTTGAACATCTTGAATTTACTAATTCACCATCAGGGGCATGATGCAGCTGTAGAAAAAACAGAGAGATGAGGGACCATTTTGCATTTGTCTGTCAAGCACAATCAGCTGGAGGCCTTGAAATTATTACTTCAAACATTTACAGATCCCAAGTTTGTATGTGCCAAAAATGAGGATGGTATGAACATACTACATCTGGCCATATACTATAACCAAAATCAGGTACGGCCATACCGCCACTTTCTTCTTTGCCCATAATTCGAGTAAGGTAGGAACCAAAATTCAAACCATTATTAAGAAAAAGTACCCTCCTAACCTCTTTCTCTCTCTCTTTTCTTTTTCAAATTCTCAAGTTTTAATGATTTCGGAAAAGGACCCTCCTCAATCTAATTGAGTTGAGATGTTTGTAAAATGCAGAGCAGACGGCAGATCATTATTTACTTGATAAAGAACTCTACCACTGCAGAAATGGTGAACATGAAAGATGCAAATGGGGAAACCGCATTAGACCTTGTGTTGAAGCAGGGTGGACTTAACCCACGGACATTCCGCGAATTCAAGAATCGAAAACAGAAATTAGATCGTCTGTTAC
This sequence comes from Gynochthodes officinalis, assembly GCA_020080225.1. Taxonomy (NCBI): domain Eukaryota; kingdom Viridiplantae; phylum Streptophyta; class Magnoliopsida; order Gentianales; family Rubiaceae; genus Gynochthodes; species Gynochthodes officinalis. The sequence continues at coordinate 11,567,246 of CM034615.1, read as the reverse complement.
AAAATAAAGTGTCTATAAGACATGTCTATATAGTCTTTAACTCAGATCCCGACTAACTCCAATGTCGGATTGACATGTCTATATAGTCTTTAACCCCATTTTCTCTACCATTTTGAATATTCGATCTTTGTTCAGTCCCTTTGTAAGAGCATCATCCATATTATCCTTCGATCTCACATCAACCAAAGTGGTAATACCATGTTCTATGAGATAATTCAGTAGGGCATGTTTCAGTCTTATATGTTTCCTCTTATTATTAAAGAGTGAGTTTTTCACTACCGAAACTGTAGCCTGATTATCACAGAACATACTTAAAGAATTAATCTTTAAATAGGTTAGTGGAATATCCAGGATTAGTTCTTTTATCCATTCTGCTTCTCCTTCTGCAGAAGCTAGAGCAGAAAGTTCTGATTCCATAGACGACTAAGCAATATAAGTCTGTCTCTTGGATTTTCACGCAACAGCTGCTCCACCCAGTGTGAAAATATAACTACTGATAGATTTACTGTCTCCTAATTCTGAGCACCACGATGCATAAGAAAATCCTTCCAAGATAGGAGGATGGCCATTATAACATAGAGCATAATTGGAGGTACTCTTCAAATATCGCATAAGTCGCGTGAGGGCATTCCAATGCTCAGGGCCAGGATTACTAGTGAAACGGCTTAACATGCCTACAGAAAAGGCTATGTCTGGCCTAGTGCATGTCATTGTATACATGAGACTACCAATCAATTTAGAATAATCTAACTGATTCACGCTAGCTCTCTCATTGGGGCTCAGCCATTTATTAGGATCATACGGTGTCTCTGCCACTTTACATTCACTGTATCCCCGTGTAGAAAGTAGTTTTTCAATGTAGTGAGTTTGGCTAAGAGTAATACCTTGCTCTGTAAAACTTACTTTCATACCAAGAATGGTGTCTACCACACCAAGATCGGACATGTTAAATGCTTTTGTCAACTCGGCTTTTACGTCACTCACTGCAGAATGATCGGAACCAAGTATCAACATGTCGTCTACATATAAGCAAATAATCGCAACCTGATTTGACACAGAACGGTAGTAAAGGCATTTATCTGAGTAACTAGTTCGAAATCCTAAACTCATTACTACCTTGTCGAATTTTTGATGCCACAATTTAGGTGCTTGTTTTAGACCGTACAAAGATTTGTTTAACTTACAAACTTTGTTCTCGAAACCTTTCATGACAAACCCTTTAGGTTGGTTCATGTAAATCTCCTCAGTCAGATCTCCATTTAGGAAAGCTGTCTTTACATCCATTTGATGCACAACATAGTGCTCAATAGATGCCAAAGTAAGAAAAATTCTTATCGTAGTCAAGTGACAAATCGGGGAGTAAACATCAAAATAATCTACCCCACTTACTTGAGTATAGCCCTTAGCTACTAAACATGCTTTATACCGAGCTATAGATCCGTCAGGATTAAGTTTCTACTTCAAAATCCACCTGTAGCCGATAGTCTTAGCCCTTTTTGGCAAATCGTCTAGTTACCAAGTTTGATTTTGTAACAGAGAGCTCATTTCATCATCAATGGCTTCTGTTCATAATAAAGAGTCCCTAGATCTCATCGCTTTTTTATAAGTGGATGGATCAGCCTCTAAATGGTAAGTGACAAAATCCTCACCAAACGTTTTGGGAACTGGTTCTCTTGTAGAAACCCTTAAAGGTGCAGATTCAGAAATTATCTAAGTGTCAGAGGAATTTGATTTAGTTTCTTTAGCTGATTCCGAAATTATTTCTATAGTGCCGAGTACTGTCAACTCTTGATCTCGAAGAAATTTATCTTCAAAGAAAACTGTATCTCTAGATTCTATAACCACATTAGTTGATAGATCCAAGAACCGATCAGTTACATTATCCTTTGCACTACCAAGGTATACACAAGTGTTTGTCCTAGGCCCTACCTTAGATCTCATAGGGTTTGGTATCCTCACATAAGCAATATAGCCCCAAGTCTTAAGAGTATCATATCTACAAGGATGTTTATGCCATATCTCATAAGGAGTTGAAGACAACTTAGAGTGCGGCAACCTATTCAAGATGTGATTAGCAGTCAAAATTACTTCTCCCCAATAACAAGAAGGCATGCTAGCTGTCAATAACATAGCGTTTAACATTTCTGTTAATGTCATGTTCTTACGTTCAGCTATGCCATTGGATTGAGGTAAAGAGCTGTAGTTTCAAGTATTATGCCCTCTGAAGCACAAAATTCCTTGAACCCTGTCAATGTATATTCTCCTCCTCTATCACTCCTAAATCTTTTAATTTTCAAGTTCAACTGGTTTTCAACACGATTCTTGAAAATCTTAAATTTATCAAATACTTCATCTTTTGATTTTAACAGATAAATATGACAATATCTAGAAAAATCGTCTATAAAATTACCAAATACTTTCGACCACCTCTAGTTGTGAAACTTTTAAAGTCACAGAGGTCAAAATGTATTAATTCAAGAAGGTGTGTACTCTTAGAGACCATACGAAATGGTTTTCTAGTAATTTTCGTTTGAGCACATACTTCACATCTGTTAAATCTGATCGAAGTATCTAGGGGTATATTATGAGTTTTAGCTAATCTAGCTATTTTTTTGTAGTTCGCATGTCCTAACCAATTATGCAATGTTTTAGGATCAATTAAATTTGAACTAACTTGGCTGACCGTTTCATTTACAGAACTCAATCTATACATATCACCAGTCAAGAATCCATAAGCAAAATAATGAGAATTAACAGTTAAAGTTACTCTACCACTAGAAATAAATATGCTCATGCCAGCATTGTCTAAGCGATTAATAGAAATTAAATTCTTTTGAATAGCAGGAACTACTTTAACATCTTTTAAAGTTAGAAGTTTACCTGAAGAAAGGCTCATATTTGCAGTACCAGTGTGAGTCACCGTCTCCGCTGCCTCACTAGCCACAGCAATAGTTTCGTTGGCCTCAACAACATTATCAAGTAACTTTTCATTTTTGCAGACATGGCACGTTGCCCTAGAATCTAACCACCATTCTGAAGAAGTACTGGCCTTTCCATTATTGCCCACCATAGCAACAAATTTTTGAGGCTCAGTCTTCTGTACTAGCATATTTGCTTCCTTCTTTGGTGTGTCAGATTTGTCCTTTTTAGATTGCCTACAATTTGCTGCAAAGTGGCCCCACTTCCCACAATTATGGCACTTGCCCTTTTTTTTTCTTAAAGATAGGCTTTTTGACCTCCAATTGTTGAGACTCACTTTTGTGTGACTTGGATTTTTTAAGAAATTTCTTGGGATTTGTTACCGCGTTAGCAGCTAATTGTTGCTGTCTAACCATCTCCAAGTTATTCTTAATTCGATTCTCATCCTCGATTCTAATGAATCGTTTAAGATCATCTAGTCCCACCTGCACTTTCTTTCTATGCATCTCAGTTTTGAAAGAATGCCATGCAGATGGTAATTTATAAATAATGGCACCAACCAAAAAAAGATCACAAACAATGATGTTTTCACTGGTCAATTTAGATATCAAATTTTCTAGATCAGTTACTTGAGGAGTGATTTCCATATCTTCCTTGAATTTGAAATCCATGAATTTGTCAACAAGATGTGTTTTTGACAATTCCTCCTCCTTCTTAAATTGAGTATCTAAATTGTCCCATATTTCTTTAGCAGTCTTAAACTTTCTATAAACTTCTGCAAGACAGTCTGAAAGACAATTCAATAAATAGTCCTTACAGAAGTCATCATCCTTATTCCATTGAGACCCATCAACTTCCTCAGTAGTGTCAACAAATGTACTCAAAACAGTATAAAAAATATTTTTATATTTTAAACCAAACTGAGTGTTTCGCTTCCATGAATTAAATTCAGACCCACTAAAAGTATGAAGTTTGACCATCTCAATTGGCATTCGTTTTTTCATTTTTAATAAGTAAAAACAGAAAAATAGAATGAGTGCACCTAATTTTAGAAGTAGAAAAAATTCTGAAAAAGTCAACTCTGGTCAACGGTCAAAGTCAACATTGGTCAAAGTCAACAGGTCAGCCCGTTAAAGTCAACAGTCAACTGGTCAAACGAGTCAGTGTCCAGTTAGCAGATACTGCCCAATCAGCGGCTGACTCACATAGTTGACTCACCCCGAACTCGCCAGAATTTCAATTGCTCGTTTCTCCGTCGTTCTAACTCCTTTCTTGTAACTTCTCAAAACTATCGTCTTCACAAGGAGAACACAACCCAAGTGACCTTGCAAGCTAAAACCGTCTAGATCTTTTAGGATCTGAAAAGAAAGATTTCGATTTTCAGAACTTCAAATTCAAATCCCGACCAACTTCAACGTTGGATCGACAATCCGATTACACCGTTGAATTCCTCTCGTCGAGAGCTATAAGATGGACTACTCTTTTGCCTCGATCCGTCACCGAAGTAAAAAGTCAAATTTCAATATGACCAAAATATTCGTGCCGCACTATTCACAAATTTATATATATATATATATTTAAAAAAGTGAAAAAAAAAAGTTTCTTCAAATCTTCAATACCTAATGCTTCAAGATTGTTAGGGTTTAATATCAAGCAATAGTACATGCGATTGTTTGAAGCATTACACCCTAAGTATATACTTTGGAATACCTAGCATGTTGCCTCCAGCTAGCATATAAATAGGGATACACTAGGATTAAAACCAATTAATGGGCTCTTACCCATGGCCACTACAAAGGTGCATTACCTATTGGACTTATATTAGAACATAAGTTATATTAAATACCCAACATGGTAAACCCTCCTGGCAGTGTTTGGCAAGATGACTTACTGGAAGGTCCAAATCCTCATAAAGCAGGAGAAGCTAGTATGGCACAAACCCACCCAAAGTACTACAAGCATCTCATTCGGGCAAACACCGTAGCCTTCCTTTCCTCATTGAGCATTCCTATGGTTCTGATTCGTGGATCCACCATCCCCATGCGTTATTTCTTCAATGTTTTGTCAACTGTTATGTGGTTGTCTATTGCGGCAATTGCTATTACTTATGCTATATCACTCGTTACAATAGCACCCAAATCATCAAGAGGGCATTTGAGTAGCTCAAGTGAGATTGTGATCGTTGTAATCATGGTGTGGGGTTTTCACCTGGTCACATGCGGATGTGACTTATGGCGTCGACTTCAAAACCGGGAAAAATATAAAATCCCAAGCTTCTGCAGTGGTTTTTGTGTCCGCCGACGACCGATGTGATTTAGGTGCGATGGCACCTAAACTGAGCCTACTCTGTGTACATATATATATTTTTTTAATAATTGAAAAATGGAGGGATTTCGTCTAACCGGAGACGTGTGGTTCGTGTTTCGTTTTTGTAGGAAGATTGAGAGAGTGCATTCAGCTTGTGACGGTGGAATTCGTGCTTATTCATCAGTCCTTAGTTATCAGGGTTTTTATCCTTACTTATTAGGGTATGCATCTCTATTTGTTAGGACTTCTTATTCTTATGTTTTCCGAGGTGTACGTTTCCTTCTTGGTTATAATTCAATATCAAATATTATGACGAGTAATTAGCTTTGAAGATTAATTTATGTAAATATTGTGCAATTTGTATAAAATATCTATCGTTTTTAAATTAAAAAAAAATCAAGTTAAACTTTTTAATATAGTATTTTAATTTGTACACAAATAAAAAAAAACATTGTAAGTGTGGCCCAACTTGTATTTGCAAATGAATTCTTTTCGACTTTTATACATACCCTTCAAGGCCTCTAGGGGCACCTTTGATGCGTGACAAAATAAGTTTGAGGAATATGAGTTTTGGAGAGAGTGAATCCTATGATGTAACCTTTTTTTTTTTTTTTTTTTGACAAAAAGAGAATGTTGTCAAAGTGCAACATCCATAAATTTCAAATGATATTTTTTGGTTCTCAAGAAAAAGATGAATTTTAAAAGTTCAAAATAAAATTTTAGACTCTCAATTTTGTACTAAAACCAATTAATTCTAAAATTATAATTTAAATTTATTGCCAAATGATTAAGAATTTAAAGGGTCACACATTAAAAAATTTTACTATATTAAAATAATTAAATAATTATATGATAATTAGTGGAGTTAATTTATGAAACAATTAATTCGAAGAATCTCTTAAAAAAAGAGTTATTGCATAGAAATTAAAATTTTTCTTAAAATATTTATGGTAATGTAAAAGTTATTTTTGAGCAAAAAATTTATCTGAAGAACGATTCTTTTGAAATAATTATTATCACCTAAAATTATATAATGATAGAATCTGTTATGTATTTTGTTTGTTTTGAACACACAGAAGCTTTCTTTTAAGAGTAGGACATCAAACTTCAATCAAAGTAAATAGAGAGCGTACATTCGAAAAAGAGATAGAATAGAAAAAATAGTTTTTCTAGGTTTACGCACGTGGTGATTAAATAAAAAATTAGCATATTAGTATGATGTCAATTAATATTAAGAGAATCACAAAAACAGATTCATGTGGATATCTTGGAGGCTTGACAAGTGTGTCACTATGATGAATGAAATCTCTAATGTAAAACTAGTTTTCATCACCAAAGGTATTTTTAATTTTTTTTTTCATAGATATCAAAAAGATCTTACTATGTAGATGGAAACCAATTTTATTTCGCTACTATTTTATAATTTTTGGCATATTTGATTTTCTAATTGTGATATCAGAGTCATAGACTTTAATTTTCTATGTATTAAAATACTGTTATGAATGATAAAATTTATGTATGTAGGATTTTTGGAATAATAAAAAGTAGTTTTAAAGTTAGTTGAAAGATGATTTTCAAATGGGAAAAAAAAATTGATTGAAAATTTTATTTTCATTGTGTTTTGTTTCTGGAGGTCAAAAATTTGGTCAACCAATCAACAATCAAATTTAGTAGTTGACCAAATCTGGTGACCAGACAACACCGCGAAAAATAGTTTCCGACGATGGAATGACTAAAAAATGAAGGGCTGCCATGACTATGAATGTTCAAGTGGTTGACATGAACACATTGTTGGAAATAGTTGCAGGCAATTAGAAGTTGTTTTCGTTGGAAATAGTTCGGATAGATGGCTAGATTTTTATTTAAAAAAAAAAAGGGTTGCACGGCCAGGTCAAATTTAGCCAAGCCATGCAAATTAAAGATAGTAAATGAATGAGTTGAATTAATCATGCGTTGAGTTAATAATGAGTTGTAATTTTACAAGTCATAATCTAATTTAATTAATATAATTAAATATTAAATTTTGGTTCGGTCAAATTTAGGTTGAATTAAATCTAATATGATTCATTGGGTTAAAATATTAATTGAAAAAATTAAAAATGTTGAGTTATAATTTATAAACATTGATAAAAGTTTTATGACAACTCCGACTTCAAGAGTTAAAAAGAATTTAAGTGATTAGCGCTTCAATTGTTTGAAACCTCCGCCTCGCATATAATACTTAACTAGCAAGCACTTTCCGCACAATACGCGGTTTTTTGAGTGCCTACTATGGCACAGTATATAAAAAAATTTGAGGGTAAAATTAAGATAAAGTTGACAAACTAAAATCACAATAGTATTAAAAAGGAAGAAATATTCAAAAGGGAGAAAGGAAATTACATAGTAGGAGTTACTTAATGTAAAACAAAAATAGAGTAAACATATTCTAATTTATCTTAAATTTAAATTGCCATGGATATAATTTTTCTATCCCATGACTGTTAAAAATAATAATAGTGAAAATATCTTGTATTTGTGGTATGAAAACTAAATAGTCGTTCTCTTCCAAATTATAATCTTGTACGAACTGATGCCAATTTCGACGAAGTAAAGAACGCCTGATAGTGATGTCATATATTCGATTTCCAGATTTCAAATGAATGTCACATTGTTTTGCTTCTTCCAAATAAAAATTCGAATATTTTGGAATATTCTAGGTGACAACAAGGAAATTGTATGAAGTTAGTAAAACGAGAAGTGCAAATATTTTTGTAGAATAAATTTGCAAAATAAGTAACAAATTGAAATATTACCAATCTAAAAGTATCTGATGCTGTGAACTGTTGGAAGAAATAATAGTGTGGAGTTGAACTGAACTTTTGAAATGGATGTAGTGAAGATGAGAGGACATTATGTTGAAGATTCGTTGTTTTGAAGACTGGAAATAATACATAGAGTTCATTAAGACAGTACAAATTATTTAATTAGAACGAAAAATGTATATTGTTAAATGAACAAACCTTGTTTTGGCAATATAGGCAATGGCACTGTCCATGGCATCATTATTTCGCCCTTGAAATTGTTGAACGTAAGACTGTCAAATTTATTATTTCCACGAAATCTTAATAAAATTGAAGAGTCTTGACTGAGTAAATTATCATCAAAGAATTCAATCCAGCCAAATGTGAAAACATGTTGATTGATTGTTAACTTCCATTGCATTTGTCCTTGTTGGATTACGATTTCATCCTTATCGTCAAAGATTTGGATAGCATAAAGACCTATAGGTACTGGCTACAAAAAAGGACAAAAGTTTTTTTATTGGGTTAAATGCAATAAGAAGTGATAGTTGTAACAGATATTAAAGTAAAATTTATAAAAATTTAAAGTTTAACCTGATTCTCTTTTTGAAGGGATTTCAAGAATAAGCAACATGACCTTTCATTTGTACCTTTGAAAGGTGAGTAAACATATTAGAAAAAGAATATAAAATTATGTTCTTTTGTACGAAAAGCATCATATCAAAAAAATTATGAATGAAGTTTATAAAATTAAATAGAATTACCTTGTAACTGAAATAGCATTGGATTAGCAAGTAAGACATTTTGCATCCAATCTTGAACTGATTTTTCTGATTGTGCATTTGGATATCTAATGTATTTAAATATTGTTGGATTAGAGACGAAAAAATTATAACATATTCGATAATTGATTTGATTGTCGTGCACATATGTTAAGGTGCCAGCATGTACACGTGTATGGAATTTAGTAACAAAATAAAATTTGTATTTATGACCATTTTGTTTCGTCAACCATTTTGTAAATGGATTATTTGGCGTCGTCATCACCTATAAGAAGAAGAAACTGAATGAAATAATTTATTTGGAAAAATATATAATTCATACTTCGAAACTAATAGAAAATGGAGGAGTAGGAAAATGAAATATAACCAATCTTATTACCGGTAATTATAGACAAAATTTCAGGTAAAGAAATGATATTTTAGCTTATTCGCAACTGCCAGCATTAAAATGTACCCTTAAGGATTTAATTGTGGGAACATGGAGTACAACATAAAAAAAGGAATAGGAATAGGAAAATGAAGTAGAACCAAACTTTAGAGGAAATTTTAGTTTATTGCAAATGGCAGCATTAAAATCAACCAATCAATCCATTTATTGTGGGAAGGAGTACAACACTAAAAATCAGTAGGAAAATGGAGCATAACCAATTTTATTAGAGGCAATTGTAGACAAAAACGCAGGTAAAGAAATGTTATTTTAGCATATTGCAAACGGCAGCATTAATATGCACCAATTAATCCATTTTTTGCAGGAAAATAAAGTACAGAATTGTAGAAATCAATAGGAAAATGTAGGACAACCTGGTAATGGAGTATAGAATTGTAGAATTGCAGCTGCTTTGAAAATGGCAACACAAAATGGTAAAAATGCACAAATCATTACAAGGTTTCCAGAAAACGTTTCCATACATAGTATTATACGTTAATAGCATACATAAATTCAGGAAAATGTATCCATACTAAAAGTTGTGAAGATCTAAAATACTGCAATCAGAAACTAATATTATTGTAACTTTCAGCATACATAAATTCGACGTCATTACAAAGGAAAGCCATTCCTTTGAAATAAGAAAGCAAATCAATGGAAAAATGACTTCTCTATCCTATGTACATTAACAGTGTATATTTATTTATGCCTATTTGAAGAGCGAACACCAGTCAGTGCCAAAATAGAAAGTCACTTGATAGATTAAAAAATTGGCAGGGGAGTTTCTGCTCAAACACCTTATGCAGAAAGTTTTACCAATATTAGAACAAGCAACAAACAAAAATCTGAAGTATAATAACATGCAATAGCAATCTGTAAAAAACAGAAGAAAGAAGAAAGTAATTTTACCTTTTGCAGAGCTATTGTATTAGTTGATCAATTTCCCAACATCCATTGGCAATCAATTTTTATTCAATGTACATACAATAAGGAAAAAAATGGTTAGAGTCCAGCAAAAAGAAACAAAGAATATGCAGTTCAAGAGGACTACACTAACCACATTTCTATCCTACAGAAATGAATGTCTATTTTTGAACTATGAGTGCCAGTACTTATACAAATAACTAAGCAAAAGTATTGCTACTTAACTTATATTCGATCTTGATCACAGCATGAGCAGTATTATCAGTGTATATTTTTTAACTATCAACAATATTTATACAAATATCCTGAGTAGCAATAGCTTAACAAGTAAACCCCAAAAATAGCACACATTAATTGTTTAAAGTCAAAATGAAAGGTAGTAAGAAGCATGATGATTTAAGTTTGAAAATTGAGTACAGAATTGCAGAAGCATGGAGGACAACCTAGTAATGGAGTACAAAATTGTAGAATTGCAGCTGCTTTGAAAATGGCAACACAACATGGTAAAAATGCACAAATCATTACAAGGTTGCCAAAAAACGTATCCATACATACTATTACATGTAAATATGATACTTAAATTGAGGAAAATGTATCCATACTAAAAGTTGTCAAGATCTGAAATATTGCAATCAGAAACCAATATTATTGTAACTTTAAGCATACATAAATTCAACATTATTACAAAGGAAAGCCACTCCTTTCAAATAAGAAAGCAAATCAACGGGAAAACGACTTCGCTATCCTATGTACATTAATAGTGTATTTATTTATGCCTATTTGATGAGCAAAAACCAGTCAGTGTCAAAACAGAAAGTCAGTTGATAGATTAAAAAACTGGTAGGGTAGTTTTTGTTCAAACACCTTCAAATCTATAGCATCAACAAGAGGGACATTACTTTAAGTTACAAATATAGCTGAAATTGCATCTACATATTATAAAGTTGACGACTATGCGTAGAAAGTTTTACCAATATCAGAACAAGCAGCAAACAAAAATCTGAAGTACCATAACATGCAATAGCAATCTGTAAAAAACAGAAGAGAGAAGAAGCGTGATTTTATCTTTCGAAGAGCTACTGTATGAGTTGATCAATTTCCCAACATCCATTGGCAATCAATTTTTATTCAATGCACATAGAATAAGGAAAGAAACAGTTAGAGTCCAACAAAAATAAACAAAGAATATGCAGCTCAAGAGTACTACACTAACCACATTTCTATCCTACACAAAGGAATGTCTATTTTTCAACTAAAAATAGCATGCATTAGTAGTTTGAAGTCAAAATGAAAGGTAGTAAAAAGCATGACAATTTAAGTCTGAACCATAACAAAAAAACAAGAAACAGGAAAATGGTTGAATGAATGTTACACAGTGCACGTATCTTTATAAACATGAAATAAATAAAGGCACGACTAACTTAATAAAAAACAGACTCTTTTGATAGAGGATACCGTTGACTAATCAAACCAATGCAGTGGATTTGTAACAGATTACTTCTGAGTTTTTGTTTTCAGGTAAAAAAAAAAAATAGAAGCTGAAGTTACAAGCTGATGAGGAGAATACTGTTGAGAAATAAAACCAATGCAGTGGAGTTCTAACAGATAACTTCTGAGTTCCTATTTTTCAGAAAAAAAGGGGAAAAACTGAAGTTAGAAGCTAAGAAGAAGGAGAATACTGTTGATTAATCAAACCAATGCAGTGGAGTTCTAACACATTACTTCTGAGCTTTTGTTTTTGAGAAAAAAAAATTGAAGCTGAAGTTACAAGCTAAAAAGGAGTAATTTTAGCAAAGGAAACAGTAGAAGATAGAAAGGGAAGTATATGACCTGCGTGCACTATTTCTTGTATAGAATTACAATGAATGGCATGGTTCTACTTTATAACAATACTTGTACAATGTGGTTGATGGTGATGTGAGCTACTTTTACTTTTACAGCTCTGTTTCAGTTGTCAACTCAAACTGGGCAGTCACATGGGTATGTTAAAAAAAAGCTGCAGAAACAGAAGTTGCAATTTTGGCTTGGGAATAATGAACAGAAATAGAAATGTTTACATTGGAAAACGGATATGGAAATAACAATCTCTGTTGCATAATATTTAAATCAAAATCATGTTATGTTAGCCTGAATCTCGAGGTAAAAAAATATATATGTAGAGCATGGGAAAATGCAGTATATGATTCAGATAATATTGAGGCTGTTTGTAGGGCAGGAAGTATTTTTGTTTTAACAAACAACTGGTCTTTGTCTTCAGATCACACACAAGAAGAGACAAACATTGGCTGGTACTGTCAAGTATTAGACATGCATGGATAAGAGGTATTTGACAAACAGAAAAAGTAAGAGTAGTAATTGCCAAAAGGCATCTAAAATAGCAAAGCCACAACAGGTGTAGACCATTTATAATAGGTGCAGACCATTTAATATGAAATTTAATTCTTATAAATAGAATAACATATATACCTTTCTGATTGATAGAGATTAGCCCCAGGATAGTACTCCTACAAAATAGAGGCAAAAGAATTGAAATCAATTGTTTTAAATATATGATGCTGTTGGAGGATAAGTACAAGTTTAACAAGCTTGAAGCATAGAATTATTGAGTGTAAACTGTGTAATAGGAGATTCAGTGAATGGTGATCAGAATGCACCAACAGTAGATAGTCATTGGCACATGTAGATAGAGGAGACCAAAAGCAATCCTGTTTCCAGCATATGTTGACAGAAATACAGGTAAAAAAACTGTAATCAGAATGTAAACATGAAAACTCATGTAGCACAGAAATGCAGTTTTGTGCAGAAAAGAGAACTTTAACTTTCTATTAAAATGCATGGAACAGTTAACATTGGGCTGCGGCAGGACATTTAGAAATCGTACAAAGATAACAATAAATTGTTTCCTACAAGTTTTTCTGCTTTTATGTGATGTATTCAGAAAACTGATTGCCTACCATTCAGTTTTCATAAGTACACCCATAACCAAAAAGAAAAGCAACACAAAAAAGCAGTCCCAAAATACAAAATGTTGAAATACATATTCGCAAAATGTGCAAAGTAGAAAGAGCTAATCTATTTTCTGTTTCTTCTTTGTGGCATTGGCAGGGTCTTTGGTATCTAAATGATCTTCTTCTTCTGATGACACTAGTTTGTCAAGAAGGCAAAGGTGGGCCTTTGGTGATGATTTGCTAGCAAGTTGTCCTGCAGGAAAAAGAAGGGATGAAAAGTACAACTGAATTTGTAAAATCTTCCAAGCTATGGATATAGCCAGAATTTTAGACACAATAAATCATTGAAATATTACCTTCAGATTGTGTCATTGGCTGGACTTCAAGAACATTTGTGGATGTTATTTTTGTTGCATTGCACTTGCACTGTTCTGATCGATTGACGAGGCTGAAACCTGACCTTCATGAAATTCAGCATAGGAAGTGATGGTGTAGCGCTGTCTACCGTCTGGAGTCTTAAGTTTGATTGGCCTAATCTGCACCAAGAATAATCTGGACTGCAATGCCTTGTGAACTTCCTGTAAAGGAAGTTCAGTGTTCTAGCCAAAAGGAAAAACAAAAGAGTTAATGCTGAAGCATATGCACCCGTGGAAGAAAAGCAAAAAAAATCATAATGTGAACAGGTAATTAGGTAGTAGGAATGAACTTGTTTGCATATTCCATGACTTCAGTCGCTGAAAATGTTAATAATTTTTCAGCTAGATTTCCATATATAGAGGCTATAATGATACCACTATCATCAATCACGTCAACCTCAAACCTACACCTGTTAACAAAATAATAATCAGTTAGGTCACCATACAATCAAATTAAAATGGAACTAAAAAGGGAATAAGAGATAAATTTACTTGGGTTTTGCTATCTGCTTTGAATCACACAAGTTACAGGTGTATTCTTCATATTGAAGTGCAGATGTTGATTGGAAGCATTTGGGACAAGCCATATACCAATACTTTTGGCAAATATTTTTGAGGGAAAGTTGTGCCTTGACAAGTACATTCTGCGAACAGATTGTAATAAGTTAGGAGCAACAAACAGTAAAGCATACATGGAAAAAGACATACTTTTTCGATAATCAGCAAAGCAAAACTAAATACCTTGGCTAATGATGTTATGTTAGCAACAAGACAAGTTTTCTTGTACGACTCTATAGATATCTCCGGAGGATTCTTGAAATAAGTCTTGTTGATGAAAAATTCAGACAGCATGTCCTTGTTTTTGTCAGCCCTGGTGGATTGCAAAATATCGTTTTCAGTAAGACAGCAAATAAAATGAGTAAAGCTATAACTTAATATAGGGCTGCATCACCAGTTTTTCAGACGAAGTGCACTTTCTATTGGAGGGTTCACCAGAATGACTGAATCATATTTGGTAGTCAGAGCTGTGCCTACAAATTGTATTTTTTAGGTTTATTAATAGATAGCTGTGTAATAAAATATTGAGGGATGAACCAACAGTGTTAGCAAAAAAATTAAGGTGAACACAATGGGATTGACAGTAGAATACATTACCATTATAGTAAACAACTTTAATTCTGCGACAAATGATTATAGGAAAATTGTTCAGATTGTCAACAATATTAGCTCCTTTATTGGCAACAAACTTGTTCCAAATGGATAACATGACTGTCTTCATACTGCAACAAAGAATAATGGAGTTAACCTAGGAAAGACATAAATTTCATGCGGCTAACATTATAAAAGGGAATTTTCACATTCAGTTTCAGTAATTGAACAAAATACCTAAATTTTAAATTCAAACATATTGGATATTGTCTGGAAAATAGTAACAGAGAAATCCCATAGTAGTTTGGCGAAACACAACATGGCAATAAAACACATGCATTTCTTATCAAAACAGTTTTATGTACTAATGAAATTACTTGTTAATCAGTTAGATTGAAGTAGTCATTAGCTAGGGAAATGAGTACATTAATGTAATGGTTATAACAGATTTTGAAACACAGGTTTATGCAGTGAATAAATATGTTCAAGCTCATCTGCACAATTAATCAGTAAACAACATGGAATCTGATGACACGACGACAATGCTAAAAATATGAGAATGAACGGGAAATTTATGTAGGAAAATAAATAGAATAACTAACAGAGAATATGTATTGGACACAACTCCATGAAAATAAACTGTAAACATTCGAACGTGAAATTAGGAGGATAGATTCTATAACCTTTGATTAACAAGGACGAATTTCTGAACCATTGAATCACCTACATCACCTTTGATAGTCTTAGGCGGTAGATTATCAATCACCACAGCCAACACATCTACATAATGAAAAAACATTTTACACGATCAGACCTAAATAGCAAGGTAAAACAGCCACAAATACAAGATAAATTTTAGGACACTTTCAACTAACATCAAAATTGGCCTATATAAATTGAGATATCCGTACTATTTTCATATAAAACAACCACTAGAAAGCTAATAACTAATCATGGAAAGAGGACTTTACCAACGGATTCTTTTTTTGCATTAATGAACCTAGCTAGGTCTTGAAAGTCTGTATACTGATAATTGACCTCGAGCACACCTTCAGAATTGTCAAGAGGTTCAAGGATGGTCCTTGAATTGATTATCCATTGTGCAGTGATCCCTTCAAATTGATATTCTTTTTTCAGTTGCTTCACTTCAGCATTTTTGATTTTATATTTCTTGTAGACTTGCATTTTCTTCCCCATGCGTTCGATCTCATGGTTAAAAACTATGGTTTGCACTCTTAAACCCTGCCAATGCAAACAGAAACTACTTCAGTAAAGAGGGAAAATATACTTTATTGTATGCGAAAAACATGAAAGTAGTACCCAAAAATTAACACCTTTAAGTCTGCGAGAATGAAACGCTGATAACGTGAAGGACTGTTAATTGCAGTTGTTGGCTGAAGCTTTTCTTGGACGGTAACAATACATGACCATGTTGGCATGCCCTAAACAATGTCTTGAATCTCTAACAAACGGTCCATCTAAAAAGAACAAAGACACAATGTAAGTGATATTCACAATAAGAGGCAAGAAAAAGCCCAAAAAAAAAAAACAGGAATAGAAAAAACTTCAAACCTGTAGCAAAGACAGCAAAATTTATCATCAAGTATTTGCTAATTCAAATATTTCATTATAAACCACATTTTGAGTTTTGCAATTTGTCTTAGATTCGCTAAAAGTGGAAGGGAGTATTAGCACTTTTACTAATTTGGATGTTCTTGCTCTTGAAAGGACAACATATAGTTGACCATGTGAGAAAACTGGTTCTTGCAAATAAACACCTACATAATCTAACGTTTGGCCTTGGGCTTTATTAATTGTCATGGCAAATGATAACCTGACTGGAAACTGAGTTCTCTTAAATGGAATTCCATTCTTTTCTTTGTCTGAACTATGCAATGGGATTTTGGTATGAAGACAACTCTGCCTTGGTGCTGACCAGAAGCAATCTTTGCACAAATTGTATTGGCTGCTAATTCTAGACAAATTAGACGTGTGCCGTTACAAAGACCTTAGGTTGGATTAAGATTTCGTAAAATAATTATTGAATAGTTCTTTTTGAGTAATAGTATATGTGGAGGAAGATTTGATGGATTTAAGGAATTTAGAAAATCCTCATAATCCCCTTGATGTTTTAGATCAATTGTTTGATCTGAACTGGTGTATACTACTAAATTCCCAGGAAATTGTTTTATTAAAAGATTGTTAATGTCATGAACAGAAGTATTTTTGGGTGACAAAATGCACCTATTTATCATTTCCTCTGGTTTGGTAGAATACAAAAGCAAATTTGGGAAGAAACAATCAATTAATCTGTTAAATATGGAAAAAAATACACAGAAACAGCACAAGTAATTAGATCAAAGAAATTTAATACACGTACAAAAGAAGGAAAAAACGACATGAGTGACATGTCAAATACTTACTTATGAAGAGATTCTTTTTTGTCAATATACGGAATGACAATTTCATGTGGTAATGTAATATTACCACATTCATCCATAGGTTCTGAATTTTCCCCAATCTTGAGAAGGAATTTAGAAAAATTAGGGTCTAAGAAAGCACGCAGATTCTGTTTCAATTGAATTTTTTCCATTGAACACTATAGTGGAGAATTCACTATGCTAGCATTAACTAGTGACTTTCTTGTTCCTTTTTTAATAATTGGAAGAGTTTGTCGAAAGTCACCCCCAAAGACAACCACTTTTGAGCCAAATGGTTCATTTATTCCAGTTATATCTTTCAAGAGAAGATCAAATGCTTCTAAAGCATCTCTAGTTGCCATAGAAGCTTCATCCCATATTATAAGTTTAGCGGTTGAAATAAGATGGGCTGTACTGCTTTGCTTACTCAATTGACAAGCTTTAGTAATAGAGAAATCAATTGGAATTTTGAATCTTGAATGAGCGGTGCGACCACCCGGAAGAATGGATGCAGCAACACCTGATGTTGCCACGGCAATTGCAATAAATCCTTTGGATCTAATATTAGCCAACAGGGCACGATATAGGAAAGTTTTTCCAATTCCTCTGGGACCATCAATGAAGAACGCTTGTCCTTCACCTAGATGGATTTTCCGGAGGATAGATTCATAGGCAAACTTCTGTTCTACGTTTAACCTAGTTGGAAGCAAAATATCTTCTTCACTAACAATTATATTCAGTTCACTATCTATTTCTTTTGTTAAATTACCAGACAGGAAAATTTGTTCATTTTCAGGAAGAATATGGTATTCATTTAGATTTTTATTCATCTCTTCTAAAGAATTGTTAATGTGTATTAAAACTCTATTCATAACAACATGGATGTCAACACTGGAATGATCCAGTGACCTTCGAAAGTCACTGGATAATTCAAGTTGGAACTGTTCCCACAATTTTCTGGGTTCATTTGGAGAACAAAATACTAAAATAATAGCAAAAAGGGACCTTAGAGCACTTGGCATCTGATAAAGAGATGCCTCCTTTAAAGTATCCTCTATATAAGTATCAGATTCTAGCAAACCTAATTTTAGTGCTGCATCTCTAAAGGTTTGGCATTTTATGCTGGAAACAGTTAAAAGATCAGCAAAGCAAGTAGGAGCTCTAATATTTGATAGTAATAGCCTAAGATAATATCGATCTCCCTCCTATGGACTAACAGTGACCATTCAACCGATTACATTTCTAGATTTTCTTTTAGTCCAAATTTTAAGGGTAGAATTCCATACAAAGTGTTGAGGAAATACTTTATAAAGACATTTCAACTCCTGAGCTGTTTGATTCATACGATTCATTTCAAAGAATTCAGTAAGCATAGTTTTTGAAAAGTCAATTTCTTCTATCAAAGTTGAAAGATTAGATTTGTCTTTAAATGAAACAACTTGCCGACCATCAAGATGGACTTGCAAAGTATAAACAGCGGGGGTCATTTCACTAAGATTGAATCCATAAATCCTCCAAAGAGCTTCTGGAGGACCGATCCAATGGGCATCTTGAAACTGTTTAATTTCATCAATATCTTGATGGGCATTTGGTTCAGAAATTTGAAAACTGACCAAATCATGCCCCTTATAAATGTATTTATAAATGTACTTCATGAGTTTAATGGTAGAACAAATTTCAACATTCAAATGACAATCAAAAGTAACCAATAAGTATGGATTATATGGAATAACCCAGCGGTTATCTAATACACACTGCCAAACTTTAATTTGTCTACCATTATTTCTTCTTCTATAATAAGGATAACCATCTTCTACATGCATTGTTTGTTCACAAAAATCTCTAGGATAGTGATTTTTGCACTTACCATTTCGCATACATAAATTAGTCTCATTCATTTGGCCACATGGACCATGAATCATGTGTTTAAGGACAAGATTGTATAAATGATGATGCATTTCTGGATCAGGAATTTCTGCACATACAATGTTGTTATATGCTTTAGGATTCAATAGCTTAAATTCTGGTTTGAGAATTAATAATAAATGAGCATGAGGCATGCCTCTTTTTTGAAATTCAATCACGCTAACACATGCTGCTACTTGTCCGAAGATATTTTTGTGCAATAGTTCTCTCCTAAGCATTTCAAATTTTGCTCTAAACACTCTTGCTAACAAATCTGGTCTATCAAATGCAGTTTCTTTGTTAGATAGATTTTCTTGTATCTCTTTCCAATTAGGATTACAAGTCATGGTAATAAAAAGATCAGGCTTGCCATATTTTTGAACTAAAGCCATAGCATCCAAGTATCTACGGCGCATATCTCTAGGTCCGCCTACAAAAGAAGCTGGCAAAATAACCCGGCGACCCACATTAGAGCTATCTAGTTGGCCATTTGAAATGCTATCAAGGACACCTTGTAAAATTTCTATTCTAACTTCTTTTTGTTTTAATCTAAGAAAGTCTAACCTGGATGTTTCTATTTTTATGTACATATCAACAACAATTTGTTGGAATAAACGCATTGAATGTAAAAGCATCGATTCATCATTTGTTCTCATCTGAAATCTGTAACAATAATACTCCCTAGTAGACACACAATCTTTTCTTTTCTTTCCAGTTTCAATGGCTACAATGGAAGGATTAGAAAGTAGTTACTTGTACTGAAAATATGTTAAATACTACATAGGTAAAGTTTCCTACTAACGTACTCGAAAGGAACTTACTTGCATCTTCATATGCTAGCAAATCTTCTGGGATTTCCATACTCGAAACTTCAATGTTAGAAGCATTTACATTAGGATTTATGTTTCTATGGTTTCTGTTGGGTGTTTTCTGTATATTATTATGCCAACCAGATTCCCCACGAGGAAATAACAATGGGTATTGAAGAGGATCATAACATCCAAAATAGTGTCGAATTCTATGACTTGTATTAGAAGTGCTGTATATCTGAATATGTGCGCTTCTAGTATCCAAAGAAGTTTCTACAACATCCTCATAGAATATAGCACCTACTTGGCTACAAGTGGGAAGATTATATCGACGTTGATCTAAATTTGGACAAGAATTAAGGACAATCCTATAATCATCCAAATTGGGAACATGCCTAAGGTTTTTCAAGAACTTACAATAAGGATTATCTTCTAAAATCTGCATAAGTAGGGATAAAGTTGTTTGACGTAATTTATCACAGGACTTAACTCGTTGGGCCAGTTCCTGATCTGTGTCATAAAAGTAGAACTGGATCCCAACTGTTTTTTCTTTATCATGTGGCGAAAGACTATCAAGAAAATGATAGACTTGCCCCTGAACTCTGAAAGTATACACCCCTCTATTATTTTTAGTTAATTCCCTATCATATTTTGCCCCAAGGGACGTAAATGCCAAATTGTTGTTATAAGTTCTAATGTTTTTTCTAAAATGAACAGATTCCTCATCTTCAGTCGTAAGCAAACGACAAAGTGCATAGGGCATGGCAGGCATCACAATTGATACCAAGCCTCCTGCACAGCGAAAAGACGGAGGTTCCAAATAGAACCTCTTAGCTCCACAATGACAACAATTAGGAACAGTAGAAATGATCATAGAATTTTCAGGAATTTGATTAAGTGGTGAAGAATTTTTTTTCCTTCTTTTATTGGTTATCCTCGCATTTCCTAATACGTCAAACGTTAATATGTTATTGTAACCATAGCAAAGAACAAGTATAAACAAATACATTCTGTCATAGTCATTTAAATTTACCTTTTGAATGAGAAGAAGACTCAAGGAGAATATGCTCTACTATTTGAGTCGTGAAAGATGCACGACTCAAGGGAAACAAATTGTTGGTTTGTTTGTTTCGGTAGTACTTGCTACCTAAATTATGAGAAATCCTAGAATTACGCAAAATTTGATATCTTTTCTGCCTAGCAAGTTTTGCTTGAACATTAATACTAACCGATTCGGAAGGAAAAGGAGTCACACCGTCACTACACGACGGATTATTATGAGGAAAGGAAATCCCTGTTTTCACAAGGCCTAAAGATGTAGTCATAAAGGAGTATAATTCTTTTTTTTCTTGATTCACTACTTGTCTTGTGTTAAAAGGGCAATTTGAATTAGGCAAAGGATTGATAGCTTGACTTGAATCAGTCAAGCCATGTGCACAGTCAATAAGTTCAATAATAGGTTCAGAAGTAAGCGTGTTTTTGGTTTTTCTTATGTATGCATGTTTGGCCACAACAGAGATTAACTTTTCTCTTTCTATGCGGCGCCATTGCATTGCAACACTTTTCAATGCTTAGGTTTCACATCTATTTAAACTGATACATAAAAGGCATGCACAAGTGAAGCGAAAATAACCAGAGAATGAATTCAGACCGAAACAGAATTCAAAATTGGAAACAGCACAACAAAATGGCAACAAATAGCTAAATAGAATAAGAACATAAATGATGTTGTGTAACAAACAGAAAAAGAAAGAGTACAAAGACCTAGTAAATTATTGCAATCCAAGATATAATCATAGCAAATTTGTTTAGCATACAAGCAGCATTAGTCTTATATAACAAGGAGTACTAAGGGAACGTACTTTTAGATGACAAACACAAGCAGTGTAGGCAGAAATCTGCAGCAAAAAGCTCTGCCTACAGTACGACACACACATTCAGCACAGAAAGATCTTAATGGACAATGAATACATAGCCATTAATTAATTGATTTTAATGTAAAATCAAAGGTTTGTATTTAAATCTTTTGGCTCTTTTTAAACTTGCCATATTCCCAATAAACAGTGTCATAATACGGAAATAATAATTTCTATTACTTCAATTCATAAAGACAACTATTATATTTTAAAAAGGAAAATTAAAATGCAAAGAACACATACAGCAACAAATTGGAGAAAAAGGAAAAAGAGAGTAAGAGTAACTGTACCTTTTGAAGTGCAACTTTATCAGGCAATCGGTTTCCAACATCCATTGAGAATCACAGTTCATTCATTGCAAATACAGAAGGAAAGAAAAGAGTTAGAATTTCTTTAAAAAGAAACAAGGAACATGTATTACAAGAGCAGAACATTTTAAAAAGTATATCCTAAAGAAAGATGGCCATTTGTTAACTACAGAATGACAAATACACAAGTGTAAACATATTTGCAATATACAATCAGCACTTGCATTTGACAAATGCACTAAGCAGATGAAGTATAGATCACAACAGCGGCCTAATAACTAAACATAAGCTTCCATAAGCACTACGCACATACACAAAGAAACGAAGGTAATAAGCTTTCCATTGAACTAATCTAGTTACAGCTGAAAGAAGAATGCATAGTGCAGTAACACTTTTCAATTTGCACAAAACAAAGGACAACAATTTTCCTTTGACACAAACTACGAAAAAGGAGCTAGATTCCTATGAAACTAAACTATATGTATGAAATACATTTTAATAACATTAATGGCCATGCATGTTTTTTATGAACTGAAAAAATGCATGATACATCTACAACTTATCCATTTGGAAAAGATGCAAAACAAAACTAACAGATTCATTGGACAAATGCACTAAGCAGGTGTAGTATATATCACGGCAGTGGAAAAAACAAACCAATCATGGGATAAACTGTTTCATAGTGACATGACTGCAGTGCCTAAGCACAAACCTGTAAAAACATTACACATGTGCATTCAACATAAAAAGATAAGAACCATTTATGGGATAGACTGTTTTTTCCTTTTTCCAAGGAGGAAATGCAAAAACCAGATAAAAGTGCAAAATTAGAGGAAGAATAGTTTAATGAATTTTTTTTTGGCAGTGCATTAAACAATTTTTCTAGAATATATTGCATGCTTCTTTCAGCAGACACAACTCTAAGTAGCGTGGCATATTGCATTAATGGACATGACTTCCTTTGATTGAAACTGAAAACACACAACACATGTACTATCTATCCATTTTAGAAAACACTTCAATGCACATTAATGCACCTCAGAGACTGTACAAAGTAAAATTCATAGACATAACCCCTTTTCCATGAAAACAGAAACCATACAGTACTAAACAGATATAATATTTATTATGTGAGTGGCCTATTAACGAAAGACCACTAAGAAACAGACAGGAAACAACTATTAAAAAAAACCATTAGCAGATGCATCAAGCAGCTGCAATAAGTAAATGAAGTATATATCACAACATGGCAATGACGTAATGACTAACAACATAACAGCGAAGTAAGTAAGAAACTAATAGCAAAAACTCTGATTTTTCCATCCATGGTAACATTGTCCATTCATTTAGCCCTGTTAAAAGGCTGAAGAAAAGTGAGAGTATAAAAACAAAAAGAATCCAAATGTTCAAAACTGGTAGGAAAGCATTTTTTATATATAAAACCTTTTAGACACAGGAGAGAGTTATATTTTGATTCAAAGTGCTTCATTATCACATACAAATCTACATGAGGAAACAATGTTTTTCCAAATGACCTTATATGTGCAAAAGTTCATATAAGGCAAATAATAGCATGAAAACAACCAGGCAGAAATAAAACAAATACATTTTAAAAGCTGGCAGCATCTGGAACATCACAATCTGAAGGCAACGACCAGTAACATTCGGCCTACCAAGCACATTCATGACACACGCACATTAGCAACTTATATTACAACAGATAAACATATGTATTTCTCAAAACAAACAACAAAGAACAAATATTAACAAATGATTCAAGGACATTTCAAGAAAAATAAGGCAATGGTTTGTATTAATGTAAAAAAAATACATAGCCATGAACTAATTGTTCTAATGTAAAATCAAAAGGTTTCTATTTAAGTCTTTAGGCTATTTTTAAACTTGCCATTTATTCAATAAACAGTGCCATAATAGAGAAATAGTAATTTGTATTACTTCATTTCATAAAGACAACCATTAGATTTTAAAAAGGAAGAGTAAAATGCAAAGAATACATACAGTAGCAACAAATTGGACAGAAAGGAAAGACAAAGCAAAAGTAACTGTAACTTTTAAAGTGCAACTATATCAGCCAATCAATTCCCAACATCCATTGAGAATCACATTTCATTCAATGCAAATACAGAAGTAAAGAGAAGAGTTAGTTTTTTTTTTCTTAATAAACAAGGAACATGTATCAAATAGTGCCATAATTGAAGAATAGTAATTTCTATTACTTCATTTCATAAAGACAACCATTATATTTTTAAAAAGAAGAGTAAAATTGGGCAGAAAGGAAAGACAAAGCAAAGAATACATACAGCAACAAATTGGACAGAAAGGAAAGACAAAACAAGAGTAACTGTAGCTTTTAAAGTGCAACTATATCAACCAATTAGTTCCCAACATCCATTGAGAATTACAATTCATTCAATGCAAAAACAGAAGTAAAGAAAAGAGTTAGTTTTTTTTTTTAAATAAACAAGGAACATGTATTACAAGAGCAGAACATTAGGAAAAAATTATATCCTACAGAAAGATGCTCATTTTTTAACTACAGAATGAAAAATACACAAGTGTAAACATATTTGCAATTTTGAATCACTACTTGCATTGGACAAACGCACTAAGCAAATGTTCCTTTGACAAACTTCCACAAGGCTTACACACACACACACCAAACATAAGAAGGTAATAAGCTTTCCATCGAACTAATCTGGTTATTACAAAGTTAAAAGAAGAATGCACAGTGCAGTAATATTTTTCAAATTGCACAAAACAAAAGACAGCTATTTTCCTTTGACACAAGCTTTGAAATGTTAGAAAGATTGGTCTGAAGCAAAGCTGTAGGTATGAAATAGATTTTAGGAAGTGAAAAAATGCAAAACAAACCCAACAGATTCATTGGATAGATGCATTAAGCAGGTGTAGTGTGTATCAAGACAGCAACAAAAAAACCAATCACAGTACAACCCTGTTCAATACAAAGGCCCTTTTTTTTTTTTGGAAAAAGGCAAAAATGCATAAAGTATGTAAAGTCGCAAATTCATAGGAAGAAATTTGTTGGTCTGACCGCATAAGAACCATTCATGTGATAAATTGTTTTTTCTTTTTTCCAAGGAAAAAATGCAGAAACCAGATAAAATTGCAAAATTAAAGGAAGATTGTATTAATGGACATGTCTTTGTTTGATGGAAAATGAAAATACACAACACATGTACTAGTTATCCATTTTAGAAAACACTACAATGCACATTAATGCACCTCAGAGATTGTATGAAACAAAATTCAGACATCACCCTTTTTGCATGAAAACAGAACCCATACTGTACTAAACATATATAGTATTTACTATGTGAGTGGCCTACTAACGAATGACAACTAAGAAATAGGTAAGAAAGAACTATAAAAAAAAAAAAACCATTAGCAGATGCAATAGGTAAATGAAGTATATATCACAACATCAGATAATAACTAACAACATAACAACGAAGTAAGTTGGAAAACTAAGTGGAAAAAAAATGATTTTTCCATCCTGGTACAAGGCTGAAGAAAAGTGAGAGTATAAAAAGAAAAAGAACCCAAAGGTTGAAAACCAGTAGGAAAGCATTTTTTTTTAATATATATAAAACCTTGTAGACAGAGGAGAGGGCAAAATTTTTTTTCCAAATGCATTCTATCTATAAAAGTTCACATAAACCCAATCTCAAGCCAATGACCAGTAACATTCGGCCTACTAAACACATTTCATCACACACGCACATTAACAACCTATATTACAACAGAACAAATAACAAAGAACAAATATTAAGAAATGATTCACGGACATGTGAAGAAAAAATAAGGCAATGGTTGTTGGACGTCTCAAAACGAGTTAGGAAAAAGGAAAAAGAAGTTGGAAGATTTAAAACCAAAAGAAGGCAAGCCATCAATTAAACACGGAATATTTAATGCAGTAAAGAACAAGCAGTAAACAATCAGCAGCATTAATACCAATAACCAAAAAGGAAGAACTCTCTTAAAACTCATTTAATGCAGTAAATAAACAACAGGCAGCATTAATACCAGTAAAGAAAAGGATGCAGAGAACAAATGGACAAAAAGGGTTAAGAAAAAAAAAGGAACAAAACCATACCCAAAGACAATGAAAAAGCTTGAAGCAATTATTGAAGACACGGTTAAAGACGTAACAATAATAATGGCAGAAATAAGAAGGGCAAAAGTAGAAGATGGCCGTGGAGAAGCTATCAAAAATACTGACAGATGATATGAGAGTGATTAGCAAGAAAGCGGCGCAATCAATGAGAAGTTAATATTTACACACTCGAAGACAGCAGTAATCACATATTTACACATTGGACAATACCCATAGATACATAGGTAATAGTGAAACAAAAGACTTGACAGGAAGCACCGGAAACAGCACATTTTACACCCAGAAAAAAAAAGGCAATAAAATTGCTTAGCTTTTCAAATAGGCGGTAGCTGATTCCTGGTGACATAAGCAAGGATGCGGCTGGAACTGCAATTCAGACTGCGAACATCTCGATTATCCAGGAAGAGGAAAAAAAATGAAATGACGTGAAACAGAAGACAGAAAAAAAAAATAAGAAAGCTATTTTGTGGTTACCGAAGTACGAATGAGG
The DNA here is from genome assembly GCA_020080225.1 of Gynochthodes officinalis. Taxonomy (NCBI): domain Eukaryota; kingdom Viridiplantae; phylum Streptophyta; class Magnoliopsida; order Gentianales; family Rubiaceae; genus Gynochthodes; species Gynochthodes officinalis. The sequence continues at coordinate 11,540,587 of CM034615.1, read as the reverse complement.
CTGACACGGGATATCTGACTAAGATGAAACTCCGACAAAGAGAAACGAAATGAAACAACACACTTGGATACTTGCAACCAATTTAGTTAGATTTCTCGGACCCAAAAAATTATCTGAAAGTAAAAGCAAAAATAAAGCCAAAAAAAATATTAGTTCCTTCTTCTCGGACCGAGCCTTTAATCAGCCACCAGTCGTAGGACGACGGCAAAAAACTGCAAATCAAAACAAGTTCTGGTCAGATCAAACATTTTTTGGGAAATCTAAAAAATGTAAACAAATTATAAAAATTGTTAAGTAAAAGCAAAAGAAAATCCGAATGGCCGCGGCCGAAAGTTGCAAATCAAAGAGAAGATCCGGTCAAGTCACATAAGGAAAAAAAAACCCAAAAAAAGCTAAGAAACAAACCACCTACCGGTAAAGGTGGTCAACGGTTCGGTTTTCGGTATATTCGGTTTGACATTTTGGAACCCCCTAACCGAAAACCAAATAAAATCGAATAAACCAAACCGAATTTCTTATTCGGTTTAAACCGAATAAGATTCGGTTTTATTCGATTTTATTCGGTTTCACAAACCGAATAAGGAATTTGGTTAACCAAATAAACCGAATTTCTTTTTTTCTTTTTTTTTTCAAAACTTCACAAATAAATTAAATAATTCGGTTTCAAATCAAACATTCACAAAAAAAAATTTCAAATTCAGTTTCAAACATGAAACAAACATTCACAAAGCATTACAAATTTACAAACTTCCTTAACTCCTTATGAGTTATGGCTCAGTACTCATCATTTGTAATTGTAATATAAAAATCATTTGCATATTGTAATTATTAATTTATTAGTGTTATTACTCAAAACTATTAGCCTATTACTTATTAGCCTATTAGGCATTAGCTAAGTAACTAAGTTACTAAGTTAGTACTTATTAGTTATTACTCAAAAGTCAAAACTAAGATAGTAATCATAGACTCATAGTATTATCTAAGTTAATGCCTAATTAGTAATTTATTCCTTATTTACTTATCACTTATCAATGTTAACTAATTTAGTATTAACTTATGTATATTAAGTATTATTCAACATTAAGTTAGTATTAAATAAGTACTAACTAATTTAGTGCTTAGTTCGTTAGTAAACTTAGTACTCATTATTCATTATTAGTTATTAACATATTACTATAGCTAAGTTAGTATTAAGTATTAACTGTGTAACATGTTAGTACTTCTTAGTATTATAAGTTTAACTAGGTTAGTATTTAGTTGTAATAATAATTACTTGATCAATAATAACTAATTATAAGTATTAATTATTAAGATATTTGACTCGATTTAAATACGTATAATTAATTTGCAAATTATAAATAATTTAGAATTTTGAATAAATAACCATTAGTAAATATTATATACTTATATAGTTATAATTGATTACTCAAAAACTCAACACTCAGTCATTTAATAGTTAATACTTAGTAATCACTTAGTTAACAACAATAAGTTATTAATTATTGACTATTATATTGAATAATTGATGATATTATGAATATATGATATTGATTCTAATTAAATATATAAAACATAATAATCGGTTAATCGCATGCTATATAGTTACATGCTAGTACGCTATATAACCTACAGCCTACAGGCCTTACATCTTCTAGATGCTTAACATTTTAACAACTTTGTCAACTTATGCATTATTTTATTTTTCTTTATTTGTAATTTGATATTTCATATTTGTTTAACTTTTAAATAAATTGATAAATTAAAATTACTGTATAAACTATACTAGTATATAGTAAAATTATTTAGTATATAGTTTAGTATATAATATATAGTAAAGTTGTTTAGTATATAGTATATAGTTATATACTAGATTAATATTACTATATATTCATTATATTGTCCATATCATTATTCATTAATGATAACAATAAATATAGTTCTATACATGATAAATTTTATAATAACAATATAGTATATTAATGAAAACAATATTAATGATAGTATATTAATGATAACAATATAGTATATAGTTCTATACATGATAAATTTTATAATAACAATAAATTAATTATACAAAAAATATATATATATAACTACAAAGTCTACAATAGTTTTATAAACTATAAACCATAACTATTCTGTAAAATAACATATATTTATATTTATACTTATATATATAAAATATCTTTATAAATTTTGAAATTCGGTTTTATTTGATTTTATTCGGTTTATTCGGTTTATTCGATTCGGTTTCCTTATTCGGTTCGGTTCGGTTTTCAGCACCCCAAACCAAAAACCAAACCGAAAACTGAATAACTTATTCAGTTTGGTTAAAACCGAACGAATAAACCGAATTCATTTTCGGTTTGGTTTTTTTGGTTTTTCGACTCGGTTTTTTCGGTCGGTTTATTCGGTTTAACCAAACCATGACCACCCCTACCTGCCAGAGATGCGAAGCAAGACAAAATGGAACATCTGCGAGTAGATCTAAGGGAGAGGCTTTCACAGACGAGCTGCCGGAGGGGCGAGGCCGAAAGCTGCAAATCAAAGAAACCAATTAACAAACCCGCACCGTAACATGCAAAGCTACAAAACCCAAAAAAACTAAAAAAAAACTATTAACAAACCCGTACCGTAACATGCGAAGCAAGACAAACAAAAGAATGGAAGATCTGCGAGCAGATCTAAGGGAGAAGAAGAAGATTCGAAAGAAAGAAAAGGAACGATAAAAGCGGCAGAGAGTCGGCGGAAGCAAGAAAGAAAATGTTAGGGTTTCGAAGACGTTTCAAATGTTGGGACCGATGACATGGAAACACGTGTATACACGTATACAAACTGAGCGAACGTGGCGAGGAGTAGCCGCGCAAGGCGCGGGTAAGTTGGTGTCCGCGTGTCTTCGTGTGATAGTTCTTGTTCATGCATTATTACTACTAGCAGGCACTATCCGCGCAATGCGCGGTTTTTTGAGTGCCCACTGTATGGCACAGTATATAAAAAAATTGGAGGTCAAAATGAAGATATATTTGACAAACGAAAATCACAATAGTATTAAAAAGGAAGAATTACTCAAAAGGGAGAAAGGAAATTACATAGTAGGAGTGACTTAATGTAAAACAAAAATAGAGTAAACATATTCTAATTTATCTTAAATTTAAATTGCCATGGATATAATTTTTCGATCCCATGACTGTTAAAAATAATAACAGTGAAAATATCTTGTATTTGTGGTATGAAAACTAAATAGTCGTTCTCTTCCAAATGATGATCCTGTACGAATTGATGCCAATTTCGACGAAGCGAAGAACGCCTGACAGTGATGTCATATACTCGATTTCCAGATTTCAAATGAATGTCATATTGTTTTGCTTCTTCCAGATTAAAATTCGAATATTTTGGAATATTCTAGGTGACAACAAGGAAATTGTATGAAGTTAGTAAAACGAGAAGTGCAAAATGTTATGTAGAATAAATGTGCAAAATAAGTAACAAATTGAAATATTACCAATCTAAAAGTATCTGATGCTGTGAACTGTTGGAAGAACGAATAGTGTGGAGTTGAACTGAACTTTTGAAATGGATGTAGTGAAGATGAGAGGACATTATGATGAAGATTTGTTGTTTTGAAGACTGAAAATAATACGTAGAATTCATTAAGACAGTACATATTATTTAATTAGAAAGGAAAATGTATATTGGTAAATGAACAAACCTTGTTTTGGCAAGATAGGCAATGGCACTGTCCATGGCATCATTATTTCGCCCTTGAAATTGTTGAACGGAAGACTATCAAATTTATTATTTTCATGAAGTCTCAATAAAATTGAACAGTCTTGACTGAGTAAATTATCATCAAAGAATTCAGTCCAGCCAAATGTGAAAACATGTTGATTGATTGTTAACTTCCATTGCATTTGTCCTTGTTGGATTACAATTTCATCCCCATCGTCAAAGATTTGGATTGCATAAAGACCTATAGGTATTGGCTAAAAAAAAGGACAAAAGTTTTTGTATTGGGTTAAATGCAATAAGAAGTGATAGTTGTAATAGAGATTAAAGTAAAATTTCTAAAGATTTAAAGTTGAACCTGATTCTCTCTTTGAAGGGATTTCAAGAATAAGCAATATGACCTTTCATTTGTACCTTTGAAAGACGAGTAAGCAGTTAGAAAAAGAACATAAAATTATGTTATTTCGTATGAAAAGCATAATAAGGAAAAAATTATGAATCAAGTTTGTAAAATTAAATAGAATTACCTTGTAATTGAAATAGCATTGGATTAGCGAGTAAGACATTTTGCATCCAATCTTGAACTGATTTTTCTGATTGGGCGTTCGGATATCCAATGTTTTTAAATATTGTTGGATAAGAGACGAAAAAATTATAACATATTCGATAATTGATCTGATTGTTGTGCACATATGTTAAGGTGCCGATGTACACGTGTATGGAATTTAGTAACAAAATAAAACTTGTGTTTATGGCCATTTTGTTTCGTCAACCATTTTGTAAATGGATTATTTGGCGTCGTCATCACCTATAAGAAGAAGAAACTAAATGAAATAATTTATTTGGAAATATATATAATTCATACTACGAAACAAATAAAAAATGGAGGAGTAGAAGAATGAAGTATAACCAATCTTATTGCCGGTATTTATAGACAACATTTCAGGTAAAGAAATGATATTTTATCTTATTCGAAACTGTTAGTATTAAATTGAACCGTTAAGGATTTATTTTTGGGAAGATGGAGTACAACATGAAAAAAGTTATACGAAAATGAATTAGAACCAAACTTGAGAGGAAATTTCATTTTATTGCAAATGGCTGCATTAAAATCAACCAATCAATCCATTTAATTGGGGAAGGAGTACGGCACTAAAAATTAGTAGGAAAATGGAGCATAACCAATTTTATGTTGGCAATTGTACAAAAAAACGCAGGTAAAGAAATGTTATTTGACCATATTGCAAAGGGTAGGATTAATATGTACCAATTAATCCATTTTTGCAGGAAATAAATCTGAGAATTCTAAGCGATAGGAAAATGTAGGACGACACAGGAATGGAGTCTGATCGTAGAAATGCATTTGCTTTGAAAATGGCAACACAAAGTGGTAATAACGCACAAATCATTACAAGGTTTCCAGAAAACGTTTCCCTACATACTTTTAAACGTTAATAGCATACATAAATTGAGGAAAATGTATCTGTACTAAAAGTTGTGAAGATGTAAAATACTGCAATCAGAAACTAATATTAATGTAGCATTCAGCATACAAAATTTCAATGTCATTACAAAGGAAAGCCATTCCTTTGAAATAAGAAAGCAAATCAACCGAAAAATGACAGTAACAATATGTACATAAGCAGGTGTATTTATTTATGCCTATTTGAAGAGCAAACACCAATCAGCGCCAAGAGAGATAGTCACTTGATAGAATAAAAAATTTGCAGGGGAGTTTCTGTTCAAACAAATTATGCAGAAAGTTTGACCAAAATCAGAAGAAGCAGCAAACAAAAATCTAAAGTATAATAACATGCAAGAGCAATCTATAAAAAACAAAAGGAAGAACAAGAGCAATTTTACCTTTTGCGGAGCTATTGTATTAGTTAATCAGTTTCCCAACATCCATTGCGAATCATTTTTTATTAAATGTACATAAAATAAGGAAAAGAACGGTTAGAAACCACCAAAAAGAAACAAAGAATATGCAGTTCAAGAAGACTACACTAACCACATTTCTAGACAACAGAAATGAATGTCTATTGCTGAACTATGAGTGCCAGTACTTATACAAACTTACAAGCAAAAGTATGGCTACTTAATTTATATTCGATCCTGATCACAGCATGAGCAGTATTATCAGTGTATATTTTTTAACAATCAGCAATTTTTTATACAAACATTCTGAGCAGCAATAGCTTAACAAGTAAACCACAAAAATAGCACACATTAATTATACAAAGTCAAAATGAAATGTAGTAAGAAGCATGATCATTTAAGTTTGAAAACTGAGTACAGAACTGCAGAAGCATGGAGGACAAATAGAAAGTCAGTTAGATTGAAAAACTGGCAGGGTAGTTTATATTCAAAAACATTCAAATCTATAGCATCAACAAGAGGGACATTAGTCTAACTTACAAATATAGCTGAAATTGCATATACATATTATGAAGTTGACGACTATACGCAGAAAGTGTTACAAACATCAGAAAAGGCAGCAAAAAAAAATCTGAAGCAGTATAACATGCAATACCAATATTAAAAAAACAAAGGAGAGAAGAAGAGTAATTTTACCTTTTGAAGAGCTACTGTATGAGTTGATCAATTTCCCAACATCCATTGGCAATCAATTTTTATTGAATGCACATAGAATAAGGAAAGAAAGAGTCAGAGTGCAGGAAATATAAACAAAGAATATGCAGTTCAAAAATACTACACTAACCACCTTTCTATCCTACACAAAGGAATGTCTATTTTCAAACTTAAAATAGCATGCATTAGTTGTTTGAAGTCAAACTCAGAGGTAGTAAAAAGCATGACAATTTAAGTTTGAACCATAACAAAAAAACAGGAAACAGGAAAATGGTTGAATGAATGTTACATAGTGCACGTATCTTTATAAACACGAAATAAATAAAGGCATGACTAACTCAAAAAAAAACAGACTCCTTTGAAACAGATTACTTATGAGTTTCTGTTTTTAGGTAAAAATAAAAAATAGAAGCTGAAGTTACAAGCTGAGGAGGAGGATACCGTTGAGTAATCAAACCAATGCAGTGGAGTTCTAACAGATAGCTTCAGAGTTCCTGTTTTTCAGAAAAAAAAAAAGGGCAAAAAATTGAAGTTAGAAGCTAAGAAGGAGAATACCGTTGATTAATCAAACCAGTGCAGTGTAGTTCTAGCACATTACTTCAGAGCTTTTGTTTTTGAGAAGGAAAAAATTCCAAACTGAAGGTACAAGTTAAAAAGGACTAATTTTAGCAAAGGAAACAGTAAAGCTAGAAAGGGAAGTATATGACCTGCAATGAATGGCATGGTTCTACTTTATAACAATACTTGTACAATTTGATTGATGGTGATGTGACCTACTTTTACTTTTACAGTTCTGTTTCAGTTGTCAACTCAAACTGAGCAGTCACATGGGTATGTTACAAAAAAGCTGCAGAAACAGAAATTGCAATTTTGGCTTGGGAATAATGAACAGAAATAGAAATGTTTACATTGGAAAACGGATTTGGAAATAACAATCTCTGTTGCATCAAATTTAAACCAAAATCATGTTAGCTTAGGCTAAATCTCGAGGCAAAAAACTATATCTGTAGAGCATGGGAAAATGCAGTATATGATTCAGATAATATTGAGACTGTTTGTAGGGCATGCATGAATAAGATGTATTTGGATGATGTAAGAAGTAAGAGCAAGAATTGCCAAAAGACCTCTAAAACAAAGAAAGCCACAACAGGTGTAGACCACTTATAATAGGTGCAAACCATTTAATATGAAATTTAGTTCTTATAAATAGAATAACAGCTATACCTTTATGATTGATAGAGATTAGCTTCAGGATAGTACTCCTACAAAACAGAGACAAAAGAATTGGAATCAGTTTTTTTAAATATATGATGCTGTTGCAGGATAAGTTCAAGTTTAACAAGCTTGGAGTACAGAATTATTGAGTGTATGCTGTGTAATAGGAGATTCAGTGAATGCTGAGCAGAATGCACCAACAGTAGATATTCATTGGCAAATGTAGATAGAGGAGACCAAAATCAGTCCTGTTTCCAGCACATGTTGGCAGAAATACAGGCCAAAAAACTATAATCAGAATGTAATCATGCAAACTCATGCAGCACATAAAGACAGTTGTCTGCAGAAAGGAGAACTTTAACTTTCTGTTAAAATGCATGGAACAGTTAACATTGGCCTGCGGCAAGACACTTAGAAAGCGTACAAAGATAACAAGAATTTGTTTGGTACAAGTTTTTCTGCTTTTATGTGATGTACTCATAAAACTGACTGCCTACCATTCAGTTTGAATAAGTACACCCATAACCAAAAAGACAAGCAACACAAAAGAGCAGTTCCAAAATACAAAATGTTGAAATACATATTCGCAAAATGTGCAAAGTAGAAAGAGCTAATCTATTTTCTGTTTCTTCTTTGTGGCATTGGCAGGGTCTTTAGTATCCAAATGATCTTCTTCTTCTGATGACACCAGTTTGTCAAGAAGGCAAAGGCGGGCCTTTGGTGATGATTTGCTGGGAAGTTGTCCTGCAGGAAAATTAAGGGATAAAAAGTACAACTGAATTTGTGAAATGTTCCAAGCTATAAATATAGTCAGAATCTTAGACGCAATAAGTCATTGAAATATGACCTTCTGATTGTGTCATTGGCTGAACTTCAAGAACACTTGTGGATGTTATTTTTGTTGCACTTGCACTTGCACTGTTCTGATCGCTCGACGAGGCTGAAACCTGGCCTTGATGAAATTCAGCATAAGAAGTGATGGTGTAGCGCTGTCTACCGTCTGGAGTCTTAAGTTTGATCGGCCTAATCTGCACCAAGAATAATCTGGACTGCAATGCCTTGTGAACTTCCTGTAAAGGAAGTTCAGTGTTCTAGCAAGAAGGAAAAACAAAAGAGTTAAAGCTGAACCATATGCACCCATCAAAGAAAAGCAAAAAAATTAATAATGTGAACAGGTAGTTAGGTAGTAGGATTGACCTGGTTCGCATATCCCATGACTTCATTTGCTGCAAACGTTAATAATTTTTCAGCCAGATTTCCAAATATAGAGGCTGTAATGATGCCACTATCATCAATCACGTCAACCTCAAACCTACACCTGTTAGAAAAAATAATAATCAGTTAGGTCACGATACAATCAATTTAAAATGGAACTAAAAAGGGAATAAGAGATAAATTTACCTGGGTTCTGCCATCTGCTTTGAATCACACAAGTTACAGGTGTATTCTTCATATTGAAGTGCAGATGTTGATTGGAAGCACTTGGGACAAGCCATATACCAATACTTTTGGCAAATATTTTTGAGGGAAAGTTGTGCCTTGACAAGTACATTCTGCGAATAGATTGTAATAAGTTAGGAGCAACAAACAGTAAAGCATACATGGAAGAAGGCAGACTTTATCGATAATCAGCAAAAAAAAACTAAATACCTTGGCTAATGGTGTTATGTTAGCAACAATACAAGTTTTCTTGCATGATTCTATAGATATCTCAGCAGGATTCTTGAAATAAGTCTTGTTGATGACGAAGTCAGACAGCATGTCCTTGTTTCTGTCAGCCCTGGTGGATTGTAAAATACCATTTTTAGTAAGACAGAAAGAAAAAATGAGTAAAGCTATAACTTAATATATGGATGCGTCACCAGTTTTTCAGACGAAGTGCACTTTCTATTGGAGGGTTCACCAGAATGACTGAATCATATTTGGTAGTCAGAGCTGTGCCTACAAATTGTATTTTTCAGTTTATTATAAGATAGCTGCGTAATAAAAAACTGAGGGATGAACCAATAGTGTTAGAAAAAAAGATTAAGGTTAACACAATGGGATTGACAGTAGAATACATTACCATTATAGTAAACAACTTTAATCCTGCGACAAATGATTACAGGAAAACTGTTCAGATTGTCAACAATTTTAGCTCCTTCATTGGCAACAAACTCGTTCCAAATGGATAACATAACTGTCTTCATACTGCAACAAAGAATAATGGAGTTAACCTAGGAAAGACTTAAATTTCATGCGGCTAAGATTATAAAAGGGAATGTTCACATTCAGTTTCAGTAATTGAACAAAATCCATAAATTTCAATTTAAAACATATTGGATAATGTCTGAAAACAGTAACAGAGAAATCCCATAATAGTTTGGCAGAACACAACATGGCAATAAAACACATGTATTTCGTAGCAAAACAGTTGTATGTACTAATGAAATTGCTTGTTAATCAGTTAGATTGGAGTTGTCAGTACGTAGGGAAATGAGTACATTAATCTAATGGTTATGCAATCAGTAAATATGTTCAAGCTCATCTGCACAAGTAATCAGTAAACAGCATGGAATCTGATGACCTAACGACAATGCTAAAAATATGAGACTGAACGGGAAATTTATGTAGGAAAATGAACAGAATAACTAATAGATAATATGTATTGGACACAACTCCATGAAGATAAGCTGTAAACACTTGAACGTGAAATTAGGAGGATAGATTCTATAACCTTTGATTAAGAAGGACGAATTTACGAACCATTGAATCACCTACATCACCTTTGATAGTCTTAGGCGAGGCTATCAATCACCACACCAACACATCTACATAATGAGCAAACGTTTTACACGATCGATCTAAATAGCAAGGTAAAGCGATACAAATAAAAGATAAATTTTAGGCGACTATCAAGTAACATCAAAATTGACCTATATAAATTGGAATATCTGTACTACTTTGATATAAAAGAGCGACTACAAAGCTAATAAGTAATCATGGAAAGAGGACTTTACCAACGGATTCTTTTTTTGCATCAATGAACCTAGCTAGGTCTTGAAAGTCTGTATACTGATAATTGACCTCGAGCACACCTTCAGAATTGTCAAGAGGTTCAAGGATTGTCCTTGAATTGATTATCCACTGTGCAGTGATCCTTCAAATGCTATTCTTCTTTCGGTTGCTTCACTTCAGCATTTTTGATTTTATATTTCTGGTAGACTTGCATTTTCTTCCCCATGCGTTCGATCTCATGGTTAAAAACTATGGCTTGCACTCTTGAACCCTGTCAATGCAAACAGAAACCACTTGAGTAAAGAGGGAAAATATACTTAATTGTATGAGAAAAACATGAAAGTAGTACCCAAAAATTAACACCTTTGAGTCTGCGAGAATGAAACGCTGATAACGTGAAGGACTGTTAATTGCAGTTGTTGGCTGAAGCTTTTCTTGGACAGTAACAATACATGACCATGCTGTCATGCCCTCAACAATGTCCTGAATCTCTAACAAACGGTCCATCTAAAAAGAACAAAGACACAATGTAAGTGGTATTCAGAATAAGAGGTAAGAGAAAGGCCCAAAAAGAAAACGGGAATAGGAAAAACTTCAAACCTGTAGCAAAGACAGACAAATTTATCATCAAGTATTTGCTAATTCAAATATTTCATTATAAACCACATTTTGAGTCTTGCAATCTGTCTTAGATTCACTAAAAGTGGAAGGAGTATTAGCACTTTGACTAATTTGGATGTTCTAGCTCTTGAAAGGGCAACATATAGTTGATCGCAGTGAGAAAACTGGTTCTTGCAAATAAACACCGACATAATCTAACGTTTGGCCTTGGGCTTTATTAATTGTCATGGCAAATGATAACCTGACTGGAAACTGAGTTCTCTTAAATGGAATTCCATTCTTTTCTTTGTCTGAACTATGCAATGGAATTTTTGGTATGAAGACAACTCTGCCTTGGTGCTGACCAGAAGCAATCTTTGCACAAATTGTATTGGCTGCTAATTCTAGACAAATCAGACGTGTACCGTTACAAAGACCTTCGGTTGGATTAAGATTTCGTAAAAGAATTATTGGACAGTTCTTTTTGAGTAACAGTATATGTGGAGGAAGACTTGATGGATTTAAGGAATTTAGAAAATCCTCATAATCCCCTTGATGTTTTAGATCAATTGTTTGATCTGAACTCGTGTATACTACTAAATTCCCAGGAAATTGTTCTATTAAAAGATTGTTAATGTCCTGAACAGAAGTATTTTTTGGTGACAAAATGCACCTATTAATCATTTCCTCTGGTTTGCTAGAATACAAAAGTAAATTTGGGAAGACACAACCAATCAATCTGTTAAATATGGAAAAAATACACGAAGCGTGAAGTAATTAGATCAAAGGAATCTAATACACGCATAAAAGAAGGAAAAACGACATATGAAACATGTCAAATACTTACTTATCAAGAGATTCTTTTTTTCAATATACGGAATGACAATTTCATGTGGTAATGTAATATTACCGCATTCATCCATAGGTTCAATTTTCCCAATATTGAGAAGGAATTTAGAAAAATCGAGGTCTAAGAAAGCACGCATATTCTGTTTCAATTGAATTTTTCCATTGAACACCATAGTGGAGAATTCACAATGCTAGCATTAACTCGTGACTTTCTTGTTCCTTTTTAATAATCGGAAGAGTTTGTCGAAAGTCACCTCCAAAGACAACCACTTTTGAGCCAAATGGTTCATTTATTCCATTATATCTTTCAAGAGAAGATCAAATGCTTCTAAAGCATCTCTAGTTGCCATAGAAGCTTCATCCCATATTATAAGTTTAGCGATTGAAATAAGATGGGTCAGATCGCTTTGCTTACTCAATTGACAAGCTTTAGTAATAGAAATCAATTGGAATTTTGAATCTTGAATGAGCGGTGCGTCCGCCCGGAAGAATGGACGCAGCAACACCTGATGTTGCCACGGCAATTGCAATAAATCCTTTGGCTCTAATATTAGCCAACAGGGCACGATATAAGAAAGTTTTTCCAGTTCCTCCGGACCATCAATGAAGAATGCTTGTCCTTCACCTAGATGGATTTTCCGGAGGATTGATTCATAGGCAAACTTCTGTTCTATGTTTAACCTAGTTGGAAGCAAAAGATCTTCTTCACTAACAATTATATTCAGTTCACTATCTATTTCTTTTGTTAAACTACCAGACAGGAAGACTTGTTCATTTTCAGGAAGAATATGATATTCATTTATATTTTTATTCATCTCTTCCAAGGAACTGTTTATGTCTATTAAAACTCTATTCATAACAACATGGATGTCAACATTGGAATAATCCAGTGACCTTCGAAAGTCACTGGACAATTCAAGTTGGAACTGTTCCCACAATTTTCTGGGTTCATTTGGAGAACAAAATACCAAAATAATAGCAAAAAGGGACCTTAGAGCACTTGGCATCTGATAAAGAGATGCCTCCCTTAAAGTATCCTCTATGTAAGTATCAGATTCTAGCAAACCTGATTTTAGTGCTGCATCTCTAAAGGTTTGGCATTTTATGCCTGAAACAGTTAAAAGATCAGCAAAGCAAGTAGGAGCTCTAATATTTGATAGTAATAGCCTAAGATAATATCGATCTCCCTCTTGTGGACTAACAGTGACCATTCGACCGATAACATTTCTAGTTTTTCTTTTAGTCCAAATTTTAAGGGCAGAATTCCATACAAAGTGCTGAGGAAAGTCTTTATAAAGACATTTCAACTGCTGAGCTGTTTGATTCATGCGATTCATTTCAAAGAATTCAGTAAGCATAGTTTTTGAAAAGTCAATTTCTTCTATCAAAGTTGAAAGATTATATTTGTCTTTAAATGAAACAACTTGGTGACCATGAAGATGGACTTGCAAAGTATAATCAGCGGGGGTCATTTCACTAATATTGAATCCATAAATCCTCCAAAGAGCTTCGGGAGGACCGATCCAACGGGCATCCTGAAACTGTTTAATTTCATCAATGTCTTGATCGGCATTTGGTTTAGAAACTTGAAAACTGACCAAATCATGGCCCTTATAAATGTATTTATAAATGTACTTCATGAGTTTAATGGTAGAACAAATTTCAACATTCAAATGACAATCAAAAGTAGCCAATAAGTATGGATTATATGGAATAACCCACGCGTTATCTAATACACACTGCCTAACTTTAATTTGTCTACCATTATTTCTCCTTCTATAATAAGGATAACCATCTTCTACATGCATTGTTTGTTCACAAAAATCTCTAGGATAGTGATTTTTGCACTTACCATTTCGCATACATAAATTAGTCTCATTCATTTGGGCACATGGACCATGAATCATGTGTTTAAGGACAAGATTGTATAAATGAGGATGTATTTCTGGATCAGGAATTTCTGCACATACAATGTTGTTATATGCTTCAGGATTCAATAGCTTAAATTCTGGTTTTAGAATTAATAATAAATGAGCATGAGGCATGCCTCTTTTTTGGAATTCAATGACACTAACACACGCTACTTGTCCAAGATATGTTTGTGCAAAAGTTCTCTCCTAAGCATTTCAAATTTTGCTCTAAACACTCTTGCTAACAAATCTGGTCTATCAAATGCAGTTTCTTTGTTAGATAGATTTTCTTTTATCTCTTTCCAATTAGGATTACAAGTCATGGTAATAAAGAGATCTGGCTTGCCATATTTCTGAACTAAAGCCATAGCGTCCAAGTATCTACGGTGCATATCTCTAGGTCCGCCTACAAAGGAAGCTGGCAAAATAACCCGGCGACCCACATTAGAGCTATCTAGTTGGCCATTTGAAATGCTATCAAGAACACCTTGTAAAATTTCTGTTCTAACTTCTTTTTGTTTTAATCTCAGAAAGTCTAACCTGGATGTTTCTATTTTTATGTACATATCAACAACAAATTGTTGGAATAAACGCATTGAATGCAAAAGCAGCGATTGATCATTTGTTCTCATTTGAAATCTGTAACACAATCTTTTCTCTTCTTTCCAGTTTCGATGGCTACAATGGAAGAATTAGAAAGCAGTTACTTGTACTGAAAATATGTTAAATACTACATAGCTAAAGTTTCCTAATAACGTACTGAAAAGGAACTTACTTGCATCTTCATATGCTATCAAATCTTCTGGGACTTCCATACTCGAAACATCAATGCTAGAAGCATTTTCATTAGGATTTATGTTTCTATGGTTTTTATTTTTGTTGGGTGTTTTCTGTATATTATTATGCCAACCAGATTCCCCACGAGGAAATAACAATGGGTATTGAAGAGGATCATAACATCCAAAATAGTGTCGAATTCTATGACCTGTATTAGAAGTGCTGTATATCTGAATATGTGTGCTTCTAGTATCCAAAGAAGTTTCTACAACATCCTCACAGAATATAGCACCCACTTGACTACAAGTGGGAAGATTATATCGGCGTTGATCCAATTTTGGACAAGAATTAAGGACAATCCTATAATCATCCAAGTTGGGAACATGCCTAAGGTTTTTCAAGAACTTACAATAAGGATTGTCCTGTAAAATCTGCATAAGTAGAGATAAAGTTGTTTGACGTAATTTATCACAGGACCTAACTCGTTGGGCCAGTTCCTGCTCTGTGTCATAAAAGTAGAACTGGATCCCAACTGATTTTTCTTTGTCATGTGGCGAAAGACTATCAAGAAAATGATAGACTTGCCCCTGAACTCTGAAAGTATACATCCCTCTAGTATTTTTAGTTAATTCCCTATCATATTTTGCCCCAAGGGACGTAAATGCTAAATTGTTGTTATAAGTTCTAATGTTTTTTCTAAAATGAACAGATTCCTCATCTTCAGCTGTAAGCAAACGACAAAGTTCATAGGGCATGGCAGGCATCACAATTGATACCCCGCCTCCTGCACAGCAAAAGGACGGAGGTTCCAAATAGAACCTCTTAGCTCCACAATGAACACAATTAGGAACAGTAGAAAGGATCATAGAATTTTCAGGAATTTTGTTAAGTGGTGAAGAATATTTTTTTCTTCTTTTATTGGGTATCCTCGCATTTCCTGATACGGCAAATTATAATATGTTACTGTTAGCATAGGAAAGAACAAGTATAAACAAACACATTCTGTCATAGTCATTTCAATTTACCTTTAGAATGAGAAGAAGACTCATTCTGAATAGGCTCTACTGTTTGAGTTGCCAAAGATGCACAACTCAAGGAAACAAATTCTTTGGTTTGTTTGTTTCGGTTGTACTTGCTACCTAAATTACGAGAGATCCTAGGTTCACGCAAGATTTGATATCTTTACGGCCTAGCAAGTTTTGCTTGAACATTAATACTAGACGATTTGGAAGGAAAAGAGTCACACCGTCACTACTGCGACGGATTATCATGAGAAAGGAAATCCTGCTTTCACATGGGCTAAAAGGCGTAGTCATAAAGGAGCATAATTCTTTTTTCCTTGATTCACTACCGCCTAGTGTTAAAATGGCAATCTGAATCGATCAAAGGATTGATAGCTTGACTTGAATCGGTCAAGCCACGTTCACGATCAATAAGTTCGATTATAGGTTGAAGTAAGCGTTTTTGGTTTTTCTTATGTATGCATGTCCGCACAATGAGGATTAATTTTTTCTTTCTATGAGGCGCCATTGCGTTGTTACACTTTTCAATGCTTAGGCTTCACACATATTTAAAGCGATACACAAAAGGCATGCACAAGTGAAGCGAAAATAAGCGAAGAATGAATTGATCAAAGCGAATTGAAATTGGAAACAACACAACAAAATGGCGACAAATAGCTAAATAGAATAAGAACACGGATGATGTTGTGCAACAAAAGCGAAATGAAAGAGTACAAAGACCTAGTAAATCATTGCAATCGAGATATTATCATAGCAAATTTGTTTAGCAAACACAAGGAGTACTAAGGAAGCGTACTTGTAGATGACAAACACAAGCGGTGTGGCGAAATCTTGAGCAAAAGCTCTACGCAATATCACGCATGATTCAACATAGAAAGATCTTAATGGACACTTGAATACATAGGCACTAAGTAATTGATTTTAACGTAGAATCAAAAGGTTTGTATGTAAGTCTTTTGCCTCTTTTTAAACTTGCGATTTGCCCAATAAAGCGATTGCCATAACATGAAAATCATAGGTTCTATTACTTCATTTGATAAAGATAAAGACAATTGTTATATTTCATAAAGACAACCGTTATATTTTAAAGAAAAAGAGTAAAATTACTTGAGAAAGGAAAGACAGAGCAAAGAATACATACAAGAACAAATTGGATGAAAGGAAAGACAAAGAAAGAGTAGTGTACCTTTTAAAGTGCAACTATATAAGCCAATCAGTCCCAACATCCATTGAAAATTACAATTCATTCAATGCAAAGCAGTAAAGAAAAGAGTTAGTTTTTTTTCAAATAAACAACGGACATGTATTACAACAGTAAGAGTAGGAAAAATTATATCCTACAGAAGGTGCTCATTTTCTAAGGGCGAGCGGAAAAGACACAAGTGCAAACATATTTGACAAACGCACTAAGCAAATGCTCCTTTGACAAACTTCCACAAGGTTTACACACACACACCAAGCGGAAGAAGGTAATAAGCTTTCCATTGAGCTAATCTAGTTATTATTATTACAAAGCTAAAGAAGAATGCACTGTGTGATAATATTTTTCAAATTGCACAAAACAAAAGATGACTATTTGAAATGGCGAGAAAGAATGGTCCGAAGAAAAGCTGTAGGTATGAAATAGGCTTTAGGAAGTGAAAAAATGCAAAACAAGCCCAACTGATTCATTGGGAAGGTGCATTAGCAGTGCGATTTATATCAAGACGGACAAAAAAACCAAGCCGCAGTACAACCTGTTCAATACAAGCGGGGTTTTTTTCTGGGAAAAGGCAAAAATGCATAAAGTATGTAAAGTCACAAATTTATAGGAAGGAATTTGTTGGTCCACCGCATAAGAACCATTCATGTGATAAATTTGTTTCTCTTTTTCCCAAGGAGAAAATGCAGAAACCAGATAAAATTGCAAATTTAGAGGAAGATTGTATTAATGGGCGTGTCTCTGTTAGATGGAAATGAAAAAACAAAAGACATGTACTATTTATCCATTTTATAAAACACTACAATGCACATTAATGCACCTCAGAGAGTGTATGAATCAAATTTCACAGACATCACTCTTTTTGCATGAAGGCAGAACCCATACTGTACTAAACATATATAGTATCAACAACATAACAACGGAGGCAGTTGAAAAAGTAAATGGGAAAAGATGATTTTCCATCCTGGTACAAGGCTGAAGAAAAGTGACAGCATAAAAAGAAAGAGAATGCAAATGTTGGAAACCAGCAGGGAATTTTTTTTAAAAAAAAAATCTTTTTTTAAAAAAAAAATCTTGTACACAGAGGGGAGGGAAAGTTTTTTTTTCCAAATGCATTCTATCTGTAAAAGTTAACATAAACCCAATCTGAAGGCAACGGCGAGTAACATTATACTGCTAAGCAAATTTCATCACACACACACATTAACAACCTATATTACAAGAACAAAGGAAAATGAAAATCTGAACACATGCACTATTTATCCATTTTAGAGAACACTACAAGCACATTAATGCACCTCAAAGATTGTATGAAACAAAATTAATAGACATCACCCTTTTTGCATGAAAACAGAACCCATACTGCACTAAACATATATAGTATTTACTATGTGAGTGGGCTACTAAGGAATGGCAACTAAAAAACAAGTAAGAAAGATGAGGAAAGGAAAAAACCATTACTTGATTGCAATAGGTAAATGAAGTATATGTCACAACATCGATAATAACTAACAACATTACAACGAAGCAATTTGGAAAAGTAAGTGGGAAAAGAATGATTTTTCCATCCTGGTAGGAGAAATTTGAAGAAAAGTAATGACATAAAAGAAAAAGATCGCAAATGTTGAAAAGCGAGAGGAAAGCATTATTTTTTAAATCTTGTAGGCAGAGAGGAGGAAAGTTTTTTCCCAAATCCATTCTATTTGTAAAAGTTCACATAAAGCCAATCTCCGATAGCGGCGGTAACATTCGCCTACTAAGCACATTTCATGACACACACACATTAACAACCTAGATTACAACGGAACAAAGAACAAACATTAAGTTAGAAGTCTCAAAGCGAGTTAGGAACAAGGAAAAAGAAGTTGGAAGATTTAAAACCAAAAGAAGGCAAGCACTAAATGAAACACAGAATATTTAATGCGAAAGAGCAAGCGATAAACAATCAGTGACATTAATACGATAAAAAAGCAGGAGAACTTTTAAGATTCATTCAACGCAGAAAGAAACAACGAACGACGTGTAATACGAGTAAAGAAAGGATGCAGAGAAGCAATGGACACCATAAATCTGAGTAAAGAAAGGAAGCAGAGAACAAAGGGACAGAAAGGGTTAGGAAAAAAGGAACAAAACCATACCCAAAGACAACGAAAAATTTGAAGCAATTAGTGAAGACACGGCTAAAGAAGTAACAATATTAATGGCACAAATAAGGGCGCAAAAGTAAAAGATGGTCGTGGAGAAGGTATGAAAAAAGCGACAGATGATATGAGTGATTAGAAAGCGGGCGCAATCAATGAAAAGTTAATGTTTACACACTGGAACAATGATAATCAAATATTTACACATTGGACAATAACCATAGATACATAGGTAAAAGTGAAACAAAAGACTGACGGGAAGCACGGAAGCGAGACATTTTACACCGGGGAAAAAAGGAAAATGAACAATAAAAGTGCTTAGCTTTTCAAATGGCGATGGTGATTCTTGGTGACATAAGCAAGGATGTGGTGGGCGCAATTCGACAATGAACATCTCGGTTATCAAGAAGAGAGGAAAAAATTGAAATGACGTGAAGCAGAATCTGAGGCAAAAAATAAGAAAGCTATTTCATTAATACCCAAATGCGAATGAGGTAGCGGCAAATCGACTAAAATGAAACTCAGGAAGAGGCGAAACCAAACAACAAACTTGGGTACTGCAACCAATTTAGTTAGATTCACGATACCCAAAAAATTAAAGCGAGAAATAAAGCAAAAAAACATATTAGCCTTTAACTTGACCACGATCGGCTCTCCTTTGCTTTCTGACCACGATCGCGGGGCAGCGAGAACAAGCGCAAATAAAAACAAGTTACAGTCGAGCAAGCATTTTTGGGAATTCAAAAATGAAAAAAATGATAAAAATTGGAGAGTAAGAGCAAGGAAAAATCCGGATGGCGCGGCGAAGTGCAAACAAATGAAAGAGAAGATCCGGTCAGTCGCGTAAGGAAAAAAAACCCAAAAAAACTAAGAAACAAACCACCTACCGGAGATGCGAAGCAAGACAAAATAGAACAAACCCACAACGACGACCTGACGGAGGGGCAACGCCGAAAGCTGCAAATCAAAGAAACGGATTAAAAACTCACACCGTAACATGCGAAGGTAAAAAACCCAAAAAAAAAACTATTAACAAGCCCTACCGTAACATGCGAAGCAAGACAAACAAAAGAATTGAAAATCTGCGACTGGATCTAAGGGAGAAGAAGAAGATTCGAAACAAAGCAAAGGAACGATGAAAGCAACAGAGAGTCGGCGGAAGCAAGAAAGAAAATGTTAGGGTTTCGAAAACGTTTCAAATGCTGCAACCGATGACATGGAAAACACGTGTATACACGTATACAAACTGAGAGAACGTGGCAAGGAGTAGCCGCGCAAGGCGCGGATAAGTTGGTGTCCACGTGTCTTCGTCTGATGGTTCTTGTTGATGCTTTATTACTATATGTTAATAAGCTAGCAAATTAAATGAATATGAATATTTTGTTTTTGTCACACTCAAATGCAATAAATAAATTAATAGAGCCTCTTCTAATAAATTTCAAATATTTTTTAATTCTTTTTGGTGAAAAATGAGATTTTTTAAGCACTGAAAAGTATTCCAATTCCATCATTTGTGAAAAGATAATTAAAATAATTGAAGGGTGGAAATCTTTTCCCCATTTATTGACACATTCGGATGCCAACATGTTTCTATACATAATCTAAGGATGGAAAACATGTTCATAAAATAAAGATATTAAAGAATTTTTTTAAAAAATATAAAAAATTATTTCAGTAATATAAAATAAAACAGCAATCGAAACAGACCTACATGCTTGTCAAAAAAAAAAAAAAATCTCCTAAGGATGTTGAGAAAATTATGTTAAAAAAGAATGGACAATACAAGGCTATATTTTAATATGTTTACAGAAAGTAGTCGATTTGTATTAAGCTAACTTGTTAAGAAGAATTTTCTTGTCCCTTTCAAAGATAATAGAAAAGACTGTCACATAGTAGTCCAGACTCCGGAATGAATTGGAAAATGGTGGTCTCGTATTTTTATGAGATCAAATTAATTCAGCCTTCCACTGCCACTATCAAACAATTGTGAAGCATAGAAAGCATTCATTAGTGACACATGGAAAAAGGAAAAGGGTTAAAATTGCTAAAAAAATAATAAAAATAATAATAAGGAACAAAATTAGATTCTTTTCTTTTAAGGATTTTTTAGTTTTTGCACAAATTCATTAAAAAAAAAACTCATTAGAAGACATCACACTTTTCTATTAAAAAATAAGAAAGGAAAAAAATTAAACCACTATTTTCAAAAAAAAAATTCACCTTTGATATGGTTTAATTTTTTTAATTATAAACTATAATACACTTAATATACAATTAAATATATAATTTTTTTAATTTTTTTTAATTTAGATTATATATTATTATTAGTTACAATAATTTTATGCAAAAACAGATTTATTTTTTTTTGAGAACAAAAATTTGTTTAAAACTAAACTTTTCTTTGAAACGGAAAAAAATTGTTTTTCTTTGAAACTAAACTTATGTGTTTAAAAGACTTTTTAAACACATAAAAAGAAAAAAAAAGGGTGAAAAGCATTTTTTTTTTTACCAAATAAACAATCATTATATTAAATATAAATAGGGTTACATATACAATATTATCCAATGGCAATGAAAGCCTTAGAACTCACATGAAGCTTAAGTGATGCTATCTGATTCATAGAATTGGTGAAAGCAAAATCCACTTAACTAGATTAGTTAAGCGAAACACAACACCTAACTTGTTGGCCACTAAGAGAGCACTACAAACAGCAAGTAGAGCTACCGAATAAAAATAAAACACAGAGACAACACACATCCCCTTGGACCAAACGTTTGCCCATGCCAATTTTTACGCTGCTTAGTACATCGAATGCCTTTTCGCCCAAGTTAGGATATCAACCTCCGTAATAGATGACAAAATCCTAAGACATAGGGATTGAAACCCTAAGTAATAAGGATCGAAGACTAACTTCTAAACAAAAAAACCGATCACACCAAGAATCGTCTAAAGTAATACGAGCACAGGGAAAATTAGGAGTGATCATTTCGATTCGGATCGGATTGATCCATCGATTCGATTCGATTAGATCCAAAATTTTGAATTAGATCGGATAACAAATGAATCGGATCAGATCAGATTTGCAGATCGATCCGATCCGTTTTGATCCAAATAAAAAATTTATAATTTTTTCTTTTAAAAATAACTAATATTAATTATAAAATATAAATTAGTATTCTTTGATAATTCAAATAATTTTAATTAAATTTAGTTAATTTGTGATAAAATAAATTAAAATATTTATATGAAAATATACAAATTAATTTATATGAAAAATACACAAATTTTAAATTTTAAATGAAATTTATTTATTATTTTTATGTAAAAGTAGATAATTTTTTAACATGAAATTATTAATTTCAAATTTAAGTTAAATCACCTAACATTATATATGAAAAGAAACGTAATAGCAAAAACAAAAAAGAAGAAGAAGATCAAATCAGATTGAAAATCGATTTGATTCGAATTTGATCCGATCTGGTTCGAATTGGATTCAGATCGAATCATTAATTTTAAATGCCCCTAAAGAAAACTGGATAGAAGACTATAGGGTCCAGATTGAAATCATAATAGCAAGGAAGATATATGTTATTAATATATTTATAAATCATAATGACATTATTTGAATTTTTAATTTTAATTTAATAATTAATTCTCGACTTCTTAACCGAATCAGATTGCCTTTTCCTTAACATTGCTTTTTGACTTTGTCTTTCCCGTAAGCTTTCTCTTCTTTGAACTTTTTAGATTTGCTAGTCGTTTGTGGCTTGGGATAAGGCCCACGGTTTTGTCTTTGTTGTAGACCATCAAAACATTTTACTTTATTCATTTTATGAGGATTTGAGAAAATAGCAGGTTGACCAAAGACATTTGCAAAAATAGCAGGTTGACCAAATCATTTACAACAATAGCAGGTTGACTGTTTAAGCCACGGGAAAATACCGAAATACCCCTAATGTGAGAGAACTTCATCGTTTAACTTCATTTCACATTCTTCTACATTCTTTCATTTTTCATCGATTGAACATCTCATTTCCATGATGCGTACATGAAATCAAACAACTAGTTTGAATGTCCCGTACAGGTTATGTAGATATTTCGTAAGTAATAATTAAAAATGTAAAATACACCCTGACCGACGAACAAACAAAATCCACTTGTCTCAAACTAGCAATTGGATGTTTCAAGATAGCTGAAGACTTATTAAGGTTCAACAGCCAAATAAGGAATGAAGTCGGCATCTGTTGGACGAATAAACGACAAATTAGTCGACATTTCTTTGAGAGTTTAATCGATGTATTTGTCGACGTTTAGTCGAGAGTTTAATCGACGCATTAGTCGACATTTGGTCTAGAGTTTAATCGACGTTTTAATCGACATATTAATCGATATTTTTGTTGAGATATTAATCAACGATGCATTTGGGTTGGGAAAAAAAATACAAAAATGCCTCCCTATTTGAAAATCGCGCCCGATCGTATTCTCGCAACTGTTCATTCTTCCACTCCCGTTAGACATCACTTCAGTCGCTAAAGAACACAAAAGTAATATTTTTCAACCGATTGACACTTTCTCATCTTGAAAACCCATTTACATCCACCATTTACACCATTTACACCATATACAAGAGCATTGCAATTTAAATGGCATGTACATAGTGCTTGCTTCATGTTTGTGCTAAGTGTGCATAGTGCTTGCTTACTCATTTTGTGTATTTGCCGCGCATTTCGTTTAGAAGCTGTTATAGTAGTTAGGGTTTTGCAGTTGTTTAAACCCTTTCATACTGTTGAAATACTGTTTTTTATAACTTTAAACACACAAAGACTGTCGACAAAACACTCGAGAACCATGTTAATGATTAACACTTGGGCGAGAACAAGTGTCAACTGTATGCCCAATATGTCGAGAACAAGTGTCGACTGTATGCCCAATATGTCTCTTGTTAAGTGTCGACTATATGCCTAATATGTCGAGAACAAGTGTCGAATGTATGCCCAATATGTTTCTTGTTAAGTGTCGACTGTATGCCCAATATGTCGAGAACAAATGTTGACTGTATGCCTAATATGTCTCTTGTTAAGTGTCGACTGTATGCCCAATATGTCTCTTGTTAAATGTCGACTGTATGGCCTATATCGATTTATATCTATAATTAATTGTCGACCAAAGCGTTGATCAAAGTGTCGATACAAAACCGAATAACAAAATGTCGATAGGTGTGTCGACTACATTGTTAAATCAGATAATGGTTAAATTGGACAAAATGCTCAAAATACAAGTTGAAACTATCTCCTTTTGCTTTGTAATCTGAGATATTTTTTCTAAACTTTTATTTGGTTATTTTCACATCATTTTTTGATCTTATATGAATAATATCACACAAAAACATAGGAAACATAAATGCAACAAATCTAAGCTACTAAAAGATATAACAATCAAACAAAATATGATTAAATTTGAAGAAATAAAGATGTAAGCTTAGATCTCAACAAAAATAATGTTTATTTATCATAGATAATACATTATTTAAGTCAATGTGTATTTAGTTTATCAATGGACTTCAAATAGATTGATTATAAATACCAACTTTTTACAATTATTTTTGCTAAGTGTTGACAGGAATCTAAAATTTAATATGTCCCAATTTTCCAAATCAAACAAGTATATAATTGTAAAAGTTTCCCAACAGTTGTAAAAATTATAGTTTGCCAAATAACATTGAATGTATATATTTTACATGTTTCAAAGTAAAAGGTGAGAGTAGGGGTGTGCAAATATTTTACATATTTTACATTGTTATGTGCAGGGACATCTAAAGGCGCAAATGGTCGTTCAGGGAGAGTTTTTCAATGCTCAGGTTTCCCTGTACTGCTACTATGAAGCCAATATGAACATGATCCGGTCCAAATCGACCGAGACGCAAAAGCAAATACTTCGAAGGGAGAGTTGTCTTGCTGAAATTGCTCTTGACCATGAGCATACATTCTAGTGAAAACAGATTATACATTCCTTGTTGTTGAGGCAACTCAAACCTGACGCGAAATCCAAACGGATAATAGCATATACTTTAACGTCGTGGGTAAGAAGGTGAAATTTGGCAAGAGGGAGCTTGCCATCATCACGGGCCTGAAGATGGGCGATTTTGATACTGCATATGCCAAATACCACCCACCAAATGGTCCTCCATCAATATCGAAGTTCATTAAACGCCTTGGTTCGACAGAGGAAGCGACATATGATGAAGTGTTAAAAGCTTACGATCGGATAAACTCAAGTTATTCAGACATTGATGTCGTGAGCTTGACTATTACTTCTTTACATGTCAATCAACGGCATGGCCAAGAGAACTAGAATTGAAGACAAACTTCTTCATTTGGCCTATGATTGGAAGAGATTCGATGAAATCTAGTGGGGTGAACTCTCCTACAGGGCCACTGTAGATAGTGCTAGAAAAAGCATGATAAATGCCTTGAAGCAAACTAGTCACCCAAGAAACAGGACATACACTCTTGGGAGATTCCCAGTGGCATTTGGGATAAAGATACCATTAAGTTAGAGTGTTTTAAGTTGTATAAGTACATGCGTAATATAAATACGTTGATCCTAATTTTTTCCCTTCCAATTTCTCAGGTGTTCGCATATGAGGTAATGCCACATCTTGAGCGTTTGAAGATGGTTCAAAGTGTCGAATTCTCTAGGGACAAGCTGAGGATGTTTAGATGGAAATGTGTGAATTTTCAATGTAGAGAACAAGAGAGGAAGCAGGTGTGGGAAAAACGAACAACCGATGGCGAGGTATAACTTGAGTAACTATTGATGATTTGTATAGTTCGACGTGCAATATAACTTTCTTAATGCATCAAACTTCATTGTTTGATTTCATGCAGAAGGTAAAAATAATTCGAATGAAGCCAACTCCAGAAGAACGAGAAAAATATTTGCAATGGGAACAAGAGGCAGAAGAGGCAGAGGGGGACGACGTGAATTTTACGTGTCGTATAGGAAGAAGAACAGAGAAAAAGATGTCTCTGAACGTGAAAAACAACAGAAAGTCCGCCATGAGATCGAGGATGAAGCAGAGCGAAGAAATCAATTCATCAGTCAGCTACTTGAACGACAAACTAAGACTGATGAAGAATTGTCCATGTGTAAAGATGAGCTCAAGCTTCTAAAGTCGGAGACGGATAATAGAGTCAAGACCCTCACTCTTGATCTCGAAATGATGAGCGCTAAAGTTTATATGTTGGAAGAATATGTGCATATCCTTATGTCGCAAAAGGTTATGCTATGACCGTCCCCTGAATCCAGTCCCTTGCAAGGTACTTCCCCTATCTACAGCGATGAAGTAAATAAAACTGCGACTGGGGATGTCATTGGTACAGTCGAAGAGGGTTCATCCCCTGACGATGACAAAAGAGTCCTTCAAGAAGGGACTGGGAAAGCCAGGATGCAAGATGGAAATGCAGGGCCTGTCTTAACCTAAACGGTCAGTGATGAACGACACAAGTCAGAAGATAACTTAGGGCCGGTCGCGGGGGAGCAACTTGAGCAAAGGATTAAGGAAGAGTCGAATGTGTTGGAGATTGTCCATCAACTCAATCTTGAACACAGAACTCCTTCGCCCAAAGTCACTATACCTGCAGAGAGTGCTCCATCTACACAAACGAATCATTAACATGGGCCGCGAAGATTTATCCATTATGGAGTCTACCTTCGATGTAAGTTTGTTCACCATTCTACCCATATGTATTTTATATTTTCATTTAATAAGATGCTTATTCTTGTTTGTATTAGACTGGCTTGAAGATGATACATACTGACAAGAGGGATGCAAACGTCGATGACATGGTGATGAAGTAGTTCGTTGGTGATTATTCATTTGAACACGACCTAAGGAAGTTAGACTTCCTGTTATTCCCATGTCACGTAGATGGTAACTACTAGATGCTCGGGAAATTTCGAGTTTACAACCCATTGCCTTAAGGCATAATTGTGGTAACAAAGTTACAATATCTCACTACAACAATGCCCAAGATAATCAAGGCGTGCGAGTTTAACACATACTATGGCAAAAAACATCCAATTGGGGATACATGGGAAGTTGTGGTCGAGCATATTGAGGAGCACCAAGAACCGAGGCTAGTATCTCAAGATTTGTTTACGTAATGTTCGATCACATAGAATGACAAATCTAATAAATTTTTGTTTAATCGTGCTTGCAGGAGCGGCGACTGTGGTATTTACGTATTGAAGTGGGTAGAATGCATAATCCATGGGCTCCCGCTACATACCATTTCACCGACAAATGCTACAATTCTACGTAAACAGATGGCGTATGCACTTTACGTCCATGCACTTGAAGAGGATAAATTCTATCCAAAGCAGGGAAGGAAAGGTAGAAAGGAAGAAAATCAACAAGGGAATGAGAGCAAAGGGTAGAAGGGAAGAAAAGCAACAAGGGAAGGAAAGGTAGAGAAGGGAAGCAAAAAATAGCTAGAAAGTTTCATATACTTTAGAGCTAACATTCGTTGCATATACTTTAGCTAGGAAGGATGAAATGATATTCATTCGTTGCACATATTTTAGGACTAACATGTAAAGTTGTAACTTTTTTCAATGCACGGTATGTAAATTTGTAAATACTTTCATTTGTGTGATTCGAAAAAACATCAACACTATCCATTATATGTAATTGTACACGCATACAATTATTTATTAATGATAGTATTGAATACATTGTTCTTCGATGTGAGCCAATAAGATTGTAGTGAGCAAATAATTTATTGTCCCAAGCTGGTGAGCAAATACTAGGTTGTACTAGGCGGTTTTTATTTCCACAGTTTAGTTGACATTTAGGCGAGGTGTGAATCGAGATTTTAGTCGACATTTACTCGAGGTTTTAATCGAGAATTTAGTCGACATTTACTCGAGGGATCAACATTCTCAAGTGATTCGTCCACAGAACGAGGCAAGCGCGCGGCAAGTGCAGGAAATGAATTTTTCATAATTCTTCAATAAAAAAATTTACCCTATAGAGTGAGAAAACATTAGGAAATATTATGTACTCATTCGACCTAACTATACTATTCACACGCACATTGCGGACATCCAGGGCACCGCACCACTCTTCTGCTTTGTAGTCAGACCCCTAAAGGAAAACGCAATTCCCTCCTTCCAACCTCTAAGTATCAGGTACGCTCCTCAATGACACTCTAATATGATTTGTCATTCCCTTGGATGATTAATATTTGACTACGGAATTGTTTGTTAAAGGGTTATTTCCATTATTAGTAAATACCTATGGGCGTCGTAAACTCATATGCATATTGACTGATTTACACGTGGTATAGGTGAAGGAATGGCGCACAATGATAAATGGATTGTTCATGTGCTTTTCAGCGGAGAATAGAGTGTTGACCCCTCCACGAATGAACATAGATTCGTGAACTATAAGAGGATTGAAACCATTTCGTTAAAGAAAGATTCAAACTTCTCGGAAATGATGAATCAAATCTTAGGCATAATGGATTTAGATTCGAAAATTACACCTAAACCGGTGATCGAATACCTACCAAAGTATCTATCAAATATCTCGGTCTTGACTATAAAAAATGATCACCACGTCCAATGTTTTTTGAATGAGATTATTAAACGGTATGACGCAAGGATACCAATATGTGTTACCGTACGAGATGGTAGACCTACGCAAGCTGAATTCGGTGCTAGCAATTCACCAATAAATCGTTTCAGCTCTGATTGTTCTGTGAGGACTGACAATGTAATACATTCAAGACAAATTGATGACAATATCTTTACCATACCAGATGAAGATCATCATGTCAGTGATAAGGAGGATGATCGTGTTCCTGAAATCTTGATCGTGGAGAATGAACACAGAGTTCCCATGGTAACAAGGCAGAAGAAAAAAAACGGGATGGTTGCAGAAAAAATTCATTGCATTATCGTGACGCAGTCATCACATGCGGATTGTGGTACGTCTTCTGATAGATTGGCTACAATGGTGGATGTTGCAGTGAAGGGTGTGTTTGAAACTAAGCAACATTTGTTCATGAGAATGTCCATGTTGGCTGTGAAGCATTTCTTCGAGTGGAAGGTTGTTAGGGCTAATAGGCAGTCCTGATACTTAAGGTGTAAGGACAAAAATTGCAAGTGGATGTTGAATGCAGCTACCATTGGGAATTCTTCAGCCTGGAAGATCACAAAATATGCTAACAACCATACATGCCAATCATTATTAGTCCAAAGTGCTAATAAGCATGCCAGCCGCGATATACTTGGCTAGTAAATCAAGTGTAAGTACACAGATGTATGTCGGCTGTATAGGTCGAAGGAAATTATTTCAGATATTGGGTCATAGTTGGGTGTTAACATAACGTACAACAAGGCGTGGCGAGTAAGGGAAGTTGCTTTGGACGAAGTTAGAGGAAGTTTTGAGGATTCATATCGGATACTTCCATCTTATTTACATGTGATGAATGAGTAAAACCTGGGAACTGTTATTGAAATATGTCGAGAAGAAGATGGAAGATTCAAGTATTTATTTTTCGCATTTGGTGCATCGATTCGTGGATTCCGAAGGCACATGCGGCTAATTATTGCCGTTGATGTTTGCTTCTTGAAAAGAAAATATCCGGATTCATTACTTGTTGCAACTAGCATGGATGGTAACAACCAAGTATATCCTGTTGGCTGGGGAATAGTTGATTCTAAGAATGACGCATCGTGGGAGTGGTTCCTCGAAAGGTTGAAGACTGCAATTGGCTGCGATATGAATGGGTTGGTGTTTGTATCTAACTGACATAAGAGCATTGGAAAAGGTATTGCAAATGTTTTCCCTAATTCCTTTCATAGAGCATGTATTTATCATCTAAGCAACAGCCTCAAATCGAAATTCAAACAAGAAGCCGTGATCCCATTATACTTTAAAGCTGCAAAGGCTTACACTATTGCTGAATTCAATGAGATGTTTGGAATTATTTCACTACAAAATCCACGGGTAGGCGAGTATTTAAGAGAAGTCGGGGTTGAACGTTGGTCAATGGCACATTCTGGTGGGAGACGTTATACAATAATGACATCCAACACTGCAAAATGTGTGAATGCACTGTTGAAAGATGCCCGCGAATTACCTATTCATTCCTTGGTGGATTACATCCGTAACACGCTCCAAAGATGGTTTCACGATAGGCGTACAACTGCTTGCGAAATCAAAACAATGACAACCCTATACATTGAAGACTTAATCGGATCTAGGATGAGAGAAGCACAATCCTATGTTATTGATCCGGTCGATATGAATAGATGGTGTGTACAAGATATTGCAAACCGTACAGCTATAGTAGATTTGCTTAAAAAAACATGCACATGTCGAGTGTTTGATATGGGTCAACTCCCATGTGTGCATGCACTAGCTGCAGCTCGTCGCCGTCAAATTGCCATTACACCTTATGCTCACCAGTTTATCACACTGATGCAATTATAGGTGCTTATGCAGAGTCTATTATGCCCGTTAGTGATCCTAAGGATTGGATTGTGCCAGGAGAAATTTTATTCATTCAACTATCACCATCAGAACCAAGGGCTAAGAGTGGGAGGCCGAAGAAAAAGAGAATTCTTCAACCGGCAAGAAAAAAGTTGAAAAGAAATGTGGTCGTTGTGGACAGCGTGGACACAACCGGCAAACTTGCTCAAATCAATTAATTTGTAGGGACAAAAAATGATGACACTATGTGCTTTGATGTATTGAATAGTTACAATTTATTATCCACATTATGTTTTATCAATAAAACACATACTCATTCGAAATTTCAGTACTTTCTGTCAACATATTTTAGTGTTAAAATTCATTCGTTTGGAACATGATATTTTGTATACCATCCAGAAATATGTGATAGAAATGTAAAAAATTGCAAACAAAACAAATGAAAATAATGAGAAACTGTGCTAACGCCTCTTAATTTGTGCTTTTATTTAGAAAACTATAAACTGTATAACAAAATGTATGAAGCTCTATATAAAGGAAAGCTCCAACATATTATGACTCTTGTTGGTTTTTTTGTCCTTTTCTCTGACTCATTTTATTATAAAACACACAAATCAAAAAAGTAGAAAACCTTATATTTTTATACCAGTAGATGTTAATGGACTTATATTATTTGCTTTTATTTCAATATCAAATAAAATAGCACACCTCGGTTTATCAAACAGGATTCATAAATAAATGGTGAGATGAGTGGTTGAATAACTGTTTGTACTATCTTACCTACCAATTTAATTATCATAGGCTAAATTACAGTTAAATTTACATAAATTTTAAGGTAACAATAAGATGTGATTCACAATTCATTCCGCATGCAATATTTGTCCTTAAATACTAGTCTTTTGTCGACATATTATTCCATGTGTTTATCGAGGAATGAATAGCTTTATTTGTCAACATTTGATCGACATTTTTATCGAGGTATTAATCGACATTTTTGTCGATATTTGATCCACATGGTCATCAACAGTTACTCGATATTTATTCGCCATCAACCCTTCCAATTTCCAATTCAATCTCAGTTCAACTTGTAAAAAAAAAAAATTCTGGGTGATAGGGTCTGCTCGGAACAACACGCCGTGTGATAGGAAATATGAAACTAACATTACAGGCAAAGATTCAAGACAGTTTGTTGGAATTTCCTTTCTGCGTGCATGCCATTAGTTTCACCGATAGTCTGATAACGATAATGAAATGGGTAAGATGGGATGTTGTTTCAATGAGGGATAATTGGCAATTAAATTCTTACAGACTATTAAATGACAACATTCATGGCGGTAGCAAAAATTAATCCGCCATTTTGAAGTTCTCTGACAACATTCACGTGCCAATCGGGCGCGATTTTCAAATAAAGACACATTTTTGTATTTTTTTTCCCAACCCGAATGCATCGTCGACTAAAACATCGATTAAACTCTCGACCAAACATCGACAAATATGTCGATTAAACTCTCGAAGAAATGTCGACTAATTTGTCGTTTATTCGTCCAACAGATGCCAACTTTGTTCCTTATTTGTCTGTTGAACCTTAATAAGTCTTCGGCCATCTTGAAACATCCAATTGCCAGTTTGAGACAAGTGGATTTTGTTTGTTCGTCGGTCGGGATGTATTTTACATTTTTAATTATTACTTACGAAATATCTACATAACCTATACGGGACATTCAAACTAGTTGTTTGATTTCATGTATGCATCGTGGAAATGAGATGTTCAATCGATGAAGAATAAAAGAATGCAGAAGAATGGTGAAATGAAGTTAAACGATGAAGTTCTCTCACATCAGAGTGTTTCGGTTTTTTCTCGTAGCCTAAACGGTCAACCTGCTATTATTGCAAATAATTTGGTCAACCTGCTATTCTTGCAAATATCTTTGGTCAACCTGCTATTCTTGCAAATATCTTTGGTCAACCTGCTATTTTCTCAAATCCTCCTTGATTTTATTAAGTAGGTGTTTGGTACATGGGTTTGGAATGGAATGGCCAAATTTTGGGCGTTTGGTACACTATCCATGGGTTTACAGAACCCTTTGGGGGTGGGTTTGTTGAAACCCACCCCCCTTGGTTTTTCCTAAACCCAGCAACAAGGGTTTCAAATGGACTAAAAACCGACGTCGTTTTAGCCCAAAAAAAAAAAAAAAACAGCTCTGCGTGCCTGTCAGCGTTGATGTGACGCTCACCCAATGGGCGCACACCACATGTCCAGAGGGTTGCAAACCCCCAATGGTTTGCAACCCCCATTTTACCTCTTTTTTTCTTTTTTTTTTTAAACAAATTTTATTAACTTGTAGAAGTTTTCTCTACAAATTGACATATACTTTGACTATTTTTTGAACAAGATATAATTTTCAAAATATCATATAATGTAAAATAATAATATCCTTATTATAATTTTAAGATAAAATTTATTAATATTAATATTAAATTTTAATTTTAATTTAAAATCTATTCCATTCCATTACAAAATAATACCAAATAACATAATTATTATCATTCCATTCTATTCCAAACCTTTCCTTTCATCAAATCCATTCCATTTCTAAACCCACCATTTATACCAAATGCCTCCTAAGTTTTTGGGTTCAACATCAAGTATCAGAGCATTGGTTAATATTTGATAATTATAACAAATTAAAATATTACTTGTTTTTGTAGTAAAATTAAATACTAAACAGGATTAAATTTCTAGAAAATTCAAATGAAAATTCATTTTAGAGTATTTGATTTATTAGTCTACGTTTAACAAAATTAGCAGAAAATGATGATAAAGATGCTAGATCTAATGATAGTCTAGTGTTGTCATAAATCCACCAGGATATTGACATTTCTGTATTTGACAAAAATTTTACCTCAATAATCGCAAAACAAGCCTGAAATATTATAGTCAAAACATATCAAAGTATTGATAAGATTTAATAAAGTAATGTGTTAATGTTGAAAAGAAAGTTTAAATTGTGTAATATGAAAAAGACTGTGATCATTAAATCTTAATTTTCTCAATTAAATAAAATAAAAAATAAAATGTAGTTAAATGGGCATAATCTCTCTAATCATATTATTGTTGAAAAAGTTCTAAATACTTTGCCGATAAAATTTGATTACATTGTTGCAGTAATACAGGAGATGAAGGATTTGTTATTCTGGTCAGTTGATTAGCTATAATGGTGATTACTTCCACAAGAACAAAGAATCAATAGCAAATAAGACAATTCACTTGAAAAGGAGCCAGTGGTAAAGATTTACAAGTCTTGCAAATTTAGACTGCTAAAAAAATAGCAGTGAAGATTCTTCTAATGGTACTATGTGTAGTGATCGTTGTCAAAATTTCAAATGTCGTGGACGTAAAAGAGTTATTAATTCCTCTCAACAAAAAGATAATTTTAATAATTTTAATAATAATTAACAAAGGAGAATTAAATATTTTAATTGTAGTAAATTGGGTCATATTCAAATGTATTGTTGGAGTAATAGATCTAAAAGTAAAGATGTTGATGCTAATGTTGTTGAAGATTTAAATGAAAATCATGAGACAAATTTTTTTTTTACGGGTGTTGCTAAGGAATCCTAAAAATAATACTCTTCTGTCTAAAAAAAAATCCACTTTTAATTTGGTACACTTTTTTTTTAAATTATAAGGTACAACATATTTAATGCATTATTAAAAGTATTTTTTTATATTTATATTTTTACTTTTTATTTAAGTTATACTATTAGTAATAATAATTTAACAATTTTACATAAAAAAATAGACTCGTTTTAAAAGATATTTTAAAATTATTTCATGGCCTGTTAATGCTTTAACCTTAGCAAGAGACAATAGAATTTCCACATCAATTTTTCTCTCCCATAACAGATGATTTAATTCCATTTTTTGAGTCTTGAATTTGTGGAATGTCCGCGGGTTAAGTTCACCCTGATTCAACACAACGTCTAATGCAGGTTCCCCATTTGCATATTTCATCCCTATTAAAAGGGATGGAAGCAGAGACACACTAATTTGGTAGCATAGTAAGCAAGGAGTATACACAGTACAATCAGCCTATCAGCAGGCAATGAAAGAGCACTGGCATCAACACCAAAGAGCAGAAAATAGCAGAACGAGTGGTGTAATGAGAGGGGTATGGAGGACCAACTGAAACACTTCCTTTGGAGGTGTTGACACTACATTCTACCAACAAAGGACTAGTTGGAGAAAAGAGGTATCCAAGAAAACCCAATATGTCATATGTGTGGGGAAAAAAAGGAAACATTGGAGCATCTCTTACTTAGCTGTCGTAGAGCAAGGATGGTATGGAAAATAGCTCCAGTTAAATGGGAGAATTCAGAGGTACAAGAAGGGAGCTTCAAAAACTGGTGGCAAAGCATTTGTGCAAAGGTAAAAGATGACACTTGGTATGACAGAGCACAATCGACGGTCTATATTCTATGAATGCTTTGGAAAACAAAAAATCTCTAACTATTCCAGAAAGAATGAAGAGAAGAAAATATAGTCGTAGATGTAGCCGTGAATGAGTGGTTGGAGTATCGAACATTGAAAGAAATGGAGAAATATGCTAACTCCAGCACTTGAAGCAAGAGGAAATAGAGACTAAGAGCCTACGAATAGGCTTAGTGGTACCTATTGAGTAGAGTAGAGATGGGCAAATTTTAGGCAAAGTGGGTAAGGTCTCCAACTTAGACAAAATTTGGAGACGTTAACCACTCGCACCAAAATAGTTTTGTCGTAATCCGATCCTTGTGGCCTCTTCGGAGGATGACATTGGATTTAGAAATGTAGGAAATGGAAAATATTTTGTTTGAACCTTGCAATCAAAATGAGATCCAAGGGAACCGTAGCCAGTGGGCACTCTGTATATGATGGTTTTATTTGCAAAGTAAATACAACTATCGTTTTTGAAAAAAAAAAATAATGATACGTCATCTGCTCTGCATTTTACAAACATCTCAACTGAATTAGAATAGGGAAGGTCATCTTCCAAAATCATTAAAACTTAACCATTTGAAAAAAAAAGTATTTGAAAATTAAAAAGTATTTGTTAATTGTGAAATAAAAAGTGTATTGATAATGTAAAAAATTATTTTAAAATGTGTAAAAATACATTTTAAAATACAATTGAGATGCATTTAACACAAAAAGAAAAAGAAAAAAGAATTATTTTAATAGCTTGTCAATGATAAAAATTAGTGGAAGAGTGATTAATAGGCATAATATTTGTAAATATTCCCCTCTTGATCATTGTTCCATTGAAATCGAGCATTCTTTTTAACAATTTCTGTAAGTGGTGCAACAATGGTGCTAAAGTCCTTAACAAAATGCCTATAGAAGCTAGCTAAACCATGAAAGCTTCTTACCTCAATGATGCTTTTAGGCGTTGGCCACTCCTTGATGGCCTTGACTTTCTCTTCATCCATTTCAATACCATTTGCACTAACAACATAACCAAGAAAAACAACTTTTTCCATGTAAAAAATACATTTCTAAATATTAGCATACAACTTTTCATTTCTCAAAACAGCAAGCACACATCTCAAATGTTCAATATGCTCATCTAAACTCTTGCTATACACTAGGATATCATCAAAATAAACAACCACAAACTTTCCAATGAACGCACGCAACACATGGCTCATTAATCTCATGAAAGTACTAGGTGCATTACTAATACCAAATGGCATAATTAACCATTCATACAATCCATATTTAGTCTTAAATGCTGTTTTCCGCTCATCACCTTCTTTCATTTCTTATTTGATGGTATCCACTCTTAAGATCAATTTTACTGAAAATACAAGATCCATGCAACTCATCAAGCATATCATCTAACCTAGGTATAGGATGACGATACTTTACCGTAATGTTGTTGACGACCCTGCAATCAATGCACATACACCAAGTCCTATCTTTTTCTGGTACCAATAGCACTGGTACAACACATGGACACATGCTTTCCCTCACGCATCCCTAGCTCATCAACTCCTCAACTTGCCTCTGAAGTTTCTTTTTTTCATCAGGATTACTCTTATAGGCTGGTCGGTTTGAAATAACAACTCTAGGCACGAAATCAATTTGATGTTCAATGCCTCTAATGGGTGGCAAACCACTAGGAACTTCCTCGGGGAACACGTCCTCAAACTCCTGCAACAAAAAAATAGCCACACTAGGAAGAGATTGGTTAGTTTCATCGATATTAAGGTAAGACTCCTTAAATACCAACAAAATCAGTGGCTGGTTTGCCATGAAAGCCTTCTTAACCTCACTCTCTTTAGCATAAAAATTCATTTTTGTTTTTCCTTCTCTCTTAGCTAATTCTTTTTCACTCTTTTTCTTTTCACTTTCATTTTTTCTTAAAGTTTCTACCCCACTCATTCTCTTTTGTTCAACTTCACTTTGCAATTTCATTTGATCCTCGTGGACTTACTTTGGTGATAAAGGAACAAGGGCAATTTTTCTATCCTCTTTTATGAAAGAGTACCTATTCTTGAGCCCATCATACATCACCTTCCCATCATATTGCCATGGCCTCCCTAACAAAATATGACCACCATGCATAGGAACTACATCACAAAGCACTTCATCACTATACCTCCCAATAGTGAAGTCACTAAGAGTTGCTCATTCACCTTGACCTCCCCACAATCATTCAACCATTGCAGCTTGTAAGGCCTCGAATGTTTTAACAAAGGCAAGCCCAATTCCTCAACAAGGGCTAGCCGCATTGGTGCAACTTCCCCCATCAATGATCATACTACATACCTTGTTTCTAACATAACATCTGGTATGAAATATGTTTTCCCTTTGTTGCTTCGTTTCATCCACCTTGATTTGTGCATTAAGATCACGCCTAGCAACAAGAGCTCCAACAGCATACTCAGCTCCATCATCATCACTAGCATCAACCAATTCTGGCATATCATCATTATCAACCTCACTTGCGGTCTTCACTTCCCCATTATCTTTCATAATCAGCACCCATTTGTTTGGACATTGTGAAGCAATATGCTCTGAACCCAAACACTTGAAACACTTAATATCCCGATTACGATTGACTTGGAAATCATATTTACCTTTATTTTTGGTGGAGTCATTTTCCTTGATCTTAGAAGGTTCGATTTTGGACTTGGAAGCAACCTTTTCATTTGCATCATTGCTGCCCCACTTCGATTTCCATGTAAGAGCAGAAATCGAAGAGTACTTTGCTGGTCCCTTCCTTTTTAATTGCCTTTCCACCTTTATGGCCATATGCACCATATCCTCCAACTCCACATAGTGCTGCAACTCTACTATATTGGCAATGTCCCAATTCAAACCATTCAAAAACCTTGCCATTGTAGCCTCCCGATCCTCCTCAACATTAGTTCTAATCATAGCGACCTTCATCTCCTTGTGATAATCCTCTACAATCTTCGAACCTTCTGTAAGGCTCTAGTTTGGAAAAGATCTCTATGATAGTAGCTAGGTACAAATCTCCTCCTTATGAGAGCCTTTAAATCATCCCAAGTATTAATAGGCCTCTCATAATTCCTCCTCCTGCTAGTCACTAATTGATCCCACCAAACAAGAGCATAATCCTTAAATTCAACCACCATTAGTTTCACCTTTTTCTCCTCTGAATAGTTGTGACAATCAAATATCAACTCAATCTTCTTTTCCCACTCTAAATAGGCTTCAGGATCATTCCTACCTTGGAAGGGTGGTATTTTCATTTTGATGCTCCCAAGGTTCT
This sequence comes from Gynochthodes officinalis, assembly GCA_020080225.1. Classification (NCBI taxonomy): domain Eukaryota; kingdom Viridiplantae; phylum Streptophyta; class Magnoliopsida; order Gentianales; family Rubiaceae; genus Gynochthodes; species Gynochthodes officinalis. The sequence goes on along the minus strand of CM034615.1, from coordinate 11,502,275 downwards.
TATCAACCCTATCTCTACCCACAAAGTTTCTCATACGCCCTCTATCATGCCCATCTACTCTAAATCTACTTCTTTCCCTATTAACTCCAATATTATATTCATCCTCAGCCTCAAGGTCTAACTCATCCTCATCATCATATTCAACCAACAAATCATGGGCACACCTATGTTGCCTCCTATCATTAGGACCCCTTTGCGGCAGTCCTCTTCGTAAATTGGCTATGGCAGCATCTTGTGAATCCATTCTATCCTTGATATCATTAAACACGATGTTCATTCGCTCAAATTGTTGGTGTATGGCTTGCATTGTGAATGCACCACCTGTCTCTCCCTCTCTACTTGCAATTTCTTTTCTAGAAGACATTTTTTAAAAAAAAAAAAAAAACCTGCAAAAAAGTATTAGTAATAAAGCCTCACACACTCCCTTGCGTGTTTACACTCATAGAATGACACTTCACTCGTGTTTCACACTTCTTGGCTTTTTTCCGAAACTGAACTCACCTACTCTTGCCTTTTACCACTCATGTTTTCACCCTCAAGTTCTTTAAGAACTAGCTGAACTCAATCAATTCCACAAGCCAATGTGTTAGTTCAGCCAACAAAACTCAAAAAACAAGAACAAGCAAAACAAGTGATATGGAATTCAAAAAGCCCCGAAACAAGTATAGAACAATAAGAAACAAAAACAAATCAGCAAAGAAAACTAAGAATGATTTCCGCCTTTAAACTTCTTGTTTTTTTTTGACATTCGGCCCTTTTGTTTTCTTTTTTTTTTATATGTAACAGTACCTAGATGAAGAAAAACCCAAAATCTGATGTGAAGAACTAGAGGTTACAATATAATATGAAATGAACTAAAATAAAAGAAGATTACTAGAAACAAAAGATAGAGGACTTGATTTACAATCGAAGCTCTGATTACCAAATGATGAGAACCCACAAGGTGGAACCTTTTTGAACCCACAATCAGATTTGAAATCCACAATCCAAGCTGTTAAATACAAGCCAAAGGAGAATAAAAACCCTTGACCCCATACCATTAGAAGACAAAAATCAAAGGTATGATAGAATCTAAACCCTTGAAAACTAGGAATGGCAAAAATTGGGTTCAAGGTCAAGTTTCGTAATCCCATCCCTGAACCTGAAAATTTAGTTTGCCCCCTGACCCCGATCGAGTTTTAGGGGTTATCCCCATCCCCGTCCCCGATGGGGTTTCGAGTTCCCTACGGGGACCCTGAACCCGATAATGCTGTTTGGGTAAAACCCGAACTCGTAAATTGTGCTGTCAATAAAATGTGAAACAGACTGTTGCCATTTTCTTCTGTTGTAACCAAATTGGAGATGGATTTGAGCTATGCCCTTCTTCTATTGCCATTTTCAGCCTGTATATGGAGATTATCAAAATCAGAATTATAACCAAATTAAGAAAAAATAGACCAAGAAACAGCAGAAAAAATTGAGATGATTCAGTTATTCCTATGTTTTTTAGGAAGAATTTGACAGTCTTTATGAAAAAAATAGAAAAAATACTGTAATAGTAATAAAAAGAAAAGAAAAGAAAGAAAAGCGAGAGAAACTCTATCTTTATCTTTGCCTTTTCGTTGGAAAATTCCCAAAATTCAAATATTGAAATGCCTTCCCAATCTGGATTAGACTCAGTAAAACAGCAAAAAATATTAACCACTCTTCCAATTCAATATTTCTTTTCAAAAGGATCATTACCAACAAAATCTGAATATATAAATGTCAATTGATCAACCTTCTCAAATTTGAAGAAATAAATAATCAACAAAATCTACTTACATGGATCCAAAATTCCCTAAACAATGGAAAAACAACCAAAATTTGTTTACAATTTCAAACACACAAATAGACATAAATGGATCCAAGTTAGTCTCAAAAATTGACATTTATGACTACCAAAAAGACATTATAAACTTGAGGAGTTGCTGCACTAGATACAAATAGTCATACGATACAGATCCAATTTGCATATATATACAAGAAGTTAAAATGATTACAGAAATCAATCATCCAAGTTCAAAAAAAGTATCAATTGAAAAACAAATTTAATAATTTTTACGATCTACAAATGAAGTCGGAAGGATTTACCGATTTGAAAACCCCTTGCTCATGTATGCATCAGAAAGAAGAGATCTAGAAAGTCAAAAGAAGAAGGGGAAACATAAAGAATTGGATTGAGGTGAGAGATAGAAATGATTTTATAAAAGAGAAAAAGACTAGATCTGCGAGGTTAACTGGTAGAAAGATTAGAATTTGAGCAAATGACAGAAAAGAGAGAATTGGATTGAGGTGAGATGGTGTGGATCTAGGAGGAGGTGGCTGGTAGGAAGAGAGCTTTGAGCAAATTAGTATTTGGATAGGAAATATGAGGCGAGACCAAAAACTAAAATACGGGTTGTTTTGCAAATGTGAATGTGAATGGGTAAAGGATGGAAGCAATAAGTCAGAGCAAAACTCTTTGTCATAGTAAATAAACCTGCGGGTTTGGGGATCGGATTTTCCTCGAACCCGGTCTTTCGGGGTTAGATTCGGGACGGGTATAGGTAACCCTATACCTGTCTCGAACCTGACCCCTGGTTTCATTTTTATCCCTGAACTCGAAAAAACCTTGTCAATCGGGTTTTGATCGGGTTCGGGTTTAGGGAACTCATCGGGGCATGTTTAAATTGCCATCCCTATTGGAAACTTGTTCAAAGAACCCACTAAAATCTTGTTTCAAGAACCCATGAAAACTTGTTTCAAGAACTCATATTTGATGGTTGAACGCCACAAAGAAGTGCTTCTTTGATAAGTTCAAAAAGTTCATCCAAAAACAAGAGGAGAAAACTCAACTCTTTTCAATCTGAAATTTTCAGAAATTCTTCAACCAAAGTGCCTCAAAATGGCAGCCATGTTCTACTTATATGACCCCTAACAACCCTAATTAACTAGGTTAAGACTTAAACAAATAAAGTCTTTAAAGTCCAGCATAAGTTTATACACCTACTAGCCCAACTAACCCTTAGCTTGTATCAAATTTACTAAGGCTGGTCCATCTTCATCAAAGCTCATTTTGAATGTTGGAGTCATGCTAGGTAAGTGTTCAAATTTGGCCCAAGTAGTTTTCACAAGTCCAACCATTAGTTGAATTTCTTTGCCCTTGACCTTGGGATTGGTCCATCCGGAACATACAATGGATTATTAGCAGCAACTTTGGCATTTGACTCACCATGGTACTCATCAATTGGCGGTTTTGAAACCGTAACGACAGTTCTAAAATCGTGGTCAAATCTACACATAACATCATTCAATATATACATTTCTATAATACTATTTGAAAAATATTTCCATAAAATTAAAATCAATATATCAAATCATTTTGTTGTTTTAGTGAGATGAGATGAGACTCAATAGAAATATAGTAATTTGAAGATATATCTCATGAGCATAATCAATTATTATTTTAGAATTAAACAAATAAAATCATATTATTCATTCAAAATCGCCTCATTTCAATATAATGATTACATATTTACTTTTTAGAAAAAGCTTTTTATCATCGAATGGAAGGGATACTAAAAAATGCCTAGAAAAACTTCAAATGTAAAATGGAAGTAGGTGTCGGAAATCATAAATTAGGTGTCTGTGTGTAATCTTTTGAAAATGTCAATCGTTGAATTTTGGCAAGAATAATGCGGAATTTCAATAAAGTGCTTCCCAAAACAATTTGGACTACTGACCCTATTATGTAAACCGATCACAAGCAGCTTGCCGCACTCGATGCTTTGAAAATAATTTTCTATACTATTTTTGTATCACATTTTTTTATTATGATTTATCTTGTTATTTATAATATTAGAATGTATTTTTATCATAGTTATTAATATGAAGATTTATTTTTCTTTTTTTGATGTATATATTTAATCAGTTTTTAATATTTTCTTACTGTATTTTTTATACAAAAGACTTTAAAAATGTAAAATTAATATAGAAAAAAAAAATCTTCACACTAAAATATATTAGAATGATAGTATTCACAAATGACATAAACTTTAAACAAAAAAAAATATCTAGGTTAAGATATTAAGATGTGTTATAGGGATTGATAGAACGAAATGTCACTGAAAATCCTGTGTAGTTACTTGCTAGAACTTTACATTTCAAAGTGATTCCAGACTGGGGAAATTGATCAAAATATTCCTCAATTAAAGGTTTGTTTTATAAAACTAAATTTTAAAATTTGAATATAGAAATGTTTAAGTTGATGTCTGAATGTTAAAAGTTAATTTTTAATATCTAAACTTCAATATTGAATTAATTAACAGTGTCTGTTAAACATTTGATCTAAATGTTAAATTACTTAAAGTGTACCACTCTATCCTTCAATTGAATTTTTCGGTATTACAATTAAGCATTAAATATTGTTCACGACAATGTATAGAAAATATAACCTATCAAAAATAATGTTCAATACAAAAAATAGAAAAATAAAAATTGAAATTTATTTAACATCCTTACAAAGAAAAAAAATGAAAATACATTTTGAAAATATGTGCTATGAGAAAAAAAAAAGGGAAAATAGATAATGGACTTAAGTAGATAGGGTTATTTATAGTTAAAGAAAAAATAAATCAATTTGTTAAATGATGTGATGAAAAGAGTAATTTTGAAAATTGAATATAAATTGTTAAAAAAATTTTGAGATCATTTAATAACTTAAATTTTGGTGATTAAATTTTTCTATAGAAATAAAGCAGCACTTAATCAAATAAGTAGGTTGAAATTATGTTATCAAACAACTTAAAAAACTAAAATTTTTAATTCATAAATTTAAAGCAATTATTCCTATTGCCAGCCCTAAGACAAGATGCTTTTCAATCTGAATTGAATATGTAAAGTAAGTAATGATATTTATAATAAAAAGTTATAGTAAATTTTCTTAACAAGTATCTATATAGTAAAACACTAGTGGATGCTTGTAATATCATTTACTATGTTAATATTAGGTAAATTATTGAAAAAGCTACACTTTTTTTTTCAAAAAAAAAGTTAATTTTGATTTAAATACAACTTCATTAGTTATAAAATACAACACAGTTAATACACAACTAAATGCATAATTTTATATTTTTTATCCGTGTTTTTTAATTATGCTATAAATAATTACTATTAGTAGGATATTTTAAAATTTCAGTTTAAAAGTAGAGTTTTTTTTGGAGATAAATAAATTTTTTAAAAATAAACTCTTTTTTTAGAAAAAAAAATATTATGATTTTTTTACTATATACATTATTACTCCATAAAATTACTATGAATAATATGATAATGATAGTAATTGAATAAAAAAATAAAAATAATATGAGTGATATTCGAAAAAAATTTCTTTCAGAAATTGGCAGGATCAATGTTTGCAAAATCGCATTTTAAATCGTAAGATCGCACGATCCTATGATTTTTTTTTCCTCAGCAATTTAAATCACAACTAAAATCGCAAATTAGGTGAAATCGGTAAGATCGCCGCTTACACTCGTAAAATCGGTGGGATCACCGTTCCTAACGTTTCAAAAAACTGAGGACTCAATTTGTAAAAATTCCAATATACCCTTTTGAAACCCTAAATCCCAGTCGACCGTGACTCTCATTCTCCCCTCAATCGCCCAGAACCTCACACGACTCTCATTCTCCCCTCAATCTCCCCTCAATCACCCACAACCTCAATTGCCCAGAACCTTACACTCGCGCCCAGAACCTCACAGCAAGAAGAAGAAGAATCTGTTGTTTTCTGTTTTGTGCTGTTTTGTGAAAAAGAATCTGCTGTGCCCCTGTTTCTGTTTTGCGTCCCTGTTTCTGTTTATTCTTCTATTTTCTGTTTTGTGCTGTTTTGTGAAGAAGAATCTGTTGTGCCCCTGTTTCTGTTTTGTGAAAGCTGCGTCTGTTTCTGTTTTGTGAAGAACAAGAAGGTGCGTCTGTTTCTGTTTTGTGTGTTAGCTGCGTCAGTTTCTGTTTTGTGCGTCCATGTTTCTATTTTGTGAAGAAGAACAAGAAGCTGCGTCCCTGTTTCGGTTTTGTAGAGAACTCAATCACGTCCCTATTTCTGTTTTGTGAAGAAGGAGGAGGTCTGTTTTCTTAGTGCTTTTCTGTTTTTTTTCTTATGGCTTCAAGTGGTGGTTCAAGTGGTGCTATTGGTAGTAGTAATGTTGAGGCTCTTCCAGCCTCTAGTAGAGGAACTAAAATGCACAAGAATGCTACTGGAAATAGAAGTGATATTGGATGGAAGCATGGCATTCCAATTGATGGAGATGTTAGAAAAATTGGATTCCAATATTGTGAGAAGGTAGTGAGGGGTGGGGTTTACTGATTAAAACATCATTTGGCGGGAACCCAAAAGGATGTTGGAGCATGTAGAGCCGTGCCTGATAATGTAAAAAAAGAAATGTGGGAAATTATAGTGGGATTGCAAGAAAAATTAATGAAGAAATCAATCACTTAAGTAGAAGAACAAGAGCCTAGTGGAAGTGTAAAAAGGAAAGGGGATGAAGATGATGATATTGGTAGTAAAAGCACAACTAGTATTTTCAAGAGAAGGGGAACTAGTCAAACAACCATCAACAACATTTTTAAGAAGGGTTTGAGAGAGGAAGCATGTAATGATGTTGCTTCTTTTATCTACAACAATGCCATACCATTCAATGTGATAAAGAGTGATGAATTTCATAAGATGTGTGCATCTATTTCAAGACATGGATTGGGTTTTAAGCCACCATCCTACCATGAGATTAGAGTCAAATATTTGAAGCAACATTATAATTTGACAATGGAGATTATTGAAGAACATAGGGCTCAATGGAAGAAAACGGGATGCACAATAATGACTGATGGGTGAACTGACAAAAGAAGGAGGACAATAATAAATTTCTTAGTAAATAGCTCCATGGGAAGTGTTTTACTTAAGTCCATTGATGCATCTCACATTACTAAAATAGCTAACAAAATTTTTAAGATGATTGATGATGTTGTTGAGGAGGTTGGTGAAGAAAATGTTGTCCAAGTTGTAACAGACAATGTAGCAAATTACAAAGCTGTTGGAGAGAGGTTGATGGCAAAAAGAAAAGGTTGTATTGGACACCTTGTGCAGCTCATTACATTGACTTGATGTTGGAGGATTTGGAGAAGAAGATACCGATTCATCATGAAACATTTCCAAAGGCGAAAAAGATTACAACCTATATTTATTCAAGGACTTCTCTCATTTCTATTTTGCAAAGCTTCACCAAAGGTAAAGATTTGGTGAGACCCACCATGACTCACTTTGCCACATCTTACTTAACTTTGGGATGTCTCCATGACAACAAACTTGCATTGATAAGAATGTTCAATTCCGATGAATGGAAGTCTATGAAACATGCAAGTTCAAGGGATGTAAAACTTATTGAAGATGTGATTATGGACAAGGGGTTTTGGAAAAACATTGTCATTTGCTTGAAGGGCGCTTATCCTTTGATGAAAGTACTTCGTTTGGTTGATTCAGATGAGAAGCCAGCCATGGGATTCATATATGAGGAAATGGATCGGGCTAAAGAAAAAATTGCTCATGCCTTCAATGGTGTCAAAAAATAGTAAGTTATCAAGTTTAATTTTAATTGAAAATTAGTAGTCTTTCTTTTTGACTCTTTGCTTTAAAACTTATTTAATTTTTTTTCCATTCTTTAGTTATCAACCTGTATGGGATGTCATTGATGAAAGATGGGACAAGCAACTCCATAGGCCTTTGCATGCTGCAACCTATTATCTTAACCCCCAATTTCATTATAGTCCTTCATTTAAAGCTAATTATGAAGTAAAATGTGGACTATATGATTGTATAGAAAGAATGACAGGGGGAAATGTAGATAAAATTTCTAAGATTGATGGGCAACTTGAAGATTTTAAGACTCGAAAGAAATTTTTTGGTTCTATAGTAGCCAAGGCTGGAATTAATATCAAAACTCTAGCAGCATGGTGGGATTCTTATGGGGAGGAACATCCAGAACTCCAAAACTTTGCTATTCGTGTGCTAAGCTTGACATGCAATTCCTTTGGGGCGTGAGCGAAACTGGAGTGCCTTTGAGATGGTATAATTTCAAGAAAATGAAATATGAATTCTATTTCATTTCAAAACATGAGTTTTATATTAATTGCTTTGTATTTGTTTAGGTCCACACAAAGAGAAGAAACCGGTTGAAGCAAAAGACAATGAATGATATTGTCTTTCTGATGGCCAACTCGAGATTGGGCAAGACAAAAACTAGAAACACTACTGAATTTAAATTTGATGATATTCATTTGGATGATGAATGGATTGTTGAAGATGAAGAAGATTTGGATGATGGGGACAGCATTGATTTAGATGCTCAAAATGAAGATGAGTTGGTTGAACCTATAGTTGATCGTGATTTGGAGTTGGACATTCTAGATTTTGTGAATGAACTTGTTGGATGAGAGGAAGAAGAGAATGAACTTGTTGGAGGAGAGGAAGAAGAACGGCCAGAGCCTTTGCAAAATTATGATTATGACTTGACTGAATTGTTTTAAATTAGAGTTGAACTCTTTTCTTTTAATTTCGTGTTTAGGTAGTATATTAGTCTTTACAAAATTATGATTATGACTTGACTGAATTGTTTTAAATTAGAGTTGAACTCTTTATATTTAATTTGGTGTTTAGGTAGTATATTAGTACTTCACACCAACCCCTATAGTAGGATCTTACGATCCGTGTCGATCTCACGATTTTACGATCCTACCACCCCTTCCCGATCTTAAGTAAGATCTCGATTTTGACAACCTTGGGTAGGATTGCTTGTCGAGGATTGGTCCCATAGCTAAAGGCATCCACAAATTTCAACATCAACCACCATGACCACGCCACATCAAAGACCGTGATCAAGACTATCGCACTTTGAATGGTCTTTACTATTCAGACAACCATCATCAAAAAAGTGTTCACGCTCATGAACGGCCTTTACTATTCACGCAACAAATTTCTCTCTCCTTTACCTTATTTTGCACCATTTATTTAATATATTTAATACTTTTTATTTAAATTAATAATTTTAAAATATTATCTATTGCTCATTTATCAAATTCAATATATATTAATAATACAACTTATAAATTTAGCATTATTTATTAATTAATTACAAAAAATTCTTTTTCATTTAGACAAACCTGATTATTTCTTTAATTTTGTAATTGATTTGGGTACAAAATTATTTATATTGTTTAACTATGAATAGATATAATTTTCAATAATCACACTCAATAATTTTATACAATATTATAGTTAAATTAATTGTTTTAAAATTTTTGTAATTATTAAATAAGTATAAATAATTTTACATAATATTAAAATTAAAATTTATTATTAATACACTTAAACTTAATATTAATAATTTTATATTAAAATTTATAATACATTTAATAAAATTAGATATTGCACCAAAAATAGGCAAAGTACATGTCATTTTGTAAAGAAAAATATTTTCTACGCGTTGGTAATTTTTTTTTTAAAAAAAGGGTAAAATGGACGTTGCAAACCAAGGGGGTTTGCAACTCCCAATTGACGTGGCGCGCCCCCATTGGGCACGCGTCACATCGGTCAGCGAACAGGCATGTCAGCGCCTGTCCGTTGAATTTTTTTTTTTTAAAAAAAAAATGACGCCTAACGACGTCGTTTTTGGATGCCACGGTGGGGAAGAAAAAAAGCCCACGGCCTCTTGCGCATTTCACGAAACAAACGATCAGAAGACCATTTGTTTAGACGCCAAACAACATCGTTTTTAGATGCCACGGTGGGAAAAAAAAAAAAAAAAGGCCACGGCCTCTCGCGCATTTCACGGAACAAACGGTCAGAAGACCGTTTGTTCTATGAAGGCCTCCAGATCAGCAATTTTTGTTGATGTGGAGTCCTCTGTAGAAACGACCAGCCCCATTTTGGGGCTGGTGTGGATACTCTAAGGCTGTATTTGTAGTGTGATGTATTTAAAAAAAAGTTGTATTGAAATGTATGAAAATTTTAGTGGATATTTTTTTATAAAAAAAAGTATTTTAAAAAGAAAAATATGAAGGAATTTTTTTAAAAATTATGTGAGAAGAATTTAAGTAAAACATTTTAAAATTTAAAATAAAAATATGTTTGAATAATTTATTTTTATTTTTAAAAAATTAATTTTTATTTATTTATGAACAAAAATGACTTAACGAAACAGAGCTTAAATGATGCTCCAAACAAAAATAACACCAGAATCGAGGAATGGAGACAGCCCTCTCATCACGTGTTTGTTTGGACTTGACTGCCGACAGTCCTTTGGCTTTCGTCACGTGGATCAACTTTCATCTCTATTATTGCCAACAACTAATGCGGTGACGGAGGCATTCACATAAATTAAAAAGAGATCGTGGATCAACTTTCATCTCTATTATTGCCAACAACTAATGCGGTGATGGAGACATTCACATAAATTAGAAAGAGATCGTTCAATCCATTCCAATTCAGCTAACCTGAGGATATCATACTGTAGGTTTTTATTCTTAACTTTTTAATGTTGATCACTCACTGTTTTCATAGCGAATTCAAATTGGGAGTAAATTTTAACTGTGAAATAGCTACTTCCTGAGAATAGACCGTTTACTTCAGTTTCTGTTGAATCAAAACAAGCAACATAAACAAGACTAAGGAGGTGTTTGGTTAGTGAGTTTGAGGATGAATGAAATTAAAAAAAAAAAAAGACTTAAAACGATGTTGTTTTGAATAGAAAAAATGTGTTACGCCTAATGGTCGCGCGTCACGTGTATGGTAGTTACAAACCCACTAATAGTTTGTAACTACTATTTTACTTTTTAAAAAAAAAAAAACAAATTTCACTAATTTGTAGAAAATATTTTTCTTTACAAATTGACATGTACTTTGACTATTTTTGGTATAAGATATGATTTTTTTAAATATAATATAATGTAAAATAACAATATTTTTATTTTAATATTAATATTAAATTTTAATATAAAATCTATTAATAAATTTATTAATATTAATATTAAATTTGAATTCTAATATAAAATCTATTCCATTCTATTACAAAATAATACCAAACAACATAATTATTATCATTCTATTCTATTCCAAACATTTCCTTCTATCATATCTATTCTATTTTTTAAACCCACGGTTTATACCAAGCACCCCCTAAATTTGAATTTGTCTCAGATTAAATATCTTAGTCTTCGTCTTGACAGATGATGAAGCGTATAGATTCTGTTAAATGTATTTTTTTTTACTTTTTAAAATATTTTTATATATTTTTAATAAAATTTCTATTTTATAGTCTTTGTTGAAAATGCATAAAAGCTTATTTTTTAAAAAAATAATTGATATGCACTCAGAATCTTGCTCTCCTCTTTTTTTTTTTTTACTTTAAGACGATAGATTAGTATTAATTGCCAATAGTAAAAGATGTACAAAACTTAACCAGAAAAGATAAATGATCTTTATGGATTTACAGTGAATATTGAACTATGAAGAAAAGTGCACAACTAAACAAGACAAATAAAAAAAAATTACACAAAAAATTAATGTGAGTAGTGCACATTATATCAATAGCAATCTAAAATATCTATATAAACTAGTTAATTGGCCTCTATTAGATAATCACAAAAATGCATGAAAGTTACACACTACTGAATGGAAATCCGATCACGAACTTCGTCCTTAACGCTTGCTCTATGTCTGTTATGACTCTACTGTAAATATTAAATATATATTAAATAACTATATAATCAAACTAGTAACAAAAAGACCTTACCATAAAAAAAAATTATCAAAAAATAATTTTTACCAAAAATTTTTTAAAAAAAAACTTCACAAAAGTGTGATTTAAATGCAATTGCTTCGAAATCGCACCTCGCGTGGCCCCTCGGCTTGACCGCAAAGCAGCGTGGGCGAATTTATTTGTCGCACCTTGCGCCCCCTTCAGCCGCCAATCTTGACCGAAAAGCAGCGTGGGCGAATTTGTTTGTCTTTGTAGGTGATAAAGTGTACACTGATCAGAAAATCTTTTATGCCAGTTGACAATGAACGATGTATCATTATTTATGCCAGTTCACAATCATTATTTATCACAATAAGCAATCCTATTGTTTTTGGAAACAAAACAAAAAAAAGAAAAAAACCAAAAACCCAGTTTAACTCGATGTGATGCGATTTATTCATATATTATGGAAGAATGTGAATGCCACATAGGTCCTGTTTGGTTGATAAGAAATTTTGATTTAGAAAAATAAATTTATTTTTTTATTTTTAAATTTTAATATTTAATTGATTTGATAAAGTAATTTGATTAATTTTTTGTTTTAATTTTAGTTTTTTTCATAAAGTAATCAGATTTTTAAAAATTAAAAAAATAAATATAATATTTTACGATTTTGATTTTTTACTAAAAATTATAATTTTGATTATTTTAAATAGAATTTTAGTTCAATAAACATATTTTTAACTCGCAATTTTATTTCATTTATTTTTTTCTTGTAACTCTCAAAATGGTAACCCTGGTCTTGGGTGAGAGAAGGGCAATTCTCTTTATAAAACCGGCATATTCTAACATCCAAAACATATGTGACAATCGTTGCCTGTTCGATCTCCCTTGCTTATATTGTAAACTGATGGGAAGAACGCTGTATGATGCAGCAATCAAAAATGATACAGCCGCTCTTTCCCAGTTACTTCAAGAAGATCCGACTCTTCTTGATATTGCCCTTTTGAATTGTGAGGATAAAAATGCTCTGCACGTAGCAGCAATGCTGGGTCATGAAGCATTTGTGCAAGCAATTTTACAAGCTAATTCTCCTCCTCCTCCTCCTTCTCCTCCTCCTCCTCCTGCTTCTCCTCCTCGTCCTCCTTCTTCTTCTTCTTCTTCTTCTTATCACATGTGTTTGTGTAAAGATCGAGATGGAAGAAACCCGGTACATCTTGCTGCCTCGTATGGCAAGTTGAACATCTTGGAGTTACTAAGGCACCATCAGCCCCATCAGGGGCTGATTGATGCAGCTCTAGAAAAAACAGAGAGAGAAGGGACCATTTTGCATTTGTCTGTCAAGCACAATCAGCGGGAGGCCTTGGAATTGTTACTTGAAACATTTCCAGATCCCCAGTTTGTATGTGCCAAAAATGAGGATGGTATGACCATACTACATCTGGCCATATACTATAACCAAAATCAGGTACGGCCATACCAGCACTTTCTTCTTTGCCCATAATTCGAGTAAGGTAGGAACCAAAATTCAAACCATTATTGATTAAGAAAAAGGACCCTCCTAACACCTCTCTCTCTTTTTCTTTTTCAAATTCTTAAGTTTTAGTGATTTCGGAAAAGGACCCTCCTCAATCTAATTGAGTTGAGATGTTTGTAAAATGCAGAGCAGACGGCAGATCATTATTGACTTGATAAACAACTCTACCACTGCAGAAATGGTGAACATGAAAGATGCAAATGGGGAAACCGCATTAGACCTCTTGTTGAAGCAGGGTGGACTTAACCCACGGACATTCCTCCAATTCAAGAATCGAAAAAACAAATTAAATCGTCTGTTATGGAAGAGTAAAATTGATCTGGAAATTCTACGGTTTCTTGCTAAGGCTAACGCATTAACAGGCCGTGAAACGGCCGATGTACTCAAAGAGTGGTTCCACAATCGCACTGGCTCAATCATGGTAGTGGCCTCACTTATTGCAACAATGGCTTTTCAAGCTATGGTAAACCCTCCTGGCGGTGTTTGGCAAGATGACTTATTGGAAGGTCCAAATCCGCATAAAGCAGGAGAAGCTATTATGGCACAAACCCACCCAAAGCACTTCAGGCATCTCATTCGGGCAAACGCCGTAGCCTTCGTTTCCTCATTGAGCATACCTATAGTTCTGATTCGTGGATCCACCATCCCCAAGCGTTATTGGTTCCTTGCTTTGTCATATGTTATGTGGCTGTCAATAGCGGCAATTGCTATTACTTATGCTATATCACTCGCTACAATAGAACCCAAATCATCAAGAGGGCATTTGAGTAGGTCAAGTGAGATTGTGATCGTTGTAATCATGGTGTGGAGTTTTCACCTGGTCTCATGGGGATGTGAACATCGACTTCGAAACCGGTTGCTATCTGGTTCAGTTGTCAAAAAACATAAAAAACCAAGCTTCAAATTCGATCCAGCTCCAGGAGGAGTTTGATTAAACCAACAAGTCCGCTTCGAATTCAATCGGCTCAATCAAGTTGAACTTTTTAATATAGTATTTTAATTTGTACACAAATAAAAAAAATTTGTAAGTATGACCCAACTTGTATTTGTAAATGAATTCTTTTCGACTTTTATTAGGAATGGCAATTTCCGGGTTCGGGGCCGGGTTTGCTATACCCGAACCCGAACCCGAAATTTTATGTTATACCCGAACCCGATCGGGTTTTATTTTCAAAACCCATACCCGACCCCGATCGGGTTTCGGGTTCCCCGCGGGTACCCGAAACCCGAACCCCAAAACCCGATCCCAAAACCCGAACCCCAACCCCCCGAAACCCGAACCTGTGAAACAACTCTATTTTTTCATATATTTACCATATTTTTCAATAATTTTTACATTTTTTAATAAAAAAAAATTCCTTGTATGATGTAATGTACTAATATTATTGTTACTATTTTAATATCTCAATTACTACACTAATGCCATTATATTACAATTATCAAATCAAACTTATTAGTTATAAAATATTTGACTTATTTAACAATTCAATAAAACTAAACAATATATGAAGCATTTATTTAATGGGAAAAAAAGTAATAATTTAATGAAAAAATTAATAAAGTTTTTAAGATTAGTATATATCTTTTAATAAAGGACATTCAAATGCTTCTGCGTTTTCTTACAAGTTGAAGTATCAACATCTATTACCTAATGATTGTTTTATGGAAATATACAATGTCACCAAGATTATTAAAAGTACAAAATAGTGTCACTATATAGAAAAACATTTTGTTTGTTGTTTAAGTTTATTTCATTCAAAATTATAAATATATTCATTTATTCAATTCTTATATTATACTTAATCAATTCTAATATATGAGTAAAACTAATATAAATACATATCATATGTACTAGCAATACAAATCAATTGGTCAAATGCTCAAAACACTAGCATTTAGTTAATAAGCTCCATAATCTTATATATTTTTTGATAAAGTACATATAAATAAATATGAAGCAACAATTTAATGAAAAAAAGAAGCAATAATTTAATGAAAAATTTTATAAAGTTTTTAAGATTAGTGTATATGAAACACTATAACCATATACAATGTCACAAAGATTATTAAAAGTAAAAATGGTGTCACTATATAGAACAACATTTTGCTTGTTATTTAACTTTATTTCATTTAAAATTATAAACATGTTCATTTCTTCAATTCTTATATTATATTCAATCAATTCTAATATATGAGTAAAACTAATATAATACATGTCATATGTAATAGTAATACAAATCAATTGGTCAAATACTCAAAACAATAGCATTTACTCAAGTAGCTCCATTATCTTATATTTATATATATATATAACACTTCTTATATGTATAAATATAACTCAATGTAATTTGTATGAATGATGAATCATACACTCTATGAGTTATGAATTTAATGATGACTTAATATGTATGTATAAATGTATGAATTATAACTCATAGCTTACAATCTCAAATAGTTAATTAGACTTGCAAAGCATAGTTATGACATATAAAATGCTTATTAATTATTTTCTTAACATCATTACATTATAAGTAGTTCATTGGAAGGTTACAAGACAAATAACTATTGAAGCATAATCTTTGTACTATTAGAAGGTAGTTCCTTTATTTTTGAAGTAAAATAGAGTACAAAAGCAAAAACTAAATTTTTTATAATTAGTTAATTGTACTAAAAAATAATTATACTTATTCTTTTTGTTTCCCTAAAAAAAGAATTTATTTTTAATTTCTTTTTGTTTAAACAAAGAGAATCCACTATTAAATAAAAGTTATGTTGATATGCTCAATTATTTATTTTACAAACACGAGTGGCAAGGAAATATTATGTTGCATATTTGTTGGGGGTGAATAGAAGTAATAGCTTGTGGCAAAAGTATAATTAGAATGAGTAAATAAACATAAATAAAAAATGGATAAATAAAGTTCTTAATTTCAAGTGGTATTTTTTTTCTAAATCAACTTTGCTACATATTTACAAGTGACAAATACTAAATATAAAAATTAAAACATGAAATAATATTAAAAATATATAAAGGACGGGGTCGGGTTTTTTTCGGGTTCGGGGATCGGGTTTTCCCCGAACCCGAACATTCGGGGTCGGGTTCGGGTTCGGGTTCGGGGCGGGTATAGGTACCCCCGAACCCGACCCCGACCCCGGGTTTTATTCCCATCCCCGAACCCGAACCCGAACCCGAAAAAACCCGGTCAATCGGGTTTTGACCGGGTTCGGGTTTCGGGTAACCCGTCGGGTCGGGGGTAATTTGCCATCCCTAACTTTTATACATACCCTTCAAGCCCTCTAGGGGCACCTTTGATACGTGAAAATATAAGTTTGAGGAATATGAGTTTTGGGATTTTAATTTTGGAGAGAGTGAATCCTATGATGTAACTTTTTTTTTTTTTTGAAAAAAAGAGAATGTTGTCAAAGTGCAACATCCATAAATTTCACATAATTTTTTTTAGTTCTCAAGAAAATGATGAATTTTACAAGTTCAAAATAAAATTTTAGACTGTCGATTTTATATTAAAACTAATTAATTCTAAAATTATAATTTATATTTATTGCCAAATGATTAAGAATTTAAAGGGTTATATATTAAAATTTGTTATTGTATTAAAATGATTAAATAACTATATGATAATTAATGGAGTTAATTTATGAAATAATTAATTCGTAGAATCTTTTACTAAAAGAGCCATTGCATAGAAATTAAATTTTTTCTTAAAATATTTATGGTAATGTAAAAGTTATTTTTGAGCAAAAATTTTATCTGAATAACAATTCTTTTGAAATAATTATTATCACCTAAAATTATATAATGATAGAATATACTATGTGTTTCGTTTGTTTTGAACACACAGAAGCTTCCTTTTAAGAGTAGGACATCAAACTTGAATCAAAGAAAATAGAGAGCGCAAATTAGAAAAAGAGATAGAATAGAAAAAAAATAGTTTTTCTAGTTTTGTTTTTCCAGATTTACGTATATGG
This sequence comes from Gynochthodes officinalis, assembly GCA_020080225.1. NCBI lineage: Eukaryota > Viridiplantae > Streptophyta > Magnoliopsida > Gentianales > Rubiaceae > Gynochthodes > Gynochthodes officinalis. Next base: position 11,484,968 of record CM034615.1, on the reverse strand, counting down.
TGATTCAATAAGAAACTACCATATTAGTTTGGTATCAATCATTAACATTATAAGGGGGCGCTAGGTATAAATGGTGGGTTTAAAAATGGAATGAATTTGATGAAAGGAAAGGTTTGAAATAAAATGGAATGATAATAATTATGTTGTTTAGTATTATTTTGTAATGGATTGGAATAGATTTTATATTAAAATTAAAATTTAATATTAATATTAATAAATTTATTAAAATTATAATAAATATATTATTATTTTATATTATATGATATTTTGAAAATTATATCTTGTTCAAAAAATAGTCAAAGTGTATGTTAATTTGTAGAGAAAAATATTTTCAATAAGTTAATGAAATTTGTTTTAAAAAAATAAAGAAGGTAAAATGGGATTGCAAACCATTGAGGTGTTTGCAACCCCTGGACAAGTGGCGCGCGCCTAATCACATCAGTGCTGATAGACGCTGGGCCTACGCCTGTCAGAGCTGTTTTTTTTTTCTTTGGGCCAAAATGACGTCGTTTTTGAGTTCATTTGAAACCCAGCAATAAAAGTTTAGGAAAAACCAAGATGGGTGGGTTTCAACAAACCCACTCCCATAGGGTTCTCTAAACCCATGCAGCACGCACCAAATATCCAAAAACTGGCCAAAACAATCTAAACCCCTTCCATCCCCATGTACCAAACACCACCTAAATGTCTCAACAAGAACAACTGGGTGGAGACATGTGGACAAAAAAATGCTCGTGCCATGCGCACCTGTTCTTGCCACGTTTGTTGAAGTAAATTACGTGGACATGCGTATTCTCCATATCAGCGATATCCTGGTCCTAAGGGCATGCACAACAGCCCTCCTTCACAGCCAGGCTACAGCCACGCCACATTAGCGCTACATCAGCTCACAACCACTGCTTTACTATTCACGCAACCACATTAGCGCTACATTAGCTCACAACCACTGCTTAGGGCATCCACAGCAGCCCCAACATCAGCCAGCCTAAGACCACGCCACATCAGCGCCATATCAACACCACATCAGCTTTGAACGGCCTTTACTATTCAGACAGCCACCATAAAAAAAAGTGCTCATGTTTATGAACGGCCTTTACTATTCACACAACAAATTCTCTCTCCTTTACCTTTTTTTGCACTATTTATTTAATAATTTAATACTTCTTATTTAAATTAATAATTTTAAAATATTATATATTGCTCATTTATCAAATTCAATATATATTACTAATACAACTTATAATTTTAATTATTATACATTTAATACTTAAACAAATAATGGAAAATAATTTTCATTACATTGAAATTAAATTTTAATAATACATTTAAAATGTGAAAATCAATACTCTAAATTAAATATGAAATACTTAAAACAATTAATAGAAAATAAATTTACATGACATTAAAATTGAAATTTAATAATATATTTGAAACATTCGAATAAATACGATAAATTAAACATAAAATTTTTACTAACGTGTGTAATTTTTTTATTTTCAAATTGTATTATTTAAAAATTATTTATTTTGCATTTATGAAATTCAATATATATTAATTATACAACTTATAATTTGTGCTTATCATATGTTAAAAAAAATTGAAAACATGAAAATGGAAAATAATTTTACACTACGTTAAAATTAAAATTTAATAATACACTTAAAACATGAAAATAAATACTCGTAATTAAACATAAAATACTTAAAAATTATACATTCAACACTAAAACGTAATAAACTATAGAAAGCTTCCGTGATTATATGTCATTTCCACCAAAACGCTGCCATATGTGCTCAATCAAGTCATTTTTCAACGCATTGTGGACATTTCTATTGCGAAGTTGTTCCTTGTTAATAAAAAAACTTCTCATGTCTGGAAATGTTCCCGTCGGGAATTGCAGTATACTATTATCTCCTTTCGCTCTGTTGCTGCTTTCTGGTTGCTCCGCAATGAATGTTGAAGGATCAACGTAATGTTGATAGTTAATTTGTTCATCCTCGACAATCATGTTGTGCATTATAATACATGCATTCATGATACGGTGCAGTATATCCTTATCCCATGCGAGTGCCGGATTTTTAATTATCTGCCAACGTGCTTGCAACACTCCAAATGCCCCCTCAACGTCTTTACGAGCAGCTTCTTGATAGTGGGAAAACAGTTTATGTTTATTTGATTGTGGTACTGGGATTGATTGAATGAATGCCGCCCATTTTGAATATATACCATCTGTTAGGTAGTATCCCATGTCGTATTGATGACCATTAACCGTATATTGAACAGCCGGTGCCATACCATTCAAGACATCATTAAACATAGGGGAACGATAAAGCACATTAAGATCATTACACGAACCTGGAGTACTGAAAAATGCATGCCAAATCCATAAGTCTTGGGATGCTACAGCCTCGAGTATCAATGTAACTACACTATCACGCTCTTGATACATGCCCTTTAATGCCACTGGACAATTTTTCCATTCCCAATACATGCAGTCAATGCTTCCAATCATACCCGGAAATCCACAGTTTTCTCCAATATGCAATAGCCTTCGCATATCTACTAGGGTTGGCCTCCTCAGGTATTCATGATTTGACAATACATGGATTATTGGTACCAATTTTTTCAATTATGGAGCATGATTTGATAACACATGAATTATTTGTACATTTTGTTTTCAATTATGGAGTATGATTTGACAACACATGAATTATTTGTACCAATTTCTCGAAAATCGAGCATGACTTTTAATTTGAACTCAAATTTTACTATATTTAATAATTAACATAATAATAAATTAATTCTTTCTTTAATTCTTATATAAAATTTAAAATTATAAATTTCGCATTATTTATCAATTAATTACAAAAAATTATTTTTCATTTAGACAAACCTGATCATTTCTTTAATTTTGTAATTGATTTGGATAGAAAATTATTTATATTTTTTAATTATGAATAGATATAATTTTTAATAATCACATTCTATAATTTTATACAATATTATAGTTAAATTAATTGTTTTAAAATTTTTGTAATTATTAAATAAGTATAAATAATTTTATACAATATTAAAATTAAAATTTAATATTAATAAAATTAAACTTAATAGAAATAGAAATATTAATAATTTTATATTAAAATTTATAATATATTAATAAGTATATTATAATTTCATATTATATTATATTTAAGAAAATCAGATATTGCACCAAAAATAGACAAAATGCATGTCATTTTGTAGAGAAAAATATTTTATACGTGTTGGTAATTTAAAAAAAAAAGGGGGTAAAAAGAGCGTTGCAAACCAAGGGGGTTTGCAACGCCCCCTGACGTGGCGCGCGCCTATTGGGCGCGCGTCCGTCGATCGGCGAACAGCGTGTCGGCTCACGACTTTTTAAAAAAATTCCAGCATCAAACGAAGTTGTTTGGCGTCATTTAGATGCCAAACGACGTCGTTTGATGTTGGAATTTTGGAAAAAAAAAAAACACGGCCACGCTTGGGCCGTGTTTTACGGGACCGTTCGTCCCAAATCAGCCTCCACATCAGCAATTTTTGCTGATGTAGAGGCCATTGTAGAGAAGGCCAGCCCCGTTTTGGGGCTGGTTTGGTTGCTCTTATCAGCCAAGCATTTACTATTCACACAACCATTATCAAATTTTATAATTATTAATAATTCAATTTATAATTATTAATAATCATATATTAAAGACTAACAAACAATTAAGAAAAAGTAATTTTCCATTACATTTAAATTAAAATGTAATAATACACTAAAAATAAGAATAAAAACTCTAAATTAAATATGGAAATTTTAAAATAATTAATGGATATTAAATTTACATTACATTAAAATACAACCATTAACAAATTTTTTTATATTAATTGCATGACTTATAATGTTAATTATCATATATTAAATATTTAAAATAATTAATGAAAAATATTTAAAATATTTTCATTGCATTAAAATTAAAATTTAATAGTACACTTAAAACATAAAAAAAATACTTTAAATAATTTATGAAATTCTTAAAACAATTAATGGAAAATAATTTTGATTTTACATTAAAATTTAAAATTAATGATACACTTCAAACATGAAAATAAATACGATAAATTATACATAAAATTTTTAAAAATTAAACATTTTATGCTAAAACATACTAAACTACACATTGATTCCACCAAAACGCTGTCATATGTGTTCAATCAAATTCTTTTCCAACTCATTGTGGATTTCTCTGCTGCAAAGTTGATCCTTATTAATCAAATAATTATTCATATCAATAAATCTTCCCGTCGAGAATTGCAATGTATTATTTTCTCCTCCCGATCTACTACTGCTTCCTGATTGCTCCGCAATGAATGCTGAAAGATCAACGTAATGTTGATAGTTAATCCGTTCATCCTCGACGATCATGTTATGTATTATAATATATGCATTCATGATAAGATGCAATATTTTCGTATCCCAGCTAGTGCCGGATTTTTAATTATCCGCCAATGTGCTTGCAGCACTCCAAACGCTCATTTAACATCCTTTCGAGCAGCTTCTTGGCATTGGGAAAATAGCTTATGTTTTGTTGTTTGTGGTATTGGGATTGATTGGATGAAAGACGCCCATTTTGGGTATATACCATTCGTTAAGTAGTACCCCATATCATATTCATGGCCATTAACCGTATATTGAACGGTCGGTGTCTTACCATTCAATACATCATTAAACATAAGGCAATGATAAATCACATTTAGATCATTACACGAACCTGGAGTACCAAAGAATGCATGCCAAATCCATAAATCTTGAGAAACTACAGTCTTAAGTATTAATATAGCTACGTCATCACGCCTTTGATATATCCCCTTCAATGCCGCAAGACAATTTTTCTACTCCCAATGCATACAATCAATGCTTCCAATCATGTTCGGGAATCTGCGGCTTTCACCTATATGCAATAGCCTTCTCATATCTGCTGGGGTTGGCCTCCTCAGGTATTCAGCGCCAAACACATCCATAATGCCTTGATAGAAACTGGAAAGGCATTGTTTAGACGTACTTGCACCAATGCGCAAGTACTCATCAATTGAATCCACAGAGCTACCGTAGGCCAACAATCGTAATATAGCTGTGCATTTTTGTAAAGGAGTAAAACCCATTCTACCAGTTGCATCCGGACGTTGTTGAAAGTAGTGAATACTTTGTGCTCTTTCCACTATACGTAAGAAGACGCTTTTATCCATTCTGAAATGAATTCTAAACAACCTGGCATCGTAGATAGGACGTTCAGCAAAATAATCATTCCAAAGGCGTATATGACCAGTTTCCCGATTCCTGTCAGGACAACGATCGGGATTTTTGTTCCGTCTATGCTTTATTCTGACCCTTGTATTCCGTTCTGCATTCTCCGCATTCACACAAGCTTCCATGAGTTCATCGAAAGTTTCATCAAATAACTTGTCGAGTTCTGCACCGATTGAGTCATAGTCACACTCAAATGGATCTATTTTTAGGAAGAGAAAAAAGATTTTAGTAGAGTTTTGGAGATAAGAATATCAGATTTTGAGAGAGTTTGAAAATTGAAAATATAAAGGGATATTGGGAGAGTTTGGGAGATAATGAAATCAGATTTTACACCAAAAATAGGCAAAATGCATGTCAATTTATAGAGAAAAATATTTTATGACCGTTGGTAAATTTTTTTTTTTTTAAAAAGGCAGAAATGCTCGTTGCAAACCGTTGCAAGATTTACAACGGGCGTTACACGTGGCGTGCGCCCAATGGGCCCGCGTCGCTTCAGGCACTGACAGGTGCTGACGCACCTATTAGCGCCTGTTTTTTTTTTTAAAAAAAAACAAGAAACGACCAAACGGCGTCGTTTTAGCGCCGTCCCAATGGAAAAAAAAACCACACGCTGACACATGGTTCAAAACGACATCATTTCGCCGCTTTTCACGGCAAAAAAAAAAAATTGCTGGTTCGTGGTTTGTGGCGTCTGCACGCCACAAACCACGAACGGTTTGTGTGAACAGTGCCGCCAAGTCAGCGTTCAAGCTGACTTGGCGTGGCTGTGAGCACCCACGAGCAGCTCAAAAGGGGCTGCTGTGGGTTGTCTAAGCCCTCGAAACCCTAAGCCTTCTATTCCAACCTCCGCCGTCTCTTTTTTCACCCTTAGGGCATCCACAACAGCCCCAACATCAGCTAGGCTAAGGCCACACCACATCAGCGCCACATCAACACCACATCAGCTTTGAACGGCCTTTACTATTCAGACAACCATCATAAAAAAAAGTGTTCACGCTCATGAACGGCCTTCACTATTCACGCAATAAATTTCTCTCTCCTCTACCTTCTTTTACACCATTTATTTAATAGATTTAATACTTCTTATTTAAATTAATAATTTTAAAATATTATCTATTGCTCATTTATCAAATTCAATATATATTAATAATACAACTTATAATTTTAATTATTATACATTTAATATTAAACAATTACTGAAAAATAATTTTCATTACATTGAAATTTAATTTTAATAATACATTTAAAAGTATTTGAACACAATTTTTTATGAATGTAGTGGGCTATTTCATTGCATTAAGGAATAGTGACTTGTGCCTTAGTTTTAAATCTTTCCCTAATTTAGCTTTATACCTTTTTTTCTTCCTTTTTTGTTTTTCCTCTAACTAGATCCGTTTGTTTTGGTGCAGTTCCGACCATGAGGCATCCAGTGCATTGATTCATGCGATCGGCCCGGTCACAACAAGGCCCGTTCTAGTCTCGACCATTAGCGTTGATGATGGGTCTGAGGAAAGGAAGTTAGCTTTTTTCCCTTTCCCGAAATGTCCTTGCTTTTTAAAATTTTTTCTTCCTAGAAAAATGCCCTAACCAGATCTATTGTAGGTATTTGGAGATTTTGTGTCCGGGTGAGAGGTTGCAGCCACATTGGTTTTTTCAGTAGTGTACTATCTGTTTGCCGAAGGGTTAGCTGAACTAGGACAAGAAAATTATTGTTCTTTTTTTTTAGATTTTTCTTCCTTTTTAATGTTTAGTTATATGTGTGTGGATATTGTTATTCCTTCTACTGCATGCATTATTTCCTCTTTTATACTGTTTTATATCTGCATTGTTATTCTTATTTTCTAGTACATGCATTAATGTTTGATTGAGATGTGTTAGTCTGCTCATAGTTATTAAAGGCTCAAGGCGCACTTAGGCGCATAGGGGTCCTGAAGCCTAGGCGCAAGGCGAAAGGCACAGGTGTGCGCCTGAACAACTTCAAGCACACTATGAAAAAAAAACTTTAAAATAATATTTTAGGCATTCATACTTATACTTTCTAAAATAAACTACTTAAAAGTCTCAATATAACTATATAAACCAACTAAGTAGCATAATCTCCAAAACTTAAAATTCTAAAAACTTAAAAGTTCATAAAAAACCAACTAAAATTATCAATACTTAAAAGCCTAAATATAATTCTAAATCCACTAAAATCTACTTTACATCAAGACTATCATCATCTCCATCACCACCATCACCATCATCATATTCATCTCCAAGGTTCTCTTCTTCATCCTCCTCATTATAGTCTTCAAAATCAAGCTCCTTTTCATCCTCATCTCTAAGTGTGAAAGGAGTCATGCCTCCTCTCAAATTAGAAGATTGTGCCTTTGTTTTATCTTTGGACCTAGCACTTGGAGTAGATGTATACATGACATTTTTGCCTTTTGATCCTCCTCCTCCTCTCTTTCCTCTTCCTCCTTCCTTTTCTACTCCTCCTCTAGTATTATATGCATTCTTTTCAACTCCAGCTGCTCTAGCAACTGTACTCCATGTTAAATCATCACCTTCAAACACAAGTTCATCATCTTTTTCTGCTTCTTCATCTAATGCACCCATCAACCATTCATGAGCATCATCAATGTCATTCAAAGAAATAGGATCAATAAGGTCTCGTGAATCATATCGACGCTTCAAAGCTCGATTATACTTCACAAACACCAAATCATTCAATCTTTGTTGAGTAAGCCTATTTCTCTTTTTGTTACGAACCTGATATACATTAATGCTTGCTAATAAGTGAAGAAAGACTAAGAACATTATCACTTATATATTCAAAAAAAAATTAGAACCTTAAATACATTAGTGCTAAAAAATTACACATTTATCACTTACATGTTCAAAAATGCTCCAATTATGCTCACAACCAGATGCACTACAAGTAAGATTAAGAACTTTCACAGCAAATCTTTTCAATTGTGGAGTTGAAGATCCATAAGACAACTACCACTCAGCTGTTCATAGTAGATTAAATGATTATGAGTTAGATTGATGCTCTTGTAAATGTCAATCAAAATGTAATAAATTATTCAAGTTCAAAATTCATTCACCTGGAGATTTGGTTTTTCTATGCCTTATAGCTAAACAGGATCCAAATGAGCCTTCTGCATTCCGATACAAAGTGAATTGTTCACGGATTTTGTCTTGCTCTTCATGGCTTGGAACCAACTTTGTTAAAGTTTCATGTAGACCATTCATAACCTCTTCAACATCAGATATGTCATTGTTTGAGTAGCAAAATTCAGGATTCAAATAATGCCCTGTTGCATGTAAAGGTCGATGGAGTTGACATTCCCACCTGTTATCTATAATTTTAAAAGCTTCCTTATACTTCTCTTCGTTTTCATTGAAGGACTTTGCAATTGTTTCTTTAGTCCTATCCATTGCTTCATAAATATATCCCATTGGTGGTTTTTTCTCACCATCAACCAATCTGAGCACACAAACTAGAGGGCCAAATAACTTCAAAATATACACAATACTGGTCCAAAATCTAGGCATCATAATAATACTAGCCACTCTTTTCCCAGAAGACTCTTTTGACCACTTACTTCCTGTCCAATCATCAGAAATAAACATCTTTCTCAAATGATGCTTCAATTTATGTATTCGTTGAAGTGTGAGAAATGCAATAGCAAATCTTGTAACGCCTGCCCTAACAAGCTCTTTATGTCCAGTGAATTGCCTTAGCATGTTCACCACCCTCGGTCGAACATAAGTATAGGCATTTAAACTCACAGCCCTTTTCAATGTCCTTTGAACACTAGACATTTTCCCTATATCCTCCAAAATGAGGTCAAGACAATGAGCAGCACATGGAGTCCAATATAAATGCGGCCTTTTTGTTTCTAATAATTTTCCTATCAAAGTAAAAACATGACTAACATTAGTATATAAGACATTATTATTAGCATTGCACATCATGTAAACATAATTTTGAAAAAACAAAGAATTAGAGTAAGAATTTCTTACCTGCAAGCACATTAGCACTAGCACTGTCAGTGACAACCTGAACAACATTCTTTTCCCCAACACGTTGTACTATACCATCAAATAATTCGAACACCTATTCTCCCGTCTTCAAATATTCAGAAACATCAATAGATTCAAGAAAAACAGTTCCCTTGGGAGAATTTACTAAAAAATTTATCAAAGTTCTATTCTTCTTGTCAGTCCAACCATCTGACATTATAGAACAATCATATTTTGCCCAATCCTCTTTTTAAGCCTTCATTGCAAGCTTCACATCCGAAACTTCCTTATTTAAAAAAGGAACTCGCACCTCATGGTAACTAGATGGTTTCATACCAATACCATATTGTCCAATCGACTCAATCATCACCTCAAAACTTGGATAATTGACTGCATTAAAAGGAATTGCCGCATCATACATCTATCGAGCTATATCTCTACAAGCTTTCTCTCTCATTTCCTTCTTGCATGCCTCATTCATGGTAGTTTGCTTTAGTTTTGATTGCTTCTTGCTTTGCACAACTTTTTCTGCATTAGGTGTGAAGTATATGTCGATTGGACCTTTTTGTCTTGGCCTTTTTTTTCACATTTGTAGACTTGCTGTTTCCTTCTTTTGAGCTCATGCTCAACTTTTCAACATCATCCCCTTCCTCATCATCACCACATGGCTCATCATCAAAGTCAATATTTTGTGTTGCAACCTTCTTTACCATATAAGTTTTGATTTCTTCACGTACATGGGGAGGACATTTCTTGCATATTGTGGTATTTCGAAATCCTCCAACAATATGTTGCTTTGCTCGATAAATTCCACCTTTTGTTACTCTCTCACAGAAATCACAAACTATATCATTTTTGTTATTTGGATTTTGCAAATGAACATACTTCCAAAAAGGATCCTTTCTAGAACTATCACAACTAGTACTTTCCATACTTAAGAAAATAAAAAGAAGAGGGTGCCGTCTACAGAAAAGGAGAAATAGCAAAGGAAAAAAAGCAGAAGAAGAGGAGCAGGACTGGAAACAAGAGAAAAAGCAAAGGAAAAAAAAAAGAAGAGGAGCAGGACTAGAGGGTGCCGTCTGCAGAAAAGGAGAAAAGGCAAAGGAGAAGAGCGGGGAGAAGGGGAAGAGAAGAAGAAAAGGAGGAGAAGAAAGAGCGGGGAAGAGAAGAAGAAAAGAGGAGAAGAAAGAAAAAGAAAAAGAGGAGAAGAAAAAGAAAAGAGCGGGGAGAAGAAGTAAAACGTACCTCTGTCGGCGCCCTTTTCTGCCTAGGTCCCTCTTTTTCTAAAAAAAAACAAACCCTACTCAAATGTTTGGCAGGCGCTCCAAGCGCGCGCCTTTGCTGAGAGGCGCGCGCCTCAGCAACACCGCCCGCCTTTTGGGCTGCAGGGCACAAGAGGTTGTGCCCTACGAAAAGCGCGCTTGAGGCGGGCCTTTTATAACTATGGGTCTATTCTATGAAAGATTTTATGTCTGCTCTCTAAAATGTTTTTAACTGCTCGATAAGGTTGTCACTATCAAATCTTTTGTTGCGTGTTGTCAACTCATGACTAATTTGTATTTATTACACCTAGTTCTTTCAAATCACGATGATCTGTCAATTATTTAAGGAAAAAAAAGCCATCTAGTGAGCTTTTATTGCTTCTTATTTCTACCATTTTTCTTGCTCTTTGTTTAATCTTCCATTTAGGGTTTACCTTATCTTTATTTACAATGTTTAGATGTGTTTTATATTGTCCATTCACATCATCAGTGATTATTTTTCCTGTGGGTTTACATATATTTCTTTGTTCAAGATTTGCAGTAAATCATTGTTTGGTAACTTGAATGATTTGATTACAAATCGTTTTTTTTTTAAAATATGATTGAGCATTGTTCTTGCATGCATCTATATATGGAGAATATTGAACTGATGCCATAATTAAAGTATTATTGGCTGTTGTATACTACGCATATTGTTCATTCAGAGAATGAATCTTCTTTATTGGATCTAATCTTTTTCAAAATTTTTCTTCCTAAAAAAATGCCCTAAACAAATCTATTGCAGGTATTTGGAGATTTTGTGTCGAGGGGGTTACAGCCGCATTGGTTTCTTCAGCAGCATACTATCTGTTTGCCAAAGGGTTAGTTGAACCAGGACAAGAAAATTATTGTTCTTTTTTTTATATATAATATTTCCTTCTTTTTTAATATTGAGTTATATGTGTATGGATATTGTTATTCCTTCTGCTGCATCCATTATTTCCTCTTTTATGCTGTTTTATATTTGCATCGTTATTCTTATTTTCTGGTACATGCATGAATGTTTGATAAAGATGTGTTGGTCTGCTCCATGAAAGATTTTATTTCCAGCTAATTTTTTCTAGCTATTTTCTTTAGTTTCTTTTCATTTTCCTTTCTTATTTTCCATGTGAATTAATGAAAAACAGTAGACAAGGCCAGGTCATTCTTTTGTTTCTTTAATCGTGCATTCTTCTTTTACTCCGTTGATTTTTTCCCCTTTATTTTCTTTTTTTTTTAATTCAGATTTTTCCCTTTTTTCTTTTTTCCTTTCTTCTTTTGCAGATGAAAAAACATACATCAAGTGCAAAGGAAGAAGAATATGATTGGTTTATTTGGGCATAATCGATTGTGTTCCCTTTGCGGTGCTGTCTTAATGGAAGCTATTTTTTTTTACTTCCTTTTATTTCTTATTTTATTTTGAATTTCTTTATTATATATAAAATTTTTAAGTTATGGTCATATGTATCTTTGTCGTCTATTTTTTTTTTTTTTGTCGCTGCATAGCCTTGCAAAGCTTGATGAAATAGCGTTGATGTATTGCCTTTTGGTTTGATGTACTGGTCAAAGCTAATTTTATGTATTATGGTTGATTTGTGCTGTATTGTTAAAATTATAACTTTTTTGGGACTATTTCTATTTGCGTCCTAGATTTGCATATTGATTCAAAAGGTTTTGAGGCTCGATGAATATTTTCTATTTTTTCTTTTGTTGTCAGGTCGACCTAAATTACCATAATTCTTTGTAATATATATATTCAGAATTTCTATTGTGGGCACTCTAAAACGGTTATAACCTGCTAATCTTAAGAAAATCTCAAAAACATATTCATGCGGATATCTTGGAGGCTTGACAAGTGTGGTGCAATGATGAATGAAATCTCTAACGTATTTGGGTCTGTTTGGACAGAAAAATTTCATTTGCAAATAACAAAATTCTCAAACAAAAACAAACTATCTAAACACACTTTTATTTCAAAATTTAGAATTTAAATTTTTTTACTCAAATTATTTTTTCATAATTTTTAAAAAATTTCTTCTTATTTTTCCCTCAAAAAAACTTTTTCTATCAAAAAATATCTACCAAAATTTTCATACATTCCAATATAATTTTTTTCATTTGTAAATAAAAGTTTTCATCACCAAAGGCATTTTAATTTTTTTTTATTTTGCATAGATATCAAAAAGATCCTACTATGTAGATGGAAACCAATTTTATTTCGCTATTATTTTATAATTTTTGGCATATTTGATTTTCTTACTGTGATATTAAAACCACATACTTTAATTTTCTATGTATTAAATATTGTCATGAATGATAAAATTTATGTATGTAAGATTTTTGGAATAATAAAAAGTAGTTTTAAAGTTTGTTGAAAGATGATTTTCAAATGGGGAAAAAATTTTTGATTGAAAATTTTATTTTCATTGTGTTTTATTTCTGGAGGTCAAAATTTTTGTCAATTATCAAATCGAGTGGTTGACCAAATCTGGTGACCAGACAACACCGCAAAAAGTAGTTTCCGACGATGGAATGACTAAAAAATGAAGGACTGCCATGACAAGAATGTTCAAGTGGTTGACATGAACACATTGTTGGAAATAGTTGCAGGCAATTAGAAGTTGTTTTCGTTGGAAATAATTCTGATAGATGGCTAGATTTTTTATTTATTTTTATTTTTTTTAGAAAAAGGGTTGCACGGGCAGGTCAAATCTAGCCATGTAGATTAGGGGTAGTAAAATGAATAAGTTAGATTATTCATGTGTTGACTACTCATTAATAAGTTGTAATTTTATGAGTTAACCTAAAATGAATAAGGTCGAGTTTTTTTTTTTAAAAAAAAAATTTCATCAAGTATTAGGTCGAGCATTGGGTTGAGCTTGACCCTAAAACTTGTTTTTTTAAAAAAAAATTCAAATTTTTTTTTTAAAAATTTAATTCAACCTAGTAGTAAGTCGAGTATTGGGTTGAGTTCGATCTAATATTCAACCAATTACTATTCAGACTTATTATTCGACCTAAAACTCGACCTTGTATTCGATCTAACCTCGTGCTTGACCTAAAACTCGATTTAGGGTTCGACCAGTTTCGTTGAAGTTCACAAACCCAATTTAACTTGTATAAATTTCAACTAATATCTCCTTGATGCGATTTTTTCTCCACAATCGTGGTTTTCTTGTTTGAAGATGATGATCCAATGAAGTGTGTGAATAATGAGTGCAAATAATGAGGTGTGAGAATAAATTTTGTTAAATCAATAAAGATGAAAATGAAGTGCTGTGTCTTTGTATTTTAGAAGAGAAGATGAGGGCATTTTGGTCTTTTTGTAGTATTGAAGTGTTATAACAACAAAGAAAAAAAGAACAGTGCTATAGTTGTAAAGTTAACGGTCAAATGTGCTATATTTGCAAATTTCCCGTATAATAGGGACAATTAAAACTTTTAACAAGAATGATAAACAAGCTTTAAATTTATTCATTTTTGTTTTTCTAACTTGTATTCTTCAATCTGTTGAAAAACTTTCTTGCAGTTACATACTTGTTCTTGTTATTAACCTCACTATTTTTAGTTACAGTGACTCCTCATTCTTTGCCTGATAAAATGACACAAAAAAATGTAACACTCGATTCGTTGCATTGCGTGATAAGATTATGCCAAAAAAAATGGATAACTATAATAGAATTAAATTAAGTTTTTTTATTAAAATTATGATTTGGTAGATGTTCATATTGCATTTTGATTTTAGTATTTTTTTTTCTTATTAGAAATTAAATAGTTAAATATTGATAGGTTTAAGTTTTGTTAAATGTTATAAATAGAACATACTGTTAAGAAGTTTAGAATACAAAGAAAAATAGCCGCAGGGCTTGCTTTTGTTTTGTGATTGTTTGGCCCCCGTATTTTATGAAATTTGCCAAGTTTGACTAGAAAACTTGTCTTTTTGTCAGTGTTGTTAAGCCCGGACCGATTTGACCAGAAACCGGATCAATGTCTAGTTTGGGTTTTAGAAAAATCCCTAAAGTTAAAAATCGGATCAATATCTAGGTTCAACTGGCAATCTAGAAAAACCGGTTTTCCTATTTCAGGCTAGAAAAATCAAAAAATACGATTTTTGATTTTTGAGTTTTAATGTTCTCCCAAGCCCTCCCACGTTCTAGTCAAGTCTGTAAGGAGATTTGCAAATATAGCACCTTTTTTAGTTGACTTTACGAAAATAGCACTTCTCTTTTTTTTTTTGTTTTTTTCTATTATAGCACTTTAAGACTGCAAAAAGACCAAAATGCCCCTCTACTTTAAAACCCAAACAAGGTGCGCGACCATTCTTCTTCTTCATTTCCTCTCCTTCGCGGTTATTCATATTCTTCATTTTCTCTCCCTAACCGTTCAAAAACAACCCATTTCTGTACTTCAAACCTTCAAACCTTCAAACAATTGGTATCACTGTCAAACAATTCATATCATCGAACTCAATGGCATGCACAAAAGGAGGACCATCATCGTCAAGCCAAAAATCGCAACACTATGAGGTTAGTCGAATTTTTAATACAAAATGTCATTTTAATATTACAAATTCGTACAGTTGATATTTTTTGTTTGAATTTGAATTGGGTTTGTTTAAATACGAATTGAGTTTGTCTGAACTTGAGTTTGTCTGAATTTGAGCGTGAAATTGGTCGAGTTAAAAGTCGAGCCCTAGGTCGAGTACATAGTCAACCTACCATGCTAGGTCGAGTTTATAGTTGAGTATGTAATGTAGTCGAGTATTAAGTCGAGCCTTAGGTCGAGTAATAAGTCGAGTATAAGGTTGAGCTAATAATGGTCAAGTAATTAGTCGAGTATAAGGTTGAGTTACTGGTCGAGCCAGAACTAGTAGTCGGGTACTAGAATAGGTCGAGTAATAAGTTGAGTAATAAGTCGAGTAATTGGTTGAGTACTAAACAGATTTGCTTCGACTATTGCTGTAGGACCCTCTCAAGGAGCAGATGGTTGTTTAGGGTGATTTTTTCAACGCCAAGGTTTCTCAGTATTGCTACTATGACGCAAATATGAAAAAGATACCGACCAAACTAACCGATACACAGAAGAGCATACTGAGAAGGGAGAGTTGCATGGCTCAAATCGCTCTTAACCATGAGCACACGTTTTGGTGTAAACAAATTTTCCACAGCATGCTGTTGAGGCAACTTAGGCCAGATGATGAGTCCAAGATAAACAATAGCCTGTACTTCAATTTTGCGGGGAAAAAAGTGAAATTTGGCTGGAGGAAATTTACACTCATCACTGGTCTCAAGATGGGAAACTTTGAACATGAATATGCGAAATATGAGGCACCCGATGGTCCGAGTACGATAACTAAGTATCTGACTTCGGAACTTAGAAAAGATGATACCACATACGCTGACGTTTTCACAACTTTCAACCAAATAGATGCAAGCTTTTCGAACGATGTGGTAGTGTCACTTAGCTTGTTGCTGCTATATACATCCATCATTAGAGAATAGAAAAGAAACCATATCGAAGACAATGGGGTACATATAGTATGTAATTGGAGGAAGTTTGACGAAATGCCTTGGGGCGAGATATCTTACTAGGCCACAGTGGATACAGCGAGAAAGGCTATAATAAATGCCTTGAAGCAGTCTAGAGATGTAGTCAATAGGACGTACCTGAAGATCTTCTTGACATGGATAAATGGCTGGAACCAACCGACCGACAGTTCTTGCGGACGCCACTTTATTCACTTGATTCAGATATGATCAAGAATATGCTCAGAGAACTTGATTGGCTCACAAACGACGTAATACACATATGCTTTTGTTTCAAAATGTGAGTAATTTAAAAGGCTTGGCCATAACTAACCATGCTTGTATGTTTTTCAACATATGGATTTATACACTTCCATGCTTCGGAAGAGGGTCCTTGTGATGTGCCGCACAGATGTAGCTATTATGGAGGCGTTGTTCGATATAAGTTATGTTGATTTTAGCATTTAAAACCTCACAGATTAGTTATACATGTGCTAACATACTGGTATGATTACATGTGTTGAAAGAATGGTATGAAGGCCTTATATGTGTCCCGAAAAATTCCAACAATTGATGATTTGGCAATGAAGCAATTTCTTCGTTCAGTGCCATACAAACTTGACTGTCACAAAGCGGAATTTGTTTTATTCCCTTACCACGTAGATGGGAACCACTAGATATTGATGAAGATGGATTTCAACACACAAACATTCCACGTGTATAACTCACTAAAACTAGAGGGGACGAAGCGAAAATTAGGGTACCTTGTTCGAGGCATGCCCAAGATATTGCAGGCATGTGAATTTCACACCTATTGGCAGAAATCCGCTCCAAGCATGGACAATTGGCAAGTTGTGGTCGAGAAAGGGTTGGTCAACCAAAAACCGGGATTAGAATCTCAAGTCCTCGTACTATGTTTGTGTAAATTACTTGTTTTCATGACTAACAAAATTTGTGTTTGATTGTTTTAGAACTGGAGATTGTGGTGTATTTGTGTTAAAATGGGCTAAATTGATCATTCATGGGATGCCACTTAATACAATTAAACCCAACAATGTAATGGAAGCCCGTAGACAACTGGCGGCGGCACTATTCATCCATGTAAGACAGGAGGAAGATAGAGAGAAGAAACTAAGACTAGGATAAAAAAAGGTCGTAAACATAAATGATATACCGTTATGACACGGTGTGAATATACATTTAATTTGTAACTTCAAGTGCATAAACTTTGCCTATTTATGCCTTTTTATGTGTACATGAGGATGTACATTTGTGTATAAATTATTGAATTCCATACGACCAATTTAACAAATTTTTGTATTGTATAATTGATTGATTGATACACCATTTTTTTTTTTTGAAAACTCACTTTCTGTTTCATGCTCGACCTTCAGGATGACCGCTCGACCACAAACTCGACCTTTTACTCGACTTATTACTCGACTTTGTATTCAACCCATATGTTGCTCAACTCTAAACTCGACCAATAACTCGACCTAATATTTGCTCAACCAAAAACTCGACTATATACTCAACTATGGGCTCGACTTTTTACTCTCGTGAGGCGGTGAGTTTGCAAGTGTAGTGAAGGACAAGGATTTCGTGCCTTGTTTGGATTTTAAAGTAGAGGAGCATTTTGATCTTTTTGTGGCCTTGAAGTGCTATAGCATCAAAGAAAAAAAGAGAGGTGCTATTTTCACAAAGTCAATTAAAAAAGGTGCTATATTTGCAAATCTCCCAAGTCTGTCCCCTTCTTTTCTTCTCAATTCGTTCCATTACCAATGTCTCCCCCTAGTTGGTCGGTCTTGCATACTAAAACCCTCTCTTCTCTCTAATTTCTAACCCTAACTCTTACAACATCGTTTATTTCTGGTAATAATTTCTTGCCTATCTTATTAATTTTCTCTACACGGATATAAACGAGAGGAACACACAAACACTTGGCCAGTCTCTTTCAAGCCATAATTTTTGCTACACATGGGACTATAATTGCAGCACCACCACTGTCCGAATTGGATCAATTCGTTGATTTGATCAGATTCGATTCAATTCGAACCGTTAATCCGATTCAATCTGAAATTTCGAATTGAGTTGGATCAATGTATTGTCGGATCGGATCGATGGGTCGATCCGATCTGATTCGTTTTGTTATAAATGAAAAAATATATATTTTTTAAAAAAAGTTAATATTAGTTATAAAATATAAATTAGTATTCTTTGATAATTCAAATAATTCATTAATTAAAATTAGTCAATTTGTGATATAAATTAAAATATTTATATGAAAATACACAAATTAATTTACATGAAAAATACACAAATTAAAATATTTAGATGAAATTTATTTATTATTTTTATATAAAAATAGATAATTTTTTAACATGAAACTATTAATTTCAAATTTAAGTTAAATTACCTAACATTATTTATGAAAATGAAAGCAATAGAAAAAAAATTTAAAAAAAAGGAAAAAAAGCAAATGGATCAATTCGGATCAAAATTTGATCTCGGATTGTATCATTGATTTTGAACACCCCAAACTGTCTGCCATCCTCCTTGAACCTCAGGTATCTAATTTCGGATCGGATCCGATTGAATTATTAATTTTGAACACCCCTAACTGTCTGCCATCCTCCTCGAACCTCAAATATCTATTGGAAGTTTTTTAAAAAATAATTCTATTTTATGGATGTGGGGCTGAAATACTATGGACTGTTAGGGCTTGATAATAATTCCATATTGTGGACTATTGCTGGCTTGCTACCTTGGGACTTCAGGCATTGTTTTTTTCTAGGGAAGTAATATAGGCACAAGGAAAACGGATAGGTTTCATTGCCTATGAACTCTTTTTGAACATCTGAAAACAAAATAAATAAAAATAATACCAAGGAAGATATATGTTATTAATTTATTTATAAATCATTATGACATCATTTGAATTTTTAATTTTAATCCGATAATTAACCCTTGACCTCTTAATTCAATCGGATTGTCTTTCGATCCGATTTTGATAACATTGCTCTTTGTGACTTTGTCTTTTCCTTGTGAGAACACTCCTAGCAAGAAATTGATTTGAGAAGCACTTATTGTAATTGCAAAATGACTTATTGTAATTGCAAAATGAGGTATTTTACCCCTTTTATCCAATACTGAATCGGCAACTTATGTGTTTTGTATAACTAAGAAGAATTTTTTGAATTTAAAGAAAACTTATGTGTTTTGTATAACTAAGAAGAATTTTTTGAATTTAAAGAAAAAAAAAAAGAAATAACTTTGCTGACAATTACATATTTTTATCAAAAGAGTCCTCTGAATATTTTGTAGTTTAGATATTTTTTTTATTTTGAATCTAAACAAATAAGAGGTGATAGACTTCTCATTTGCTTAGTCGTTTGTGGCTTGGGATAAGGTCCACGGTTTTGTCTTTGTTGTAGACTATCAAAACATTTTACTTTATTGATTTTATTAATTTTTGGATCCAACATCTAGTTGATATTTGACAATTATAACGAATTAAAATATTATTTTTTATTAAAATTAAATACTAAACAAGATTCAATTTCCAGAAAATTTAGATGAAAATGCATTTTAGCGTATTTGATTTATTAGTTAACATTTAACAAAATTAGCAGAAAATGTTGATAAAGATGCTAGATCTAATGATAGTCTAGTATTGCTACAAATCCACCAGGTTATTGACATTTCTGTGTTGGACAAAATTTTTATCTCTATATCCGCAAAACAAGAGGGAAATATTTTAGTTAAAACATATCGAAGTATTAATAAGATTCAATAAAGTAATGTGTTAACATTGAAAAGAAAGTTTGATTTGTGTAATATGAAAAAAACTGAGATCATTGCATCTTATTTTTCTCAACTAAATAAAATAAAAAATAAGATGTAGTTAAATGGGTATGATCTCTCTAATCATATTATTGTTGAAAAAGTTCGAAATACTTTGCCCATAAAATTTGATCACATTATTGCAGTAATACAGGAGATGAAGGATTTGTAATCCTTGTTAGTTGATGAGCTATAATGCTCATTGCTTCTTCATAAACAAAAAATCAATGGCAAGTTACATAATTCACTTGAAAAGGAACCCATGCTAAAGCTATTACAAGTCTTGCAAATTCAGACGGTTAAAAAAAATAGCAACGAAGATTCTTCTAATGGTGCTATGTCCAATGATCATTATCAAAATTTCAAAAGTCGTGGACATGAAAAAGTTAATAATTCCTCTCAACAAAAAGACAATTTTAATAATAATCAACAAAGGATGCTTAAATATTTTAATTGTGGTAAACCAGGCTATATTCAAAAGAATTGTTAGAGTAATAGATCTAAAAGTAAAGATGTTGATGCTAATATTGTTCAAAATTTTGGTGAAAATCATGAGGCAAAATTTTTTTTTTTACGAGTATTGTTGAGGAATCCTAAAAATAATACTCATCTGTCTAAAAAAGAGTCTATTTTTAATTTAAATTATTAATATAATTTTTTTACATTATAAGATACAACATGTTTAATGCATTATTAAAAGTATTTTTTTACATTTTTATTTTTACTTTTTATTTGAGTTATACTATTATTAATAATAATTCAAGAAATTTACATAAAAAATGGACTCTTTTCTAAAGATATTTTAAAATTATTTCACGGCCTGTTAATGCTTTAGCCTCATCAAGAGACCATAGAATTTCCAGATCAATTTTATTCTCCCATAACAGATGATTTAATTTCCATTTTTGAGTCTTGAATTTGCGGAATGTCCGCGGGTTAAGTTCACCCTGATTCAGCACATGGTCTAATGCGGGTTCCCCATTTGCATCTTTCATGTTCATCATTTTTGCAGTGGTAGAGTTATTTATCAAGTAAATAATGATATGGCGCCTGCTCAACTGAATTAGAATGGGGAGGGTCATCTTCCGAGATCATTAAAACTTAACCATTTGGAAAAAAAAAATTTTAATTAAAAAGTATTTGTTAAAAGTAATTATGAAATAAAAGGTGTATTGATAATGTAAAAAGTTATTTTGAAAGGTGTAAAAGTACAGTTTAAAATACAATTGAAATGCATTTAACACAAACAAAAAAGGAAAAAGAATTATTTTAATGGCTTGTTGTTAAGGATAAATCAATTTTTATCAAAGTATATCAGATAGAATATTTCATGTATATCTTTTGTAATCTATAATTATCTCCATACCTTAATTAGTATAGGTTGTGACTTATAAATATAGGCACAAGATGTTGTACAGAATTCATATCAATACACAGCAATCATTTCCAAACTCTGGTTTTTTACATGGTATCAGAGCAGACAATCTAACACTGCTTCTACTCCAAAATTTAAAAAAAAAAAAAACCTTCATTTGCAAGTTTGGTGCTGTATTTTTATTTATATATATTTTATTTCGGTAACATTACCATTTTACCCTAGCATAACCGAACCCTAAAATCTACCTTAGCCACAACTTTCCTAAACTACCCCTGCAACCTTCGAAAATTACAACCTCCGCCGCAGCTTCTTCCCTGTCACAACCATGGCCGATACTGCAGTCGCTGCATCCAGCGCCACCGCCGTCCTTCCTGCACCACCACGAGATCCGTATCACTTATCCGCCACCGATCTCCAAACTGGAAGCATTGTCTCCACCAAACTTACGGGTGAAGGTAATTGGTAGATATGGGACAACCAGGTGAAGACTGTTTTCTTGGCAAGAAATAAGCTCGGGTTTCTCACCGGAACTCTCGCCCGCCCTACTGAAGACGACGCCGCTGCAGAAAAATGGGACCAATGTCACGCCGCTGCCAAGACTTGGCTTACACATTCGGTCGATCCTTCATTGGAAGCCATGATTTCTCGGCTTCCCACGGTGGCTGCCATATGGAATACCCTGCAAGAAAGCTTCGGCCGTGTCTCTGGATCGCAAATCTTTTCCATCAAGCAGGCCATCAGTGAGGCTAAACTTGCCGCCGGCGCTTCTAGTGCCCAACTCACCGCTTTTTACCTTCGGCTCCAAGACCTCTGGACTAATTTGGACGTCCATCAACCGCCTATCCGCTACGTTTGTGGCCGTTGTGAGTGTCGAGTGAATGACCAGCTCCGATTGCATGAGAATACAGATCGGGCAATGAAATTTTTGTTGGCTCTTCCCGACGAATTTCGCACCCTCTGAACGAATGTACTTGCCCGAGATGATTTCCTCTCCCTTGAGCGGCTTCACGCCTTCGCCAAAGAGGATTTGCACTGGCGAACCACCGTTGATGGCCAGCCGTCCGCCGCTATGGAGAATTATGCTTTCTCTGTAAATCAGAAAGAGGAGCTACAACAACCCAGCTCATTTGCTGCAATTCGGCCGAACCAATTTATTGCTGGATCCGGGTCTTCCTTGATAGGTTCTGGGCCACAGCACACATCCAACTCATCTGGGCCAGGAGTGGCCCATTCCATGTCCACTGCTATTGGGCCCAATGGGCAGCAGCACCCATTTTGCACTTATTGCCAAAAATCAGGCCATGTTCGTGAGGCCTACTTTCTTCTAGTGGGCTATCCACCAAATTGGAAGCCTAAGCAATGTAATGGCTCTAAAAAAAGGAATTCCAACTTTGGGCCCTTAGCACACTATGTTGCTACTAATGGGCCAACTCCTCCTCCTGGATTTGGGCCTTTACCTAATTCTTATGGATCTAAACCACACTTCATGGATCCGTTTGGTACTAATTCATCTCATTATTCCAGTGTAGGTATTATGGGATCCGCGACTCCTACTCCTGGTAATGTATATGGCGGCTCTTCCGGCCTTCATTTTACTACGTATCAACAGCAAAAATTGGTCACCCTCCTGAATCAAATGGGGAATCCCGACGCCACTGCCAATTTTTCAGGTATCACTTTTCCTTTTAATGCCCTTTCCTCTGTTTGGATTCTCGACTCAGGTGCAAGTGACCATATCACTTATAATATATTTTTATTGGATTCATATTTTCCTTGTACAACACCCATTTCCATTACGTTGCCTGATCAATCCACCAGCCCTGTGACACACATTGGACACTATCGACCCTATCCTCAGCTACACTTCACACATGTCCTATATACACCAAATTTTAAACATAATTTATTATCCATCCGCAATCTCACTAAAGATAATAATTGTGTGGCAATTTTTTTTCGACGAATTTTGTGTATTTCAAGACCGTACGACTGGGGATCTGATCGTGCTCGGCAGGGCTAGTCGGGGATTATATTTTTTGTGTTCTTCCATTCCTGAATCATTTCAATTAGTTTTTCAGAGTTATTTAATTTTAATAAAGAATGCTGCATGCATTCCAAAAACAATTTTCCATTGTAATTTTGTTAGTTGCAATAATATTAGTTATGACATTTGGCATCGTCGTCTTGGTCATTCTTCTTTAAAAACTTACACTAATCATGGTCAATCCGTGTCATGCCCTCCATCTTTTTCTTGTCCAATTTGTCCTTTGGCCAAACAAACTCGCACCACTTTCCCTTCGCGGACTACTATCACCACTTCCACTTTTGAATTAGTCCATATGGACGTTTGGGGTCCTCATAGGACCCCCACTCACGATGGTTCACGTTACTTTCTCACCATTGTAGTCGATTTTTCCCGTGCCACATGGACATTTCTTTTACTTTCAAAATCTCAAGTTTTTTTCCAAAATTCAACATTTTATCTCTATGGTGTTTACACAATTTGGCTCCCTTATCCGTCGCATTCGCTCTGACAATGGAACTGAATTTTTTTCCACTGAGTGTGGCTCTTTCCTTGATAGTCAAGGTATTATTCATGAGAGCTCTTGCGTTTATACTCCTCAGCAAAATGGAGTAGTTGAACGCAAACATCGTCATTTATTAGATGTTGCATGTTCCTTAATGTTTCAGGCACATATCCCATCTCACTTTTGGGGTGACTGCATTCTCACTGCCACTTACATCATTAACCGGTTACCTTCATCCTCATTGAACTATTATATCAGAAACCACCAATCCTTGATCATCTTCGTGTCTTTGGCTGTCGGTGTTATGCCACCACCTTAGGTGCCCGTGACAAATTTAGTCCCCGTGCTACTCCATGTATTTTTATGGGTTACCCTCCTAACCAGAAGGGTTATCGCCTATATGACCTATTGTGGAAATTCTTTGTTAGTTGAGATGTAATCTTTCAAGAAAATGTTTTTCCATTTTCACCTTCTACTTCCGTGTTATCCCCGGCAGCTCCATCCGACCCCACACCTCCAGCAATATGGTTCGACGAGCATGCCTCTTCGTCTACTTTACCTATGGAGCCACCAGCCTCTTCCGCTGACTCTCCCACACCTGCCTTCGCACCTGCTTCTGTTTCATCTTCAGATACTGAACCTGTATCGCGACCCTCTCCGAGCCACAAAATTCCGACCTCACCATATCTCTTCATCGTTCAGCCCGAACTTCTCGACCTCCGATTTGGAGTTATGATTACCTCTGCCCTACCTTACCCTAGGCATCTTGTACCTCTCTCTATCCCATTTCCAATTACATTTCTTTGGCTAATTGTCACCCTTCCCATCAACACTTCATTGTTTCCATTTCGGCGATTCAAGAACCTACCACCTTTCAAGACGCTGTCACTAATCCCAATTGAGTTACCGCCATGGAAACTGAACTCCAGGCCCTTCAAGCCAATCATACTAGGGATGTGGTTCCTTTGCCTCCTGGTCGTCGTCCAATCGGGTGTAAATGGGTTTACAAGGTCAAGTATCATGCTGATGGTTCTCTTGCGCCGTATAAAGCCCGCCTCGTGGCCAAAGGTTTCAATCAGCAAGAAGGGATTGATTATCTAGACACCTTTTCTTCTACTGCTAAGCATGTCACTGTTCGTCTCCTTCTTGCCATTGCTGCTATCCATGCTTGGCCTCTTTTTCAGATGGATGTTCAAAATGCTTTTCTCCATGGTGACCTTTCTGAGGAGGTATATCTGGACCTACCCCCTGGATTTCGCACTCAGGGGGAGTCTATGGTATGTCGATTGTGGAAATCCTTATATGGGTTAAAGCAAGCATCCCGTCAATGGAATGCCAAATTCACTAATGCTCTCCTACAGCATGGCTTTCATCAGTCCCACCATGACTACTTATTCACCAAAACTCAGGGTACCGAATTTGTTGCTTTGTTTATATATGTTAATGATATACTAATTACAGGCAACAGTTAAGCTGGAATCACTGATCTCAAAAACTATCTCCATGCCACATTTTTTATGAAAGATCTTGGTCCATCAAAATTCTTCCTTGGTCTTGAAATTGCTCGATCTCCAAATGGTATTTCAATAAGTCAGCGTAAGTACATATTGGAGTTGATATCTGAGGCTGGATTGGCAGGTTCGAAACCTTCAGCCACCCCTATGGAACAAAACAAGAAGTTCACAAGCATTGAATATGACGCTGGCTCAAATGAGCAAGTCACTGATCCGCTCTTTGAAGATCCTTCAGCATATCAAAGATTGGTTGGCAGACTCATATATTTGAATCTCACCAGGCCTGACATTACTTTTTCAGTTCAACTTCTTAGTCAATTCATGCACAAGCCGAAGCAATCTCACATGGAAGCCGCCTTGAAAGTCATTAAATATCTGAAAAGTTGCCCAAGTCTTGGTCTTCTATTTCCGTCATCATCAAAGTTTGAGTTGCAAGCCTTTTGTGATTCAGATTATAGCACATGTCCAATGACAATGAGATCCACCACTGGTTTCTGCATCATGCTTGGCAACTCCTTGATATCTTGGCATACAAAAAAACAACCCATCAGATCACTATCTTCGGCCGAGGCAGAATATCGAGCCATGCAGGTTACAACCAGTGAAGTAGTATGGATCATGGGACTTCTACGAGATTTTGGTGTTCATATAAACGAACCTGCATTATAATCTCTATTGTGACAATGAAGCTGCAGAGAAAATAGCGGCCAATCCGATTTTTCATGAGCGCACCAAGCATATTGAGGTGGAGTGTCATTATGTCAAAGAGAAAATTCAGCAAATAATCATAGCGACACGCCATATATCTACCAAAGAGCCATCAACCGATATCTTGACTAAAGCTTTAAGTAGTGGGCAGCATTGGTATCTTCTTTCCAAGTTTGGAGTATTTGACTTATACAAATCTCCAGTTTGAGGGGGGTGTTAAGGATAAATCAATTTTTATCAAAGTATATCAGATAGAATATTTCATGTATATCCTTTGTAATATATAATTATCTCCATACCTTAATTAGTATAGGTTGTAACTTATAAATATAGGCACAAGATGTTGTACAGAATTTATATCAAAACACAGCAATCATTTCCAAACTCTGGTTTTTTACACCTGTCAATAATAAAAATTAGTGAAAGAGTGACTAATATGTATAATATTTGTAAATATTTCCCTTTTATCAATAATATATTTCACTAATTGTTTAATTTTTACTATATTTTTTGTATTACATGCATTAAATGAGGCTTTAGAATTAATACTATTCCATCCAAAAAAAAAAAAGAGTTCAGTTTTAAAATTTTTGTTTGCATAAAAAAAAATTTACTTTTGGTGTGAAATTTTTATATTATTCTTACTAATAATGATAACGTATAATTTAAATTAATAAAAAAGAATAAAAATAGAAAAGTACAAATTTAATTGTACATTATAACTTAAAAAATTTAATTAAACTAAAAAATAAACTTCTTTTTTTAGACAGAATGAGTAAAATTTAATCAACAAATTTTGTTTCATAAAGAAAAAAAAACTAATAGACCGTCAATAAGATGTAGGCATCTCTCATCAATCTAAGGGTTTGTTTGGAGTGTAATGTATTTGGAAAAAGTTGTATTAGAATATGTGAAAATTTTAATGGGTATTTTTCTTATAGAAAAAAGTATTTATGAGGAAAATATAAGAGAAATTTTTTTTTAAAATTATGTGAGAGGAATTTTAATAGAAAATTTAAATTTGAATTTTTAAAATGAAAATATATTTGAATAATTTATTTTTATTTAAAATTTTATTTATTTATAAATAAAAATAAACTTGTCGGACATACCTTAAATGAAAATTATAAAACTAGTTGATCACTTTCGATAAGACGTGTACACGTCTCATCAACTTAAATGAAAGTTAGAAAACAATTAAATCCTTTCGATGTGTTGTGGGCGTGTTTTGTTAGGGGTGGTGGTAGTGTGGTACTGCTCATGACAAAAATTGAATTCTATTTTTATTATCCCTAGAGGAAATCAATATTTTTAGGAAAGTAAATTAGGTCTAGGATTGGAATTTATTCCTTATTTTGAGTCACCAAATAACTCCTATAAAAGGGAGAGTCTCTAACTGTTTAGGATATACAAATCCGCTATCGTTTTCTTCTTTTTTTTGGGTGCATTTTTCTCTATGATTAGCAGCTAATTTTTTTTCCTATTTGAACAATAATTAAAGTCTTGGTTTTACAAGAATTATGAGATCTAATTTAATTTATTTATATTTATGAATATTTATTTATTTGTTGTAATTTATTGATTATGATTATTTTGTTTAATTAAATAATTAACATTGTTATTTGATCATCCATATAGTCTATTGCTAATTAAAACATCAAATTTATAATTATTTGATTGCTTTAATATTTGTGATGAATGACATAATTTATTTTTCGTAAGAGTCCAGTCTATGTCATGACATGATATACACACATATATATTTTTCTATTTCTTTTGTCCTTACATAAAATTTTATTTTAAGTTTAGTATAATATTTTTAAGTTACAGAATATAGCATATTTATTGTATTATTAAATATAAAAAAATTTCTTATCTTTTAATATTGAGTTGTAGATAGTCATTATTAATAAAGACGATAAATAAATTTCATTTAATTTTACTCAGTGAGCTTGTTTGGTACTAAGAAAATTTTTAAAAGTGAACATTATTTTTTTTTAATAGAGTGAGTATTTTTTTAGTTTCTATATAATACAAATTTTCATACGTATTATATTTATTAGTATATTATTTTATGTAATTTATAGTTATATATGAAACATACTTTATTTGTTTTTTATTTTGTCCTTTTCTTTTTTTTTTACCAGAAACGATAATTATATTAATATATACAAAAATACACACTTGCCCACTGGTAAGAGAAAGCGTTAGTTTTCACCATAAGAGGACTGAAAACTAACATTAAAGTAAGCTCAACGTACCAGTACCACTCAACTAAACTAGTTAAGTGACTAAATCCGAACTTATTGACCTCCACGGGAGCACCGCAACCAACATGTAGAGCTGCCTAATAAAGAATCGATCGCATCCGCCATCCTTCCTTAACTTTTATTCTCGAATACTCCACCGTCAACGCTCGGACCACAATCAGACCATAACCTCCCTATAGGAGGGCAAAACTTCTAATAAATAGGGAACACACCCTAGGTTGTTATCAAGCTATTACCGTACACGTTAAATAGGCCTGGAACTATTACCGTACACGTTGAATAGGCCCAAAACTACTACCGTATACATTGCATGGTTCAATAACCAGCTTAAATATATATATATATATATATATATATATATATATATATATATATATATGTATGTATATTGATATATTGTCCTTTCAAAGTTGCAATCTATTAGTACAAATATATATTTTTCTTAATTTTTTTTCCAAAATATTGAATTTACTAAAACAGATATTCTAGATATGCCAAAAAAAAAATTACTCTCATTTTTTTATACTTAATTGGATTACTCAACGCTCAAAAAAATTCTGCTTTTTTTTTGGGATTTGTGGCAAGAGAGTATTTTGATTTTGTTGGCTGTAATTTGCTTTCTTTTATTTTAAAATAAAAGACCCATATATTGACTTTTGAATTAAATATATGTAAAATAAAAACATTACTAAATGACCAATTGAGTCATTCTTTATTTTCGGTTTAATCGATATCCGAATCTAAAAACTAAAAAGTGATTTCGGTTCTTGAATTTTCGATGAATTTTTTTTTAGGTTTGGTTTTCGAATAATTTTGAACTCTTAAAAAAAAACACAAAAACCCAAAAAATGAAAATCGAAACCGAAATAACTAGACCGTTAACACCTCTAAATTGAGTGAGAGATAAACTCTTGTATTTCATTATTTTTTGAAATGTTGTGGGCGTTTAAATTTGTAAGGAACAAATGAATTAAGTTATTAATTTAAATTCTCAAATTCAAATTAGACTATCATACATTCATTAAATACTTTTATAAACTCTTTCACAAATTCAAATGCCAACATGTTATAGAATGGAAAAAATGTATGTTTGGTGTAATACTTATTTACAAAAAGTTTATTTTTTAAAAAAATAAATAAATATTTAAATATATTTTTATTTCAAATTTTAAAATTTAAATTTTTTCACATAATTTTTAAAAAATTTCTTTTTGACACACATTTTATTTTCCTTACAAAGTATTTTTTAAAAAAAAAATTCATAAATTTTTTTACATATTTTACTAATTTTTTTTAAATAAGTCATAATTCAAAAATATACTTTTTACTAACGAGAGACAATCCAAAGATTCCAAACCCAGAAAATCATTTTTAAAGGATTGGACAATATAAGGCTGTCACTGAAGATGAGAAAAGACTGAACATCACTGCTAGTTTTAGTGACTAGATAGCTTACTGTTTCGAGAGAATTAGAAATATCGCCCAAAAGTAAATTGTGATTTCTTTTTCTGAGTGGAAGTTAAATATATATATATATATATTTCAAATGTCGGAAGTTAAATGTTACTTCCACTTCCACTAACTAACAATTTTGAAGCTTTTGAGAATTGAAAACCATTCATTAATGATGTCATTACTATTTTATTAGTTTCTTCTTGTATTTTTTATTTCAAAATATTGTTTAGTTGAATTTGTTTTGTCTAAGGATAATTCTCAAAGATGAAATGATTTTTCAGTATGGTACAATAGAGGTTATCAAGTTGAGGTTGTATAGACATTATCCTTACTCAAGTTTTCTCTAATGTATTGATACAATTAGTACTTTACCAGCTCATTGAACGAGAAATTAATATTGATCTCCATATGTTACTAGAAGTATAATATTATTTTAATATTACTTTTATTCTTTTTTTCCAAACTCATTAGTAATAATTTATTGAAGTGCATATTTTAATCTCTATATATAACATAACTTAAGCATTCTAAAATTTTAGAATAGTTAAGTAATACTATATATATGTCAAATTAATAATAAACACTAATTTTCATTTTACAATTAAAAAAAAACTGAATCATTTTCTGCTTCGTGGATCAGTTATATAAATCGAATCTCATCATTACATTTTATTAAAACACATATTTTTATTGAGATAATATATTCAAATATTCCAAACTTAGGCTTTTTTAACCGTTTTGACCTAACATTTTAATTGTAACAATATGATACCTGAACTTTAAAATTGTAACAATAATATCCTCCTATTAAAAAAAACGAAAAAACCCTCCGATATAAAGCATATAGTTTAAAATTCTAAAATAAACTTTTAAAAAAATAAAAAAAGATAAAATTTAAAGACAAAAATTGAATAAACTTATTTACACTATATAATAAAAATTTTTAAACTAAAAAAATAAAATTTAAAAATGAAAATTTAATAAAATTTAGAGACAAAAATGACAAAAAAAATTAGGTTAAAAAACAAAATATCTATTATAAAATTGAGGTTAAAAAGCAAAGTATCATATAATAATTTTTTTGTATTTTTGCTTTAAAATTTTTAACAAAATTTTACATAATTTTATTAAATTTTTTCTTTTAAAAAGTTAATAAAAAATTAAACTATATCAATTTTTTTGTCATTTTTGTCTTTAGGAAGGGCTTTTTCATCTTTTTTCTAGTAGGAGGACATTATTATTACATATTTTAAAGTTTAGGTACAATTGAAATGTCGGGTCAAAACGGTTACAAGCGCCCAAGTTTAGAACATTTTAATATATTATCCCTATTTTTATTTAACTTCAAATAATTTTTTGTTAAATAGTTTCTTCCTAAATTTTTTAAAATCTTCATCTTCCCATTTTAATTTTACTTAATAATTCTCTATTTTCCTTACATCATACTAGTACATCCAAGAGTCTCTACTGCACATATCTAAATTATTTAGAGCATATTTCTCTCATTTTTTTTTATCTATTACTACCCCTACTTTATTTCAATACATTTATTATTCGTTCTCTATAATATAATGGAGTAAATAAATTTGTTAGTCACTATACTTTTCAAATTTTTAATTTTAATCATTATATGTTTTTTTGTGGCCAAAAAGGTCACTGGACTTAACAAATTGGTGTGAAGTTAGTTACTCCATTGAAAAGGGCCATTAAGTGTGACGGAATCCAACCGCACACCAATTTGCACTGGACAAAAATATCATTTCTCGATTCTGTCTTAGTCATTCTCGTCTCTGTCAACCTCATCTGGCTTTCTCCCATTTCTCCTCCTCATCCTCATTTGACTTCTCTCCATCCCTACCTCTAATAGTAACTCCACTCCAAAATCTCCACACTTGTATTTTTTACTGCCGCAGCACTACCCAAATTAGAACAAAAATTATTCAGATTCATACAAAACTTCTCCATTTAAAAAAAAAAAATCAGATCTATGAAAAATTGTTGTTCATACTTAATCATTTATAACATGTTTGGAATTGAGTATTCACTGCAACCTTATTCCTTACTCAACCTAATTCTTTTGTTTGGTTCACTGAATTAGAAACTCCAATGAATTACAATTACAACCAAAGGGTGAATTGGAATTCAAAACTTAAAATTCTGAATTGGAATTCTTGAGCAGACCGTAATTGATTAAAAAATTTCTTTCCAATCTTCTCCTTCAACTCTCCCCATCATCATTTTTTTTACTTTTCTTTCTCTCTTATAATTTTTCTTACTTTTCTTTCGCTCTCATCATTTTATAACTCTTATTCCTCTCTCATCATTTTTCTCACTTTACTTTCTCTCTCATCATTTTTACACTCTTCTTTCTCTCTCATAATTTTTCTTACTCTTTTTCTCTCTCATAATTTTTTCTTACTCTTCTTTCTCTTTCATCATTTTCTCACTCTACTTTCTCTCTCATTATTTTTATCACTCTTCTTTCTCTCTCATCATTTTCTAACTCTTATTTCTCTCTCATCATTTTTGTCACTCTCTTTCTCTCTCATTATTTTCTAACCCTTATTTCTCTCTAATCATTTTCTCACTCTTCTTTCTTACTCAGTAATAAAATACTTAAAATAAGGGTATTTTAGTTATTTTATTATCATTCATTAGTCCTATTCACCCCAACCAAACACAAGAATAATGATTGCACCCCATACAATTCTTTTGAACCAAAACTATTGAAAAGCCCATTCAATTTAATTCCAACCCAATTCAATTCCCACCAAATTTATAGTCAATTCTAACATTATTCATTACAGTGAACCAAACATGCTGTTAGAGGAGAATGAGCAATAGGGAAAAGAGATGGAAAAGAAGAATTTTGGAGATCCATGGAAATTTTTCAATAACTTCATATCTATAGAAGTTTCTCAATTTTGAAGGAAAAAATTTTAGATCCATGGAAAGCGTTTTGATTTTAGATCCATGGAAGCTTTTTGAAAATAATAATAAAAGAAAAAACCCAAAAGCCACAACTTGGATTGGACACGAATCCTGTTTCCCATTAGCAACACTTCGTTGTGGTCTTGACCCATTTGCTCTACCTAATTCTAAATCCTAAAAACTCATCCCTGGAGATGTAGACCTCACCCAAAAATTTCCTCAAACAAAGAACACCTTCAAATCCAACTATCAACTTGCAGAACGCAACGGAAAATTTGCAAAAATAGCACTTTTTGTAAAGCCATTTGCAAATATAGCACATCAACCATAATCTTTGCACAAATAGCACTTTTGAGCGCTAAAGGACCTAAATACCCCTATATGTGTAAATATAGCACTCCTGAAAGAAAGTCTTGTGTTCTTCCATAGAAGCACGAATGAACTCATCGATATGATCCTTCACATCTTCTAAAAACGTTGCACTTTCATTTTTCTTCTTTCGGCAAGAAGCCACAATCTAAGTTGGAGCTGTGGATGATGGTAGCTTATGAGTTTGGGTTCGAAATTATGGAAAACATTAGCTCAATTCATGGAAAACAAGCAAATTTTGAATAAAGAGACTCGGATTACCCAAATATTAGGAAATAATAGACAATCAAACCATCCACATAATATCTATAATCCAATTTACGAAAGAGCTATTGACAATACCGAGCTTCGTTAGATTTTATATTGGAGATCAAAATAATTCATACCCTTCCTAACTATCTTTACCTATCTAGAAGCTAGAAAATATGTATGAAATAATGAAAGGCTAAAACAATTCGCACACCAACTATGTGATAAAATTTATCAAAGACCCAAAAATTATCTATGTTTTTGACATATATGTCGACATTTTTCTCGACATTAAATATGTTGAAGTGTATGTCGACATTTTTTGAAATATATGTCTACATTTTATTCCACATATATGTCCACATTTTACATATATGTCCACATATATGTCCACATTTTAACATATATGTCGACATATATGTGGAATAAAATGTAGACATATATGTCAAAAAATATGTCGAGAAAAATGTCGACATACATATTGAAAATATAGATAATTTTTGGGTCTCTGAGAAATTTTATTGGTGTGCGAATTGTTTTAACCTTTCATTATTTCATACGTATTTTCTAGTTTCTAGATAGGTAAAGATAGTTAGGAATGGTATGAATTATTTTGATCTTCAATCTAAAATCTAACGAAGCTTGGTATTGTCAATAGCTCTTTCGTAAATTGAATTATGGATATTATGTGGATGGTTTGATTGCCTATTATTTCCTAATATTTGGATAATCCAAGTCTCTTTATTCAAAATTTGCTTGTTTTCCATGGATTGAGCTAATGTTTTCCATAATAAACTCATAAGCTACCATCATCCACAACTCCAACTCAAACTATGGCTTCTTGCCGAAAGAAGAAAAATAAAAGTGCAACGTTTTTAGAAGATGTGAAGGATCATATCGATGAGTTCATTCATGCTTCTATGGAAGAACAAAAGACCTGCTTTCAGGAATGCTATATTTACACATATAGGGGTATTTAGATCCTTTCGCGCTCAAAAGTACTATTTTTGCAAGAATTATGGTTGATGTGCTATATTTGCAAATGACTTTGCAAAAAGTGCTATTTTTGCAAATTTCCCGAACGCAGCTAAAAAATTCTACGCTAATCGGCCTTCAATTCGAGGACATTTGGGGGTGCAAAAGAAAATAAAAGGAAAGAAAATCAAGTAATGAGTGAAAGGGAGAGTGAAGAAGGAAAGAAAAGAAGAATAAAAAAGGAAAGAAAATCAGGTAATAAATTAAAAGGGAGAGACAAGAAGGAAAGAATAGAAGAAGAAGAGAAAATGAAAGAAAAAAAAAAGAAGAATGAAAGAAAAAAGGAAAGAAAAGAGAAAAAAAATAAATAACCATTTTTCAAATATGAAATAACTTTTTTGTTTAGTGAAAATAAGCATGTAGCTCACGTGTGTATCATTCTGTTACACTTAATGGCCCTTTTTGACGGAGTAACTAACTTGCATCATTTTTTTAAGTTCAGTGACCTTTTTGGCAAATACATATAGTGACCAAAGTTGGAATTTTGAAAAAGTAAAGTGACTAAAAAAATCTATTTACTCTAATATAATGTGTCTATACATCCATATCAACGTTTTCATTTATGTTATTTGCATTTTCTATTTATGTTTATAGTTAGTGTTATAATACTTTGATCTATAAAATATCACTAGTCATATGATTGTTTTATAAAATTTTCCTTTCAATTTCAATAATATTTTATGATCACAAAGTATAGAGATGTATTTCTCTATTTGTTCTAATCTACTTGAATTAATTGTTATTTTGGTAGTAATTAATAAAACATAAACTTATATATATATATATATATATATATATATATATATATATATAAGAAATTAAACTTTGATTATTATTTTGATTGGTAACTGTTGAGTGTTATTTTGCATTAAAAAAAAAAAGAAATGATATGAAACTTCAATATTGGTTATGCATTCACTACACCTCGTAAGATTGTGTAACTAGATACAATTAAGAGAATAGCATATAAATTAAAAGGGATTGCCAATGTACATAATAGGGGGCCAAAAAAAAAAAACAAGAAGAAATTATGTGATTGATTTGTTGCATTAAAGATAAGGATGCAATAGATGTATGGAATATTTTTTCTTTTTGAGGGGAATATTTTAGATAATTACAATAATTATGATAAATTTAAAACAAAGTTGACAAGATAATGTTAAGAAGAAAGAATTTAGAAATATACAATAATTAGCTTTCTTCCCGTGCATTTGCATGGGAGTATGTTATTATTGAAAAAATATAATATTGTGTCTTGATTAAAAAAAAGAATTATAATTTTTAATTTTTTATTGAAAAAATAATTGTTTTATGTTAAATTAAATAATGAAAATTGTAATTAAATTTGTGTTGAGAAGTTTTAAAAACTGATGCGTATAAAAAAAATGTAAATTTTATTTAAATAATATATTGAAAATTTTGAATTTATTGTTAGATAAAGATAAAAGATAAAATTATAATTTATAAATAAATTCACTAGCTTTACCTGTTAGTCACTTAACTTTAAAACTCAAATTATAAAAATGAATGGATATATAAATTTGATATAATGAGATTGAGAATGGAGATATAAAAATAGATATAACTTATAATATATGACCAGATTATAAAGTAGTTAATTTTACAGTGACATAAATATAAAGAATATATAAGAGCAGGCATTATTTTATACGTATATAATAGATATCAACGTGCATATAATTAAATTATGCTCTTTTAGCCTTAAAAAAAGTGGTTACCTTGAGTTAGATATAATTTTTTTTTTAGTTATTAGACAACACATATAATACATTATTAAATTTTTAATTTTTACTGTTACTTTTTAAATGTGAGCTACACATACTTATTAACAATAAGGACAATGTAAGAATTTCTTATAAAAGTGAATTATATTTTGAAATGGAAAGAGTATTTTGTCCAATAGAGAGTCTATTTTTAAAACTCTTTCTTTGTCCAAAAAAGGTCAATTTTTAAAATAAAATTTTATAATATATTTATTAATAATAATTATATATGAATATAATTAAAAATATAAAAATATATATTTAATAATACATTAAATATATTATACATCATAACTAAAAAAATTATATTTAAATGAAAATAAACTTTTTCTTTTCCTAGTATAAAGGAAGTAGGTGGCAGTGCATAATACAACGTTGTACATGCAGCATGTGTGTGAAATATAATAGATAATATATTATCGGTTTTGATCAAAAGAAATGTATGGAAAATGGAAAAGGTGAAAATTGCTAAAAAAGAAAAAAAAAAGACAAGAAGGTAAAAAATAACTCCAGCTTTTAATACTAATAATTACATTGTTTTTTCCAATAGAGAAAAAACCCTTCAAATATGAAAATGGAAATAATTAGATTCTTTATTTTTTTTTAAAGGATTTTTGGTTCTAGCACAGACACACCCTGAAAGACATCACAATTTTGAATTTTCTCAAAAAAAAGAAAGAAAGAAAAGGTTTACTACATAAACAAAAGGTAAACAAATTTTTTAAAAAAAAAAAAAAAAACGGAGGAGGAAATGACAAATAAAAGGGTAACGCAAGGTGGGCCGATTAGGCAGAGCTCAGAGTGAAGAAGGAAAATGAGGCTGTTTACAGATTTGGGATTTTGTAAGGGCGGTTGCCCCTCTCTGTTAAGCCTATGATTTTCATTCTCACACAAATTAAGCAAAACAACCGCCCTTCTGAATGCAGAACTACAAAGATATACTGTTCTGCGTGGAACTTCTATGTCCATGGAAATATTCTCTGTTGTCGTTTCCGAAGTGAACTCTGTTTCTGGATTTGAGCTCCAA
This sequence comes from Gynochthodes officinalis, assembly GCA_020080225.1. NCBI lineage: Eukaryota > Viridiplantae > Streptophyta > Magnoliopsida > Gentianales > Rubiaceae > Gynochthodes > Gynochthodes officinalis. The sequence goes on along the minus strand of CM034615.1, from coordinate 11,447,753 downwards.
CATCCCAAAAAAAAAAAAAAAAAAAAAAAAAAAAAGAAAGAGAAAGGTAAGCATTCAATTTGAGGCTGTGATGATGAAGGCTCTGAGCAAATGAATTCTGGGCATTGAGACAAAGTGGCCCGTAACTTGGTTTGGCAACCCGGATGGCAAATGTGGGAAGATTGATTTGGATTACATCTTCCCTAAACATTATGCAACCGGCTTTTAATTTGCAACCATGGCGGTGGTCATTCTCTCTTTGCCTACAAATAATACAGATCTGAGCCTCTTACATATGCTGTTATGATCCAGAAAGAGAATTGGGCTCTTTCTTCTTTTTTTTCGTTTTCTTTTCCTTTTTTGGTCTCTCCCTTGGTAGTTTCTTTTGAGAAATTTGTGATAAATGAGTCTTTGATATGTTTGCAAGAGTGATATCATTTTTCGAAGTGTTTTGGGCTAATTAATTTTGACTTTGATTCCTCGGTTTTATTTTTTCCTCTTTAGATTCGTTTGAGAAATTTGTGATCAATGAGTTGTTGGTATGCCTACAAGAGTTATGAAGATGCCATTTTTCAAGGTGTTTTTGGGCTACTTACATTTGGTTTTAATTCCTTGAATTTTTTCCTCCGGAGATTCGTTTGAGAAATTTGTGATCAAAGAGTTCCAGGTACGCTTGTTAAAGTCATGAAGATACCAGTTTTTGGGCTACTTAATTTTGATTTTGATTCCTTGCTCAATTTTGTGGCAGGGTTTGAGGATTCTGTAGTGATGGAGGAAACTATAACTTTAATGCACATTTTTGTCGATGGTTTATATTCAGAACTAACCATGAATACAAGAGGTTTGAGCACAAAAAAACATGGTACTGCGAAAACTGTCTAAAAATTAAACCAAAAGCTAATCTAAAATAAGTAGGATTGAGGCTCAGATCTGTAATGCTACAAAGCTTTAGGCAAGGAGAGGGTGAACCACCATGGCTGCAAAATTCCGGTTGCATGTCAGCGGAAAACCAATATCAACTTTCCCACTGCTGCCATCCGGGTTTGCCCCAGCCAAGATGCGGCCACGTTATCTCAATGCCCAAATTCATGAGCTCAGAGAAATCATCATCACTGCCTCACATTCAATCCTCATCTTTTTTTCGGTGGATGGGTAGTTTAGTAGACAGAAAGGTTCTGTGATTGTGACCATTTGCAGCAAGCAAACAGGCACAGTTGCTGAAGCTGCATGCAGGCCAGAACCAGTATAAGTACTGGATAAACAAGCAAATTACGAACGTACTAGGAAAATTGATTCATGGAAAACTGAAGTACTTGACATGGTTTCCCATAAAAGGGTGGTTGGTTTAATTTTCTGAGGGACTGAAAATAAAAAGAAGAAGAAAATCATTGGCTTAACAGAGAGGGGCAACCACCCTCATGAAAATCCCACAATCTCTGTGAAGCCTCATTTTCTTGTTCACCTCTGAGCTCATACTTGACTGACCTTGGCTTTTGCATTTCAATCCTTTTTTATATGAAGTTTACTCATTTACTTCGCTGAACTATTTCAACCACTATCCACAGCTTTGCCCATTTGGTGAGGGTGTGAATCTTTGAAATTCGGAAGTACACATTTTCCCATCTCCCATACTGCTACTTTGGATGGTTCAATGATTTAAAAGTTATTTACAGTTCTTTTTTTTAAAAAAATTATATGATTGATTATTAATAGGATTATGGTTTAGAGATTGTTTAGTATAGCGTTGACCATGTTCCGGTTCGAATCAGCGAAGGATAGGTAATTCCGATTTGTGAATCGAAATCGTTGACAATAGTTTCAACAATCGTAATTAGAATCGTTAATAATTCAGTTTCAATTTCTCAGAATGATTCAGTTTTTTTTTTTAAATAAATAATTGTTATATTAAATATAAACGGTAAAATATACAATATTTATTTAGTAGTAATGAAAAGTTTAGATCTCACATTATGGAGCGTAAATAAAATTAATTAACTCATAGAGTCGCAAAAGCCACCAAATTATATTAATTAAGTTAACCAAAAACCTAACTTGTTAATCATTACAGGAGCCTTACACACGACAAATATAATTGTTGGATAAAAATCAAACATAGACATATCATGCAACTACTTGGCCCGTATATTTGTCAATGTCAATCTTTATGCTGCTTATACCTTGAATGCCTATTCATACAAGTTAGGACATGACCTTAAAAAGAGGACAAATCACTTTAAGAATGATTTAGTTTCAGTTTTGCATTTTGAAAAGAGATAACCTACAAAATAGTCTTTCACACATATGGAAAAAAAACTTTTTAGTCCCTCACAAAAAAAAAAAGAATTAATAAGTCCTTCACATATATAAAAAAGAACTTTTTAGTCCCTCATAAAAAAAATAAACCAATTAATCCCTCGCATATATGAAAAAAGAACTTTTTAGTCCATAAAAAAAAAATAACCAATTGACATTTTCATACATTTAATCTATTTTGGTTCTTTCATCAACTTCTGTCAAACTTTCTGTTAAAACTGAAAACACGTTCCTTAAGCGTGTTAGTTGTTAAAGGCTTTTTTGAAAGTATGAAAAATCCTTCTTTTTTATGCAATTGTTACAAAATTCACCACAGCCTCATCTAAACCCAGAGAGAGATAGAGAGATATATATCAACAGGGTGTGGATGTAATGGACCTTTTTAAGGGGAATCGATCCAGAAAACAAAGGGAATATTTTTACAATTTACCAGAAGGTTCTAAAAATTCAACGGAAAAAATGGTTGTCTTCTGAGATCATCAGCGGACAAACGCAAAAAGAGGGGGCAACCACCTTGAGATAATCAACATTTTAAAAAATAATAATTTTCTGTGATTCCAAAAAAACCTTCAACAAATAATACGCTTAGGGCACGTGTTGGCAAATTTGACAAAAGTTGACAGAATGATCAAAATAGATTAAATGTATGAAAGTGGGAGACTAATTAGTTCTTCTTTTTTTTTTGTGAGGGACTAAAAAGTTCTTTTCTATATATGTGAGGGATTAAAAAATATATATGTGAGGGACTAGTTGGTTCGTTTTTTTTTTTTATGAATAAGTAAAAAGTTTTTTTCCATATATGTGAGGGACTGATTGGTTCATTTACTCTTGTAAGGGACTAAAAAGTTCTTTTCCATATATGTGAGAGATTAAAAAATATATATGTGAGGAACTAATTGATTCGTTTTTTTTTATGAGAGACTAAAAAATTCTTTTCTCCATATGTGAGAGACTGATTGATTTTTTATTATAAGTGACTAAAAAATTATTTTCCATATATGTGAAGGACTATTTTGTAGATTATCTCTTTTGAAAAACGAAATCAAAATTGACAGTTCTATTTCAGTTTTGAAGCATGTGATTTTTTCAAAAAAATATAAAAATAAAATATTAATATTAGAATATAAATATAAATAAAATATAATTTCCTATATGTACCCTTATACTCTTAATCTTTAAAGTAAACACTTAATATAGTGGCGATTGACCCACTAACCAATTATACCCATTTATATTTTATTAAAATTTTATATTGTATTAAAAAATTATTAATTGATAAATAAAGTTAACAAAAATCTAATCAATCTTATGCAATTAAGAGTCTAAATTAGATTTGAAAGTTTTTTAAACGTTAAAAATTGACTATTTCATTATTAAATTAATTACACTAATTATTAATTATAATTTTAAATTTAACTTTCTTGTAATTGCAAAAATAAAATTTATTAATAATATAGCCATTAGAAAAATAATAAACTCCTAATTAACTAACCGTTAATTGTTCCACCTTTTTAATTGCACATACTTTTAAACTGCGCATATAAATACTAAATTTTTTTACTTATCAATACATAAACAAATATTACAATTAAGAAAGAACTATTTGAATTTTAGTAAACAAGCAACAAGATATTTTATTAAAAATATTTCCAAGTGTAAGCCTTTTCAATTTCTATTTCTTTTAATGTTCATTTTTAAGATTTAATTTTTTTTTGTTTCTTTATATCTCCTTTTATTAATTAAACTTTTGTATTCTTGTTATATTTTTATATTTGTGTTCATTATTTATTTATCTTTTATTTATTAATGTTGAAAAAAATTGCATGTGCTAATTAAATTATAATTTTTTTTTACGTTTTTTAAAGTTTTGTGCTTCTACCAAATTATTTTTTTAGCCACCCACTGCTTAAGATCTTAGCCGATGTGCCACAACTCGTTGTTCTTCCTTGCAAGTTTTCACGTACAGTTGGAATGATTACATGTTCTTTATGGATTAAGTAAGAGCACCCATAGCAACGCCTTTTGGGCTGCTCGTGGGTTCTCACAGCTACGTCAAGTCAGCAGAAACGCTGACTTGGTGACACTATGCACACAAATCGTTCATGGTTTGTGGTGTGCAGACGCCACAAACCACGAACCAACCTTTTTTTTTGGCATCAAAGGCATCGAAACGATGCCGTTTTGCGTCGAAATGACATCGTTTTGAACCATGTGTCATTGTTCAACGCTGACACACGGCTGACACGTTAACAGGTGTGTCTACCCTTTTTTGTTTGCCGTTGGGACGACTCTAAACGATGCCAAACGGTGTCGTTTTTTGTTTTTTTGTTTTTAAAAAAGGCGTTGACAGGCGCTGCACGCCTGTCAGCGCCCGAAGTGACGCGCGCCCACGTGTAACGCTCATTGCAAACCTTGCAACGGTTTGCAACGGGCATTTCTACCTTTTTCTTTTCAAAAAAAGAAAATTACCAACGGTCATAAAATATTTTTCTCTATAAATTGACATACATTTTGTCTATTTTTGGTACAAAATCTGATTTTCTTATCTCCCAAACTCTCTCAAAATCCTTCTTCTTTTCTAAAAAATGGATCCATCACGAAATGTTGGAAATAATTCCTTCCATCCAAATAAGAATTCATTTTGTCCAAATTACTCATCAAATTAGAGTGATTATCCACAATTTGGAACCCGACTTCCTCAAGGTTCATATCAACCCGGATATAATTTCAGTCCATTTGGTCTTAATCCTTGCAATTTCCAACAAAATCCTTCATTGTTTCAATCTCCAGGGTTTCAACACCACATGATGCCCAATTTGAATACTCAACAAAGCCGTGAAATTCCTACAAATGTTGATAATTTGTATTATCAAGGTCAATCTAACAATGAAGATGCCTCCGGCGGCGATGAAGATTTTGCAAATGTCGACCCCTTGAGCCCGCAAATGCAAAAGGGGAAAGCGTTTTGGTCATGGCATGAAGACGAGGCTCTGATTTCCGCATATATTAACACCACAACCAATCCATTAATTGGTACATCTCAAAAGAGTTCTACAATGTGGAAAAATATATTATCACAGTATAGATCCGCTTAGGAAGAGAATGCGAACGTCAACCCCAGAAACTTGGCTCAAGTTAGAGGTCGGTGGAGAAAAATTGTTATAGTTGTGTCAAAATGGGCTGAAATTTTTGTGGAGGCACAAATGGGAAAAAGAAGTGGAATGAACGATCAAGATGTGATCCGAAACGCACTTACCATATGGGAGCATTCAAGTAAGGGTTCAAAGTTTCAATTTATGGAGCATTGGAATTTGTTGAAGGTTTATCCCAAATGGGAATCCATGATTGGGTTTCATGTTCCTACTTCAAATGTTCCATGTGATGATTCAAATACCCTCGAAACACCAAACACTGCTAGTAGCAAGAAGAGATCACGCACAAATGATGATTTTGTCAACCTATCATCTCCAACTGGCGAAGAAGTTCCCATTAATTTAGAAGACACTGCTACTAGTCTTGTAAAACGCCCAATAGGTGTGAAAAAGGTTAAAAATAAGGGGAAACAGAAGGTCGAGCAACAATCATTTTCAAAAATGACGGAGTCATCTGAGAAGATGCGCATCGCCTTGCAAGAGAGATTGGTTGTCAAAAGGGAGAAGATTGTTTTGGAGAGGGAAAAAATGGAGGTGGATAGAATTGCTCGACAAATTGCTCATGAACAAAAAATGGAATTAGAAAGAGTTGCTGAACAAAGGATGAAACATGACAAAAAATTCCAAGCTTGGCTTACTTTCGCAAATCGTGGAGAAGAAAACTTATCAGTTGCTGAAAAAAGAATGTTTCATAAGCTTAGCGAATTTTTAGGGATGTAGTAGTAATTCATTTATTATTTTGTCATGCCTTATGTTTTAAGTTTTTCATTTTTAGTTTAGTATAATTTAGAGTATTTATTTTCATATTTTAAGTGTATTAATGAATTTTTATTTTAATGTAATGTAAAATTATTTTTCATTAATTGTTTTAAGAATTTTATAAATTATTTAGAGTATTTTCTTTTATGTTTTAAGTGTACTATTAAATTTTAATTTTAATGTAATGAAAATATTTTTTTAAAAAAAATATAATAAACATTAATTATTTTATCCAATTAATATAAAAAAAAATTGATAATGGTTGTATTTTAATGTAATGTAAATTTAACAAACATTAATTATTTTAAATATTTCATATTTAATTTAGAGTTTTTATTCTTATTTTTAAGTGTATTATTACATTTTAATTTAAATATAACGTAAAATTATTTTTTCATAATTGTTTGTTAGTATTTAATATATGCTTATTAAAATTATAAATTGAATTATTAATAATTATAAAATTTGATAATGGCTGCGTGAATAGTAAATGCTTGGCTGATGAGTGTGGGTCATTTTTTATAATGGCTGCGTGAATAGTAAAACAGTGACTGTGAGCTGATGTGGCGCTGCTGTAGCCTGGCTGTGAAGGAGGGCTGCTATGTATGCCCTAAATGTATGTTATATTGGAAGATTAAAGGGGCGCTTGGTATAAACCTTATATTTAAAAATGAAATGAATTTAATATAAGGAAAGATTTAGAATGGAATAGAATAATAATAATTATTTTGTTTGGTATTATTTTGTAACAGAATAAAATATATTTTATATTAAAATTAAAATTTAATATTAATATTATAATAAAAATATTATTATTTTACATTATATTATATTTAAGAAAATTATATTTTGTATCAAAAATAGTCAAAGTGCATGTCAATTTGTAGAGAAAAATATTTTCTACAAATTAGTGAAATTTATTTTTAAAAAAAGAAAAAAAATAAGTAAAATAGTGATTGTAAATTATTAGTGAATTTACAACCATCATGACATGTGACGTATATCCAATCACGTCAATACCTGATAATTTGCCTTTGTCAGTTGTAAATTTTTTTAAAAAAAATTAATTCAAAAATAATATTATTTTAAATCATTTTTTATTTCATTTTCCCAAATCCAAAGGAAGGATGAGTTTCAATAAAATTCACTCTTAATAATTTCTTTAAACTTAAAACCTTCAACTAAATAATTATTTTTATTCTATTTTATTTTTCTTCCAAATTCACCAACCAAACGTTTCCTAACATTGTACATAAAAGATTAAAAATTTCGCACTTTAAAACGTTTTTTAATATATTTTTTGGCTTAACGACTGACGTTAAAAAAAATGCGAAATGGAAGATGCTGATAAACATGGACTCGACTTGACTTGACTTGACAGTGGTGAACGGTGATAATGGCAAAAGTCGCAAAACAGACAAGTCCCACTCTCGAGGCATTGGGAAGCGAATCCAAGGCGAATGACCAGTGAGTGTTTGCAGTGAATGCCTCGTCTTGTCATGCAATGCGGTCTTCCAGGTGAGTGGAAATGCAATTACTTGGCACAATATCAGGAATGGACCAAAGTGGGGATGCAAATTGATGCCACAACAGATTGCCCGCTCTCTTTATTAACACAATTACTAAGTGACAATGGCCAGTGGCCACGATAATTTTCTTCTATCAAAACAATAATGCTGTTAGATTGTGTTTGCCAAAGGCCAGCGCAAGGCTTGTAATAAGTGAAATCACGTCCCTGTTTCACTTATAGTATATTAATTATATGTTATATCTATAACGTCACTTTATCCAAAATCACATTATATTTCTTAAATAAAAAAGCATGTCATTTTATTCGAATCACGGTTGTACTGTTTTACTACACCATTCCTTTTTAATTGTGCTGTTCTGCTCACAATAAATTGTTTTGTGTTACACTATTTTTTTTAACCATTTAGTCATTATTAGTTAAAGGGGTATTAGAGGAAACGACCAAAAACAATGGAGAAAAGGACTGGATAATAACCAGGTACTATCCAATAGGCGAAATTTTGCACCGCATCATCACGGTGAAAATGTGTGATTGGTTTCAAAACAATCTAATCATCTCATTATAAAAGAAATTTTCAAAACAATTTCCATACTACAATTTTTACTTTAAAATTTTCTTTTTTTAGATAATTTTATCCTATCATAATTGTAGTATGTATACGTGTCTTATACAGGGGCACTTCCATTTTTAACGAGGGATTGTGAACGACGAGAAAGGGGAAGGGAAAGGGAAAGGGAAAGGGAAACGTCAACGTCTTCCTTCCCCAACAATGGTTGGGTGATTTTCCGTATAAAAGAAAACGAATCCACAACAATAGAGAGAAGGAATGGTTAGTAATAGTACCAAAGTTAGTACTTTGCAAGAGAGTAAGAAATAGCAGATAGGCAAAGTAAATCGAGCAGCAGAAAACCATTGAAAAAGAGGGGAACGAAAAAACCATACATAGCAATCGTTGCTCAGGAAAAACCATAACAACGAGGCTCAGATCTGTAGTGGTAAAAGATACGCAATGAGAGAGTGAACAGCCATGGCTGCAAAAACCGGTTGCATGTTAGGGAAAATGATATATACTTTTCCCAATTCTGCCATCCGGATTGCCCAGCCAAGATACGCGCACCTCTTTCTCAATGCCCACCAGATTTCTTGTGCTCAGATAAGACATCATCACAGCCTCAAATTCAACCCTCTTCTGCCTTTTGTTGATTGACGATGAAAATGGAATGTATGTCATGAATCCACAGAAACAGAAACAGATAATATGCAAAGAAAGCCAGGATAAAGTAAATGATCATCCATTGGAAAAGCTGAGCTTAACAAAACAGCTTAACAAGGGCTGTTGGTTTTTCTTTCGGAAAATGAAAATCATTGACTTCGCAGAGAGGGGCAACCACCCTTAAGAAAATCCCAGTTTCTCTGCGAAGCCTCATTTTCTGAATTCTGAGCAGCAGTTTGATTAGTTTGGGTCCTGATAGGCACCTTTTATTCGGGGGGAATTTCAAAAATAGCAGGTCCAAGAGGGTCATTTACAAAAATAGCAGACCTAATATAACCTTTATAAAAATAGCAGGTCAACTGCTTTTGACCATGTGAAAATACCAAAAAATCCCTTGATGAGCAAACTTCATCGTTTCACTTCACCTCACCATTCTTGATTCTTGATTCATTATTCTTCATTCTCAATTTGTGAGGATCATGGGTTCAACATCTCATTCAACATCTCATTTTCCTGGGTTCTCGCTTGAATGGTCTCCAAGTTTGAATGTTATCGTGGCTGTGTAAATATTTTGTAAGTTATCATGAAAAACAAAACCCGATCGATGAACATTCCAAATCCACTAGCAATTGGTTGTTTTATGGGCGCCATCGTATCGTCAGCATCTTATATAAGTTTCAAAGTAAAAAATTCGACATTTGTTTATGTATTCTACATTTTGGTCGACATTTTAGTCTACATTTTGGTCGACATTTTGGTTGACATTTTAGTCTACATTTTTGTCGACATTTTAGTCTACATTTTGGTTGACATTTTAGTCTACATTTTAATCCCTCAAGAGCAAATTTCATCGTGCGAAATCTCTTCTCAAGAGCAAATTTCATCGTGCGAAATCTCTTCTCAAAAGCAAATTTCATCGTGTGAAATCTCTTTACCATTCTTGAAACCATTGTTGCTCTGCTGCTAATCGTCTGTAATAGAATTGTTGAGCAATTATCCCTCATTGAATCAACATCCCATCTCCCCCATTCCATTATCGTTATTAGACTATTAGCAGAGATTAGAGGAATGTACACAAGAAACGCAAAATGCAGACAAATGCAAGAAACGCAAAATGCCGACCAATTTGCGTTTGTCGGCATTTTGCGTTTCTTGCGTACATTCCACTAGTCTCTGCTAATAGTCTAATAACGATAATTGAATGGAAAGGGGATGTTGATTTAATGAAGGATAATTGCTCAACAATTCTATTACAGACGATTAGCAGCAAAGCAACAACGGTTTCAAGAATGGTGAAGAGATTTCGCACGATGAAATTTGCTCTTGAGGGATTAAAATGTAGACTCAAATGTCAACCAAAATGTAAACTAAAATGTCAACTAAAATGTCGACCAAATTGTCGAATACATAAACAAATGTGGAATTTTTTACTTTGAAACTTATATAAGATGCCGGCGATACGATGGCGCCTATAAAACAACCAATTGCTAATGGATTTGTAATGTTCATCGATCGGGTTAAAGAGGGAATTTCAAAAATAGCAGGTTAAGGAGGGACATTTACAAAAACAGCAATTGGTTATGTATTCGCCGGCATCTTATATAAGTTTCAAAGTAAAAAATTCCACATTTGTTTATGTATTCGACAATTTGGTCGACATTTTGGTTGACATTTTAGTCTACATTTTGGTTGACATTTGAGTCTACATTTTAATCCCTCAAGAGCAAATTTCATCGTGCGAAATCTCTTCACCATTCTTGAAACCGTTGTTGCTTTGCTGCTAATCGTCTGTAATAGAATTGTTGAGCAATTATCCTTCATTAAATCAACATCCCATTTCCCCCATTCAATTATCGTTATTAGACTATTAGCAGAGACTAGTGGAATGTACGCAAGAAACGCAAAATGCCGACAAACGCAAATTGGTCGGCATTTTGCGTTTCTTGCATTTGTCTGCATTTTGCGTTTCTTGTGTACATTCCTCTAATCTCTGCTAATAGTCTAATAACGATAATGGAATGGGGGAGATGGGATGTTGATTCAATGAGGGATAATTGCTCAACAATTCTATTACAGACGATTAGCAGCAGAGCAACAATGGTTTCAAGAATGGTAAAGAGATTTCACACGATGAAATTTGCTCTTGAGAAGAGATTTCGCACGATGAAATTTGCTCTTGAGGGATTAAAATGTAGACTAAAATGTCAATCAAAATGTAGACTAAAATGTCGACAAAAATGTAGACTAAAATGTCAACCAAAATGTCGACCAAAATGTAGACTAAAATGTCGACCAAAATGTCGACCAAATTGTCGAATACATAAACAAATGTCGAATTTTTTACTTTGAAACTTTTATAAGATCCTGACGATACGATGGCGCCCATAAAACAACCAACTGCTAGTGGATTTGGAATGTTCATCGATCGGGTTTTGTTTTTCATGATAACTTACAAAATATTTACACAGCCACGATGACATTCAAACTTGGACCATTCAAGCGGGAACCCAGGAAAATGAGATGTTGAACCCATGATCCTCACAAATTGAGAATGAAGAATAATGAATCAAGAATCAAGAATGGTGAGGTGAAGTGAAACGATGAAGTTTGCTCATCGAGGGATTTTTTGGTATTTTCACATAGTCAAAAGCAGTTAACCTGCTATTTTTACAAAGGTTATGTTAGACCTGCTATTTTTATAAATGACCCTCTTGGACCTGCTATTTTTGAAATTCCTCCCTTTTATTATGTTATTTCCAAGTTAATTGTTGGTACTGCGTTAACAATTTTCTACAGCTTTGTCCTAGGGATGCAAAGCCCAGCTGTTCAGATTGGCCAATCTTGGAACTGTTTCCCTCGTGTGAAAATAGAGTTTAATTTTGTGGTGAATCCTTTGACCAAAATACCATTTTTCCCTCTGGGAACATCTATTTGTGTGCGAGGACAATAAATGGTCGAGGCATGAGAGTTACGGTTAGAGTTTGGAGCATAGGCTCTATTGTAAGAGAACGCAAAAGTAAGGTCAAACTTTAGAAGGCCCACTTCAAAGTATGAGGCCCTCCAATGAGAGGATGCAAATGCGGGATCAAACCTTCCACCTCATAAGACCCTCCTATAAGAAGAAATAGATACAAGATCAATATAATTTTCTTGCATTAATGCATTTTCCTGTCACGGTCTCCAAAAGAATCGAATTCGTTCACTAGATGTACTAAATTACATGTACTTTACAGAAGCTATTCTAATAAAACATAGATACAAAGTATTCAAGAAATGTTAAAATTTTGCATGAACCGCACTTCATATCAAAAGTTGACTTGATTTTAATAGACCATTTGGGCAGAAAACATTGTACATTAACTGTCTAATTAGAGAAGAATAAATATGCTATTGTGAGGTAACAATCTACACAAAAAGAAACCTACAAGGATGGTTTACGATAACCAATATATAGGTAGTTGGGTTATTCTACATACAATGTATTATACATCACAATAGGGAATACTATGAGCATATCAGGAACTTCCACTATTTCGGTTGCCGAAATAATAAGAAAATGTCTAGAATACGTTAGAATGGTTGATGGCCAACCAGGAGCGTTTCTGTCCTAGTAAAACTGAAGCCTCGCCCAAGGGCTGGATTAAACGAAAAGGAAAAGCCTTTATAACACCTTCCTTTGAGAAGTTTCCAGTGCTGGAAAAATCCATACTTTTCTACTGCATGCACTAAACAAATACCTGAATAATTGAGAACTGATAAGACAAAAAATTAACCACCTCCCGAAATTGCCTCTGTAATCCCCTCATGGAACATGGAGGGCTGTCCCCTCCAATTTCGACAACCCCTACCTTGACAGAAAGGAACATATCATATGGTTTCGGCAGCTGAAAGAAGCAGGCAAAGGAATTGTGCAACTTGATGTCTACCAGGAGGTTAAATTCAACATTAGTCAGATAACCAGCTATATAAATAGTAAACAAACATAAATAATGTTTCCTTACTCTGCAAATATGTATAGGTTTCTTCTCTCAATCAGTATGAAAACACCTTCGTGGAAAGAAAACTATGTGAACCCTTTCCACATTTGAGATAGCAGAAATTCTGGAAAGAATACTGGCACAGAATCTTGGCTTTAATTTTCATTCCATCCTGTGGAAGTTGACGCTGCCAGGCTGCAAGGCCACAACCTGTTAAGGTTGCTGCATCAAAAAATCACACACATCTAAAATGCCCCGCCCAGATACGGGTCAGATCTTTCAAATGCATATTGTTTAGAATCTCATCATCATTGCCTCATTTTTTGTGGATTTGGATCCTCTTCAATTAGCACTAGTAGTAGTAACAGCAGCAAGGCTTAGAACTTGATAGAAGTTCTCTCACTGAAGTTAAGAGAAAAGCAAGTCTCGGAACTTTTATCTAAATCAGGCAATGAAAGCAAGAGACACCCTTCAGATGTATGTAAGAAATATTTGTACAAATCAACCTCACTTGCATAATGCTGAGTAACCCTAGTCGGTTACCAGCCAATTTTACTCCATGCCTGAATTAGCTAATAATAATGTCAATTCATCACAGCCATTAGAACCTCTGTCTTCATATCAAACTTATTTCCTAATAGAGTTAAGCTTGGACAAGATGTGAAATCCTGTGCATGGTATGACCACATGAAGAAAAGCACCAAATGATCAACAGATACCACACACACACACAAATCATATGTAAACCTTCAATCTCAGTAGGCTTATCCATTCTTCAGTCGTCAAAAAGTTAGTTTCATAGAAGTTAATCAATAACATGCAAATGTCGTGGAAAAGACTGACCCCAGGATGCCTAGTATAGTGGGTATCTAGCTCTTGGTATAGCCTGGTTAGTCCCCTAGATCAGTGATATTCTTTGAGCCTCTCTCTTTCAACAAATTACCTACAAAGACAGACTGCATTGAGGAATGGGGAGTTGACAAGGAACTCTTGTCGAAATGAGCGTGCTCGTGTGGAGTGATTGTGCTAGCAAGACATCAAGGGTGCAACCTAAGAATGCAAATCAGCCATAAGGCATTGACAAGGGATGCAACAAGAAGGAAATATACAGAAATAATATGGCATGTGTAAACTCCTCCGAATAAATAAAATGGTATCACTTCACTGCAGCTGCAATTCTCCAGCCAATAGCAGTTGCAAAATCATCTCCAAAGAATAATAATAATAAAAATAAACACAATCATGTGAAACCTTTAGAAAGCAGCAGATTCCGAAAATTCATATAAACGCAATCATATAAAACCTTTAAAAATCATATGAAAAACAAAACAAAAATGGAGAAAGATTTAAATATGTTCTGCTAATAGCATAAATCATGAAAAAGAAAGAGCATAAAAATACAATTGAAAAAATTCACCAGAGAAGCAGAAATATGCATACAACTAGCATAGGCAGATAGACATGACATTCAGAATAAGGCTCAGATCCATATAGACTTGGCATTGAGGTTATGACACCGCCATGGCTGCAAATCACCAGTTGCAAGTGAAAAAGGAGCGTGGAAATGCAAATCATTGCTCCCAACAATGCCATCTGGGTTGCCCCGCCAAGTTACGGGTTAAATTCTACCATCAATGCCTAATTCACTTGCTCTCAAGAAGAATCATCACTGCCTCTCATTTTGCCTTAAACCATTTCCACTAAAATAATAACAATAATAATAACAGTATCATCTTCGTCGTCATCATCATCATCATCCTGGTCACCATCATAAGGAATAAAAATGGAAAAGAACACGAGCAAAGCTCTAATAGGAAGATTTCCACTGTCCAATACATTCCAATTCCCTTAGGACCAAACGAATTTAAGGGCTGTTGGTTTTCCCACGAAAATTGCAAAGAAATCATAGGCTAACAAAGAGGGGCAACCACCCTTCCAGAAATCCCATCTCTCCGTTTGCCTCATTCTTCAGAGAGCTCATATTTGGAGTTTTCCACAAGTTCAGACAATAGCAAAGCCAAAAAAGGCTTGGATTTTACCATCTTCTCATCAAGGATGAACAACAAGAAAGCTAGCTCAGATCCCTGATCCTTGATTTGATCAGGGCAGGGAGAGACACCGCCATGGCTGCAAGATCCCAGATTCCCAATTGCCTGCAAGTGAGAAAGAACCCATCTTTGGAATTCATTCTCAACTTCCAGCAATCTGGGCTGCCCTGCCAAAGATACGGGTAAATTTAGCTCCATCCGGACGCGTAACTCAAGAAAGAGTTACGACCCAAATGGACACTTAATCGATCATCACAGCCGAAACTTAAATGAATGAGAAAGCGAGAGGGGTAGGCATAAAGAAACTCCCATCTCAATGAAACCCTCGTTATTCTTGCTCATGTCCCGGTCCACCCGCGAGGCCAACTTTTTCGCGTTGTCTGTCCGTCATTCAAACTACTGAAAGATGCGCCAAGCATTTCGAAAATATGAAAAACGGATCAAATCGTATTAATTCGAGCATATTGATTCCATCAGCCGATTTGATCTAAATGATTTTTTTTTTTAAAAGTATAACTTTCATTTTTCCAAAAATAGTTAATATTAATCAACTTATTTTGTCTGTCCACCAGGCGCCGCAATTTTTGTTTTACTAAGGGTAATTTACGTGCGAGATCTCATAATTTTTATTTTTTTAGAAATTATGTTACAACTTTAGATGTTGGCTCTTTATTGCTGGAAGTAATTTGTCACGTTATTCAACGTCATTAACGATAATAGTTTGCCAACCTATTTTAACATCTGCAAGGTTCACCATAAACGATATGGGAAAAGAGTTAAGGATTTCGCGTTTAGTTTCTTTCATCGTATGCCATTGACGGTGGGTTGGTCGGGACGACATCTTGGTTTGTCGTTTTTGTAATTTAGTCGCCACTAATTCAGTTAGTGGGCACTTTAAGTCGGTCTTTGTGCCGCTCAAGTAAGTCCTTGTGGCCTTTTTGTTTTTTAGACCTGCTTTAGTGGTCGCTTCTCTTTTTCGTGGTACCGATAAGTTTTGATCACATATCACGAAGATTCTTAAGTCTTTTTAGTTCTGTACAATTTACCATTGGCAATGCAATATATAAGTCAATTTTAGAGAAAAAAATAGTTAATATTAATTATAAAATAAAAATTAATATTATTTTTTACAATATTAATTAATTAAAAATTATTATTATTTTTACATAATTTTTTTTAATATGAAACTATTAATTTCAAACTTAATATTGTGCATTAGAAGAAAAGTAAGAGAAAAAAAAGATAAAAAAAAATTAGATCAAAACCGATGATCTGATCTCAAATTTGATCCTATTTAAATTTTGATAAAATTGAGGATTAGATGAGCATCTCTAATTTCAATAAAATTTTGCCATTAAAAAACAGTAAATCACATTTTTAATTTTTTACACTTGGTCCTATAATTATTTTTATCCTCCACCTTTAAAAATATCTTTTTAATCCTCCATTTTCTAAAAACAACAATTTTTGTTTATTCATAACCCCTTGAACGGGATAAGGCCTCATTGGAAGCTGAAATTCTACCTTTTCTTTCGGCATAAATCTTATAAAATAGCTCCTTTAAGTTTTGTTTGCTACATGGGAGCAAGTCTCTTGTGAGTGTGAATTTGATTTTTACTTCTACCTTGGATGTATATTGTCTTTGATCCTATCGTTGTAGTAATATTTCACAGTGCACTCTTTTTTCTTTTTTCTTTTTTTTTTCCAAGAAAGGACGTGTATTAACTTTTATTGAAAAAGTTAACAAGTACATAAAGCATCCATCTAAGGACTCGCTTTAATATAGTTTATCTAAACCAAGTAGGTTTCAGTTAAGGTATTCCAAACCCGATAAATAGGGTAAGGCAACCTTCTAGCTAATCTAGTTAAGAGAAACAAAAACTTTAACTTGTCGGCCTCTACTTACATAGCATAAGCTGCACACAATAGAAGAAACTAAACGCAAATACAGATACTGGCTCTAGGACCTAACTCATGTCCACGCTCGGTAGTACGCTGTTTGATATCGTGCCTAACCTTCCGCCCAAGTTAGAACACAAAACCTCCTATAGGGAGGACACAATTAGACTAAAGTAGGAGCGAAATCCGACTAAATTCGGACCCCAATATAAAAAAAATGCACATTTTTTGCATCTAAATCGCTTGCAACTATAGTAACTTTTTTTTTAAAAAAAAAGTGACCGTTGGCCAAATGAATTTTTTTTTCTTAGTGCACCTTTAAGGCGAGTAAATAGAGAATGCTTGATAGCAAAACAATAGAAGTTCAATAAGTAAGTCAGCAACAGTAGCACGCATGCTAATGATAGCGGTTGAAAGCCAATAATAAACTAATCAACTAGACATAGGCAACTCCTCTTCGACTTCTATCTTCTATTTATTAAAAAGAACTTTACAGCCTTTCCGTTGGACATGAAAATAAGGGTATAAATAAAACATAGACTAAATTACATTTTTCTTCCCTTGTATTTGACAAAAAAATCTTTTTCATCCTTTACATTTGAAAATGATTTTTGGGTGAATTACATCTACTACCCTTGTCGTTCATGTAAATTACTAATTAAACCTCGAGATTTGATAAAATTACTAATACCCCCTTAAATTTGATAAATTCATAACATTTAGCTCCTTTAATCAACTAAATTCATAATATTTAGCCCCCTTAAATTCATAATATTTAGCCCCCTTAAGGGGTTGTTGGTAGTTTTACCAAATCTCGGGGTTCAATTGGTTATTTGCACGAACCACAAGGGTAGTAGATGTAATTCACCCATGATTTTTTTAGTCCTTTATAATTTCAAAATATCTATTTTTAGTTCAATGATCGGCTATAGCCTATTTTCCTAGTAAATTTGATATTTCTAATAATAAAACAGTGTCTCAATTGCCTCGCTAACTCCAACTGTACCACCACATCCTCCTTCTCTCTCATTGTATTTGAGGTGGAGTAACTTTCCTTCACTTCCATCTTTTATTGATTGATCCAAAACTGGTTTTTATATTAAGAAACAAAATTCCATTTGTATATTCAATTGCTTCAATTTTTCATCATCATGTTAAATTAGATTATATGGATTGCATTTTAAAGAGATATTATGAAATAATAAATAATTTTTATACATATACTAGTACTATAGAGTACTTATTGCATAGGAATACATAAATAAGGCTAAATAGCTTGCTACTAAATTATATAATGATTTTTTTTTTTTACTTTTAGTTATTAAGTTCCTACTACTAATAATAGTGGTAGAAGTAGTAAGCAGACTATTAATACTGATTGCATCCTTTATAGTAAAAAAATACTTCATTACACTAAGGAATTAAAGGAATGGTGATTATACAAAACCTAATCTATGTATTTAACTGTTACTTTTGAGTTTAGTAATGACAGTTGCGAGAAAAAATTTAATGTGCTAGAATGGTGAAAATGAAAATCACAAGTTTTTCTGATCCTTTCTCTCATAGTCAAACAAATCTTGGCTATCCTGAGTCAATAGTAGTAGTTGAATAACTTTTCAATGCTAGTCAGATTATTTTAGATGATATATAATTGTGTTTGAGCTCAAAGTCCTTAGAAGTTCAAACACTAGTAGCTGATTAGTAAAAAATAAAGTATAGAGATCAAAAGGTAAAGATTTAGACACAACTATGAACTAATGATATCAAATAATATGTCCAACATGGATGCTGAAGAAAGTGATGATGACCTTTATTAGTATATCATTTTATTATTTTTTTAGGGTAAATTACATCTATTACTCTTATAATTTGTAAAAACTATCAATCGAACCTTGAGGTTCGGGAAAACTGTTGATATCTCTTAAATTTGATAAATTCATAACATTTAACCTCCGATAGTTAGTTGACCATTGACTTTTGACCAAGTCAATAGTTAATTTGTTTAAAATTACTAAGCTACCCTTTAAACTATAATATTTGAATTACATTTAACCCCTTTGAGGTTTGTTTTAATTACAAAATAGACCCTGAAGTTTAACAAAATAGGTCCCTCCTTACTTTTTTCTTAGGCTAAATTACATTTATTACCCCTGAAGTTCGTGTAAATTATCAATCGAACTCCGAAATTTAATAAAACTACCAATACTCCCGTGAACCCTGACTTCGTCATGAACAGTAACAGAATTGTAAAAAAAATTAATATTTGGATAAAAATACCCCTCATGCTCTAGTTATTAATTTGTATAAAAAAATACTTATAACTGACACTTACTCTAAAAATAAAAGCAAAAATTATACATATTCATTTGTATCAAAAACAGAATACGTAGGAAGAAAATAGAAATAGAAAGTTGACTTGTTTCAAAAAATTCAAATTAACTAAAGAATAAAAAGCAAATCTATCAACGAAGAAAAAAAGTATGATATCAAAATTTTTAAAATTCATTTCATATCAAATTTACCAAAGCAACAAAAATAAAAATACATATATATATATTTTTTTGTCATACATACCAAACTTTTCTTTTTCGTTAATAGATTTGTTTTTTACTTTTTAATTAATTCAAATTTTTTTTATTCAAATGAATATGTATAATTTTTGTTTTTATTTTAGAGTAAGCAGGCTGGTAGATTGAGGAAATGGAAAGGAGAGGAAATGACGGATGGATGGATGGATGGACATACAGAATCAAAGTTCAGACAGAGAGCTCCGGAGAGGGAGAGACTTCCATAGTCCCATCCCTTGATTAGTTGATTCTGTCGTCTTTGTCTACAGCCACATTCCTTCTTCCTTTGTGCTGGGACCTGGGAGCTCGAGTTTTACAAAGAGTCCATACTTTAATTAGGCACCTAAAAATAAAATTCTACCATTAATTTGAAATCCAAAAAATTGTTATGATCTTTTTGTTCTGTTCTAAATTTACAGTTATAAAATTTGTCGCTACCAAAAAAAGTTTAAAAGATGCAAATTAAAAGATGGTAAGAATGTAATTTTGAGCCAAAAAATATTAAAGCCTAAAAATAAACTGGATGAGAGTGTATGTGAAAAAATAAAGATTGAATGAAAGAAGATATACTATCTTAAAATATTAGTAATAAGGAGAATAGAAAATGGTACAAGAAAAAGAAAGACAAGAAATCATGCTCGAGAAGTGGATAGTTTGAGTGAAAAGGATCACTGCAAACAGTGCTCAAATGAAAAAACAAACTCTTTTTTCAGCAAAATATAAGAAATTCTAAGTGCGCAAAAAATTCTTAGTAGAAGTCTAGAGCTACCCACATAAGAGAAAAAGTCCAAGGATTAATATCATGAAAACCTTTGACTCAAATCATAAATCATTTGGAAGAGTCAATATTGCGTTTCAATTGTTGAACCAGCTATGGAAATTCCCTATTTTGGATGTTCATGCTTCAATATCCCTACATTCCAATATTTGGGATGGAGAAGTTTAAATCGTTCCAAAATCCCTCTCTTTTGAAGAGATCTACGAATTTACAATGGCGTATTCACATCTTTCTTAGGAGTGATATAGTGACACATAACTAGGAGTGGCAATTGGGAAGAAAGTGAGAATTGAGTGAGATTTAAATAGGTAAGAAATTATTAAAAATGAGAAATATAATTCTCATTAGATATTGGGGTTGTGTGGGAATTAGATTTAATGAGATTGAAAATTTTTAATTCCTATTGGGATTCTATTAAAATTTTATATTAAAAATTAAATTGTGGTTGTCGGTAACTAGACCATCACTGGACCGCTAGCTAGCCGGTGAAATCCTGGCATTTGGCCTGAATCCGTCAGTTGACAGTGATCTGGCCACCGATGGCTATTATGATTTTAAAAATAAATTAAAATTTACTAATAATATATATGGACATATTAAAAGATTAAAAAATAATTAAAATTATCATTCTTCATTCATTATTAAATATTATTTAATAATTACCTAATAATTACCCCTTTATCTTTTTCGTTGAGACATATGAATATCACATAAATAACCCAATAAATTTTCTTTTATTTATTTTAAATGATATTTTTAATAGATATGAGGATGTCAATAACTTCTATCCATTGGGTACTCATTCGTCCTATAAAAATAGAGTAATGATACAAATAGTGACAAATTATAGTAACTTTTTATAGTAACTGACGTGGTAATCATGAAAAGACAAAATTATCTCTTCATTCTCATTACAAAACACAAAATAATAAGAAATAATTTTTTCTTTTCATAATTGTTACATTAATCATTATACAAAGTCATTATAATTTGTCATTATCTCAATCATTACTTATAAAATATTGTCACTTTGTCACAACAAAGCCAGAAAGGAGAAAAATCAAAACGACGTAATTGGTTTAAGTGGAATGACACAGTATTGAAGAACAAAAAGGAGGGAGCTGTTAAAAATGAAAGGTGAGGATGTGAAAGGCAGTTAGGGACCAACAACTGGCAACTATAAATATGTGGAGGAGTGAGGGTGAAGAGTATCATTTGGAACATACTTTCTATCATTTCTTTTGCTGATTCAAGCTTTCTGTACTCCCTGATCCTTGCTGTACCTTCTGGACTTTCTTTCGAATCTTTCTGAATCCAGGCCCCAATTAATTCTTGGTCTTTGTTCTAGCAAATTGGCATCAAAGCTAATCCATCCCCGGCAAGAAGACCAACTCAAAAAAGCAGGAGACTAGTCAGATGAAAATCCAGGAGTTGGTCGAGGGAATGATCAAGTCGCAGCAAGCATTGGAGGAGAGGATCACAACCAATGATCCGAAAGTAGAGTTCAAGATTGCCATCATGGAGGCCTTCGTGCGGATGTATGCCAGCAGAGGAAAAAAGCCAGATTCTGATTCATTAGCTCAATCAGTAGATAGAACATCATTGTTAGCTAATCTGGTAACAAAGCCAAAGGAGGAGGTAGGAATGGGGTCGATGATCGATCGGCAGGGACGGAATTTCCAGCCCTCTCAACCTTAGATCGAATTGCCATTATGTGAAAGAGAAAATACGAGGGAATGGCTGCGGATCAGAAGTACTACATGATTTTCCAAGTTCCAGAGCATCAACGGATGAATATAGTTTAAATGCACTTGGATGGTAAGGATGAAGTTTGGTACCACAGCACCAAACCAGCAAAAGGGCAGTTAGATTGGGAAGAATTTTGCACTCTTTCTAGTAAGAGGTTTGGGAATCAAAACTTTTAGGACGAAGTGAAGGAATTTAATAAGTTGCAACAAATCAGACCAATGGGGGAACATCAAGAGCGGTTTGAGGAGTTGCGATCTTTATTGCTATTGAAAGATCCGAGGTTGCCGGAATTCTATTTTATATCCAGCTTCATCAGTGGAGTGAAGGAGGAGATCAAACCAATGCTGAGATTACTAAAACCTGGATCCTTATTGGAGGCATTCGAGATGGCAGTTTTGCTGGAGCAATCAGTAGAGTTAATGAACGAAAGGCAAAGATTGGAACTAAAACCATAGGGGAAGGAAACAAGGTTAACATGACAGGGAATTCCTGGTCTAAAGGTTCTGCAAATACCACAGAGAAAGGGAAGCAGAAAGAGGAATTCAAGAATATAAACACCCCAAGAAATTCAATTTCAGAGAAACAATCATTTGTGCTTCAAATGCAGTTACCCCGGCCACCAATGCAAATTTGGTAATCTCCATTTTATGGTAACAGAAGAAGAGGAGGAGTTTGTTGATGTGGAAGGTGACCAAAATGAGGAAGCTGGCAGTACTGATCGAACAATAAAGATATACCTACACTCTTTGGCATGTTCATTGCATAGAAAAACTATTACATAACAAGGAAGAATCAAAGAGAATAATATTGCTATCTTAGTAGTTAATGGAAGTTCAAATACATTTATTCATTATGATTTAGTCAAGAAATTGCTACTGGAATATGAAATTGCTGAACCACTAGTGGCTACCATAGCTGATGGAAGTACTCTCACTAGCTATGGTATCTGCAAGAATGTGGAGTGGGAAATTCAGGCACATAAATTTCAATTTGACTTAAGAATCATGGGGATAGGAGAATGGGATATGATTTTGGAAGTGGATTAGATGTACCGATATAGTCCCATATCATTTGACTTCTGGGAACTTAGAGTGCGTTTGTCTAATCACAATGGTGTTAAAGTTTTGGAGGGAAGAGCTAAGATGCCAGTGATGAGGTTGCCCAGGGGAAAGGCAGAAAATCAATTGAGAAAAGAGCAGATAAATAGCTTGATGTATACAGATTTGCCGGTTACTGAGGTGCAACAGTCGGCTATGAATGATGAAATAAGGGAGCTGCTAGAACAATTTGTAGGCATTTCTGAATCTCCAAAAGGGTTACCTCCTACTAGAAACATTAAGCATGCTATTCACTTGAAGTCGCATGCACAGCCATTTAAAGTTTGACCTTATAGATATTCACACTTCCAGAAGGAGATAGAAGATCAGGTGACTGAGATGCTGCAGAATGTGATCATTCAGCCAAGTTCCAGTCCATATGCTTCACCTGTCCTTTTAGTGAAGAAAAAGGATGAATCATGGCGGTTCTGTATTGACTACCGGCAATTGATGGCTCTAACTATTAAGGACAAGCATCCCATCCCACATATTGAGGAGCTATTGGCTGAGTTTTATGGTTTTGAGTTTTATACTAAGATAGACCTGAGAGCAGGCTACCACCAAGTGAGGGTGAGATAAAAAATGTTCCGAAAACAGCATTCCAAACTCATCATGGACATTATGAGTTTTTGGTAATGCCATTTTGGTTGACAAATGCTTCCGCAACGTTTCAAGCCCTTATGAATCAAGTTTTTCAACCGTACTTAAGAAGGTTCGTGCTGGTATTTTTTGATGATATTCTGGTATACAGTTCAGACATGGAGAGCCATAGAGAACATTTGAAAGTAGTCATGGAAACCTTGAGGAAGCACCAGCTCTTTGCTAAGTGTTCGAAGTGCACTTTTGCTCAAATAAGGATAGAATACTTGGGATATTTGATCTCAGCCAAAGGGGTCGAAATGGACAAGGCTAAGGTTCATGATATGTTAGATTGGCCAGTTCCAACTTCAGTCAAGGCTTTAAGAGGATTTTTGGGGCTCACCGGCTACTATCGAAGGTTTATCAAAGGATATGGGGTGATAGCTAGACCATAGACGGATTTGCTCAAAAAGGACAGTTTCACATGGAATGATTAAGCCACAAAAACCTTCAATGATTTGAAAAGTGTAATGAGCACCACTTCGGTGCTAAGGCTCCCTGATTTTTCCAAGAATTCTGTAGTGAAAACGGATGCAAGCAGTAAGGGCATTGCAGCAGTCTTGATGCAAGAAGGGCAGCCAATTGCATACTTAAGTAAGGCCCTAAGTTCCAAGAATATAGGATTGTCTATATACAAGAAGGAATTATTGGCAGTAATAATGGCTGTGGTCAAGTGGTAATGTTACTTGATGGTGCATCATTTTGTCATAAAAACAGACCATTAAAGTCTGAAATTCCTCTTGGATCAAAAACTATCCACTACACTCCAATTCAAGTGCTTTGCCAAGCTACTTGGATTAGATTATGAAATACACTATTGGAAGGGAGTGGAGAATGTGGCGGCGGATGCTCTTTCTAGAAAAGGGTGTTAGGAGGAAGGAAAAGGGCAACAACTTCTGGCCATATCAGGGGTGCAGCCTCAATGGACTCAAGAAATCACCAAGCGTTATAACAATGACAGGGTTTGCCCAGATTTGATTGCATATTGGTACTACAACCAGATTGTATGCCTAATTATGAGTATGCAAATGGCTTGATCCGATATAAAGGCAAAATTTACATAAGGGATGATGCAGACATTGAGAAGCAGATAATTACAGCTCTTCATGGATCCGCTATAAGAGGGCATTCAGGTCAGCATGGTGCTTTTCAGAAGATCAGTGGAGTTTTTTACTGGCTGGAAATGAAAAAAGATGTCATAACATTTGTGCAACAATGTGATAACTGCCAGTGCAATAAGCATGAAAATTTGCCTTATCCCGGATTGTTGCAGCCCTTACCTATACCAGAACCCAATCGGAAAGATATGATACCATATCGGTTGTGGTGGATAGATTAACTAAAATGGAGCACTTCATACCCATTAAACATCCTTTTACTGCCGAGGAGGTGGCGCAAGCATTTCTAGATCAGATTGCTAAGTTACATGGAATCCCTGCCACTATTGTTTCAGACCAAGGCAAGTTGTTCACTAATTTGTTGTAGGAGTTACTTAAATTGATAGGAATTAAGTTGAATTACAGTACGGCTTATCATCCTCAAATGGATGGGCAAAGTGAGAGAGTAATTCAATGCATTGA
Source organism: Gynochthodes officinalis (assembly GCA_020080225.1). Lineage (NCBI taxonomy): Eukaryota > Viridiplantae > Streptophyta > Magnoliopsida > Gentianales > Rubiaceae > Gynochthodes > Gynochthodes officinalis. Next base: position 11,422,472 of record CM034615.1, on the reverse strand, counting down.
AGTTTATTTAAGAGTAATGTGTTCTGTGATGGACCAAATACTTGGAGACAGTGGTTGGCCATGTCGAAATGGTGGTATAATACTCATTACCATTCTAGTATCAAGATGACCCTTTTGAAGCTTGCTATGATTATAAACCATTACCATTGTCTTTGGGAATTTCCAGTGAATCTTTAGTGCCTGCAGCCAGTAAAATGCTGAAAGAAAGACAAGCCATGAATCAACTGCTCTATGACCACTTATCAGAAGTGCAAAATTAGATGAAAATGTATGCTGACCAAAACCGTACAGAGTGTGAGTTCCAGATTGGTGATATGGTCTATGTGAAGTTGCCGCCTTATAGGCCAAAATCAGTAGAGGTCAGAAGAAACTTGAAGCTGGCATCCAAAATTTTTGGACCTTTTTGTTATTGCTAAAGTAGGAACAGTGGCATATCAACTGCAATTGCCTCCAAGTTTCAAAATTCATCCCATGTTTCATGTGTCTAGACTCAGAAAGAAGTTTGGTAATGATCAGCAAGTGCAGCCAACTCTTCCAGTATTGGATGAAGATGATCAATTCAAGGCTGAACCAAAAGTTATTTTGGGAAAAAGAAGCATCCAACGCCATGGTCATATAGTCCCTCAAATTCTGGTAGGTTGACTTAATTTCAGTCCAGAAGAAGCAACTTGGAAGGATGAAAGTTTCATCATGTCAAGGAGGGAGCTGTTAAAAATAAAGGGTGATGATGTGACCAATGGCTAATGTAGCATCTAACAAATATAAATATGTAGAGGAGTGAGGGTGCAGACTACCTTTTGGAGCATATTTTCTGTACTCCCTAATCCTGCTTTACCTTCTGGACTTTCTTCTGAATCTTTCTGAATCCCAGGCCCCAATTAATTGTTGGTCCTGGTTCTAGCACACCTTTACACACAACACAAATCCTCTCCGACATTTTAAAGGCCTCCATTTGGAACTTACAACCAGGACACGAAGCGATGTGGCTAATTTAGCCAGCAAATGGTTATAATTGGAAGGAAGTTGCCGAACGTTAACTAGTTTTACTATTTTCTTGATCAACTCCGCTGGCACCAACACAATCTTCAATAGATTGTTCAATATTCAATTCATTTGTAATAAAAGAATACGTAATAAATAATTTCAAATATAGATAATCCCACCAAGTAACTGATCAAATACTCCCTCCGTCATTAAAAAAAAAAATAAATAATAAATAAATGCTTTCAAAAACTTACTTTGTTTTTTTTAAAACAAAAAACCACTTTTTAACCAAATTTATAAATTATCCTTAATAATAATAATTTTATGTGCACACAATTAAAAAATAAATATAAAAATGTAAAATTATACATATAGTAATGCATTAAATATGTTGTACCTGATAATTACTTCTTATCCTATAAAAAGAGTCTAATTTTAATTTTTTTTGTTATATATATATATAAAAAAAAGAGTCTACTTTTTATATGAAATTATTGTTTTGCTTTTATTAATAATGACAATGTTTAATTCAAATTAAAAATATGATAAAAATATAAAAGTATACATTTAATAGTATATTAAATATGTTGTATTTTTTAATTTTAAAAAAATTATACTAAATCAAAAAACTCTTTTGTTAAGACAATAGAGTTAAAAGAAATTATAGTAATTTTTTTTTTTGAGGTGAAAAAATATCAATTATCCTATCAATAATAATGAATACATATCTAACATGCCCCTCAAGAGGGCGCCAAATCAAGCACACAAAGATTGTCTTGGAAAAATTGAAACGATTTATAGGAAAAACTACTGCTGAAAATATTATCAAATCGTTGATCAATTGAAAATACCCAACTAAGTCGTTGACAAGTTGCAAATCAAGCTGACCAAGAGTGAGATTATGGAGGTTAGGAGTAAAAGGGAAGCTTAAGCATTTTATTTGGAAATGCTGGCATAGCATTTTACCCACCAAGGATCGACTTATCAAGAGAGGGATTGAAGAGGATCCTGTGTGCAAAATGTGTGGGGAGCCGTTTGAAACTCTGGCGCATGTTTTACTTCATTGTAGACGTGCACAGTATGTTTGGAAAATTGCAGTAATACAGTGGGAGAATGTTAACTTGCATGAGCTTTCATTTCAGGACTGGTGGATTCAGATTAGTACGGGAATGAAGGGAGGCAACTGGAAGGAGAAAGTACAATTAGTAGTTTATATCCTATGGATGCTCTAGAAATCTAGAAATCTATGGATTTTCCAAAATAAGTGGAGAGAGAAGAGTGTTGATGTAGATTTGGCATTTGCCGAATGGAGAGAATTTCAAATGGCCAAGACATGTGGTTAGTCATCTAGTTGTAAAGAAGGGGTAAGGGGGGTACTATATATAGTCGATAGAGTTACTGTTTTATGATTAGAACGGTTACACTATTCACTATATAGGTAGTATGTTTAGTTCTTAATTAAGGGAGTAAGTTTCGTGGTGTAGCTTATTCGTGGGCTGAAACTCGCACAGAGTATTCAGTCGCTTCATTACCATTTTGTATCATTGTTTTGTTCCTTTGAAAATATTAATACAACTATCGTTTTAAGTTAAAAAAAAAAAAAGTGAGATTGTCAATTTGAAAATGGTATAGAGGATAACAATGAGCTATAAAGCACTAACATTACCACAAGAATCAAAAGTGGATCATTTGAGAGACAAGCCAATATTCTAAAAATTATTCTTAGTCCAGTGTAACTTTGAAATTGTATGATCAGTGTTACAATATTCAACTTCTCTATGCTAGATTCAAGAAACCGTGGTTGCTCTTTGATCTTCAAGAAATCAAACTAGGGTCATTGAAAATTACAAACCCAGATGTAGAACATGGAGTATTAGAACAAGTAGGCCAATCAGCATCAGAATAAATAGCATCTCGTTGAAGAATGCGGAGTATTGGAACAACCAACCAAAACAGCATCAGAATAAGCAGCAGCAGAATAAACAATTGTAGAACGCGGAGTATTATAACAACCAACCCAATCAGCATCACCACCATCAGAATAAGCAGTAAGAGTGCCGGTGGACAAATAGCAAAGAGTATGACCATGACTATAGTACCAGCTATATACACGCAAAACATAGCTTAATTTCAAGTAGATGAGAAGTACCAGGAACATGCATATATTGACTGAGAATTGTACAAGGAAAAAAACCGAGGCCTAAATCGGGTGATTTCAATAATCAACTACCCATTTCAGAAGCCATTTGAGGAGAGAGTGACAGTAGACATCAGGACTAACCAAACATGCTTTCAAGAACCTGCTTAGTGCTTACAAAACAGAAAAACATGCAACCAACCAACCATGGATAAAGGAAAATCTTCATCTCTTGTCATCAAGAATATACAGGACTCTACTCAAAATCAACTTAAAAAGGCACTACCAAGCTATATTAATGGTCATTAAGTTTGGCAGATAGCATTTACTAAAAGAAGCAGATATAAGAAACTAAAAAACTAGTGGACAAAACACACTCCAAATATAATAGGACAATTTCAATGAATTTCCTAGGGAAATATCTGTAGGTTACTACTATACACAACTTGTCCCCTTTGATAGTTGCCTCACATGAGGAACAGATCTTTAACCAGTTGTAGTGGCTTCAAACTATTAACTACTTGGGTCATAGTTGGACTGTCTTCTCCAGATGGTTTTATGCAGTGCATACCCAATTCAGTTAATGAAATAGCATCTGATGCATAATAACCCCATTCTGACTGCTCCAGGCTTTTGTGGACAAGTGAAGTGCCCGGATTGTACTCTTTTTGGGTCCACTCATCAAGAGGAGGAAAGTTCCTACCTAAATCTTCCTTCTCAACAACTTTCTCGGCTATCATCCCCATAAGGATAACACCAAAAACGAAGACACCACAGCACGGATGCAACAGACCACCTACAAGGCATATTAACCATGTATTAGCATAATTCAACACATTTGCTCCACTAGTTCTAGCAGAAAGCAAGGGAAGACTCAACAAAACAATAGGTGCAGATTATGATCCATGCTCTTCGGTGCTGCATGTGATCGATTAAAGAATGCTTAAGGACAGAATAACTTTCTGACTTTGGGGGTACACCCTACTGATGTGGTAATAATGGAACCATCTACCAACTTTATTTTCTGCATAGAACATGGGTTTAAAGTTGTTTTACATCACAAAGGGCACTTAGGTTAATTGCTATTCTGAAGTTATTACTCTTGTGGTGATTATGGATTGTGTGTAAACACATTTTCTAATGTAAAGGTTATAAGATAGAAATTGTCTTGTGAATGCAAAAAGTTATTTTGAGAAGCGGAAGAAAACATTCTAAGTAACAATTCATACACAGCTGTACTCAGCATCTTTTGCGCTCCGATATAAGAAATAAATTTCATAAAATTCTTCTAGAGCTGGTAATTGAATATTGTTGTCATGATATCAAAAAAATCTACCAAAACTAAATAAGATTCATTCCCTGAGCGAAATATGAACCCAATAAATGCCAATATATATAGATATAAAAAGAAAAAAAAAAGAAACCAAAGGTAATATTGAATAAATGAATGAATAGAAAGTTGAAACTAGTAACCTGTCTGCTATCGTAACTTATGCCCGACAGGCCCAACAGAGATGATTCACAAATAACAGATTAAAGCATTTTCATCTACTCTATGAAGCAGCAGAGAGTTTTTAGAACTTTTTAATACCCAATCCAGCAAGACAAGGAACAACATGTGGAACACGCAGAACAGATAACGAGGATCAAAGCAAGAGAAGTTTCAGAGGCAACAAAACAATTATAAACATTAAGCTAGTGATCCCTGAACCAGAAAATGAAGTAATGGGCTACAGCTACATACACCTAAGATATTGGAAATCAGCATAACCTGCAGATGGCCAAATAAGTTGCTTAAAGAAGCTTAAATCACCAATGATCCCTCCACTCAAGCAATCCAAAGTCAAAAAGTATTGCGATCAGCGTCTAATTAGAATTAGAACTTCAGATCATAATCAGCAAGACAAAAATAAATAAGATAAGATAAAAGCTATAACATCTCAGATAAGGCTCATGTTTGAGAGATCTAGCCACCAATCTACTCCCATGGTCAAGCATTATATGTTGTGGGTCAAGACAAAGCACCACATAAGGCTTTTCTTGACTGTGTAAAAAGTCAAGGAGCTGGGCAAATTTAAAAGCAAGCCAGATCCTCTGAATCCAATTGAAATCATCTGTTTTCATGCAAGAAAATATTTAATATGCTGAATGATGATATAGTAAAACTCCTAGTCAAATTTATTAATACAATACAATTTCCTAAAATGAGTTACAAATACAAAAGGAACTACAAATATAATGAAGGTATGCTGCAATGTTGGCAACATCCTCCAAAAAATAACCAATGGGATAAACTCTTACTTAGCGAAGGGCATCAGTAAAGACAGAAAAATTAGTAGATTTTTCTTCTCCAGAACATTGCAAGCCATTTTCCAACTGAAAAAGTTTAAGGACAAATATGAAGTACCTACCTTTCATCATCATGTTTGCAAGGTATCAAGAGGATCAAGATCATAGACAATGCCCCTCGGATTTTTAAAAGGACAGTCTTGAGAATAACCACATTAAAGAAACAAATTACAAACCAACTCCATCAAAATAAAGATCAAGAAAATAAAATAATGAAATCATCCCCATGCATGTCAGAATGATACTACACACATTTTTGTACAATTCATTCATATGATAACATTCCACAACAAGAAATAAAATGCACCCACTTCGCTCTACTCCAGCCCCAGCCACAGCACCGCTGTATCATTTAGGGCTTTCACAAAATTGTTGAACATTCCTGCTGGGGCTACCCTACCATCTCCTTCGGAAATAAAAATAGGAACCTGACCCTGACCCTGACCCTGACTGCCATAGAAGATTAATACAAACTAAATGCGTAAAAACACGCTTTATTTTTACGCCTTGATTCTAACGTAGAGATATGTGTATACGTACCCGATGAGGGTTTAGGGATTTTATCAATGGAAGGTTTGAAGAAGAGAATACGATGAAGTACGTACAAAGGCTTTGCTTGCTCTAGCTTCGTCTCCCCATCCTCGTCAATTGAGATCGTGGCTAAGGACACAACCCCCCCCCCCCCCCCCCCCACCCGCCATTGCTGAAAAGTAACCCCAACACTCCATGGTAGAATCCCTGGATTTTGATTTTGATTTTGATTAATCCCTCTGCTAGAAGCTGTTTGGTTAGGAATCGGAGGGATTATTGATCTATCCTTCCTTGTCAGAGCTGGAATTTAATTTTAATAGTATTAGAGAATTATGGGAAACTTTGCAATGATTAGAGTGTAAATTTTGATAATAATGTGCGTAATTTTTCTCTAATATTTTCCTGAGAAAATTTGTAGAATGCAATGATTAGAGTTTCACGGTCGATAATTCTGTCTTTGCCCAGTTGCTCTACTCTTGATTCATAATTCTCAGGCATTCCAACCCAAACTCAGTATGATAGTAGAGCATTATAAGCAGTGGATCCCACGACTAGGAGTGAAAGCCTGTGTTTAAAGCTCTATAACTCAGATCACAGCAGCATAAATAAAGTTTCTAATTCCAAAACTAGTGCAACTAAGAACAGAAGACATTGAAGTGATATCCTGTAGATCGGGAGTTCAAAACATGCGAACTAAAGGAGAATTAGCCTAGCGATACACAAAAATACAGGTTAACTACCGATCTCAGAAATAATTCGAGGTGAGGAATTACAATCAATTATTGCTTTTCCCTGACAGAGTGACAGTGCAGTATCTCTTCAATCTTCATGAATCCCATTATAACAAAGGTTTTTATAAATCAACACCTGAGGCAACACCAAGCTAGCTTTTGGTAGTCATGACGACTTCCGAAGCAAATGGCTTCTACTAAACATGCAAAGATAATAAGTGAAAGCTACAAGCAAGCATCTACAACAAAATGTACTCCGTCCAGACGAATAACAATGCCAATGCGTTTGGATAGGGAAACATTTGAAATTCTTCTGACAAGGTTACAATAGCTTTTACTTGCTTCCCACAAGTAACAGATCTTTAACAATCTGTAATTTCCTCAAACCATTTCCAACTCCCGCCATGGTTGGAAGGTCCGCTTCATATGATTGTATGCAGCGCATGCCCAATTCAGTTAATGAAGAAGCATCTGATGCATTATAACCCCATTCTCAATCCAGGCTTTTGTGGACAAGTGAAGAGTCAGGCTTGTACTCCTCCTGGGCCCAAAGATCTAGAAAAGGAATGCACCTACTCAAATCTTCCTTCTCAATAACCTTTTTGGCCATCATCCCAATAAGATAACACCATAAATGTAGACATCATAATGCGGAAGCAGCATACCGCCAGACCCCCACAAGCACAGTTAACCATGTATAAGCATAATTTACTATACTCAACAGGTTCCAGAAAAGAGCCAGGAAAACCTCACACAAAAAATAAATATATTAAACTCCATACGGTTCTGTGCTGGATGCCATCTGTGAAACTAGTTGAAAAATTCCCAGGAAACTACAACTTTTTGGGCATTAGATTCAAACAATTCAGGAGAAAAAAAAAAGCTATTTTGGATATTCAAGTCTTTGTTAAAGTATATGTCACAGAAACAGATTTTCGTGCTCAGTACTATCGAAGGTTTTTTTTAATCATGGAGTGCATTAGGCAATTCTTTTATTGTGGTCAAGCTCTATCTTCTTCTGGTACCTAGTCTCTGTTGTGTTCCCAGTTAAGAAATAAACTTTTATGAAATTTTCTCCAAGTGCTGCAAATTGCATATTGTTGTTATGATATTAGAAGAAAAGAAACTTGACCAAATTTCCATAGAATTCATACACTGATAAATATGGACCCAATAAAAGCAAAAAGAAAAGGCAATGCAAAAATGTTGAAACCAACAGTTTAATATACCATCCTAACTAAAAGCCAATGGGACTGATGTATAAATAACAGCTAAAGTATTTTCATCCTAGAACTTTGAAACGGTAAATGTGTCCCTTAAGCTTTCCAATCCAGGACAAAGAAAAATGTGCAGTACACATAGATCCAATAAACATGATCTCAGAAAGGAAAATTTCTGAGGCAATTCAAGAAAAGATTAAAACAATAAGCTAGTGATTTGTTGAACCCGAAAATGAAGGAATATAACTATATATGCATACCATTAACATATTGTGGATCAGCATAACCTTGAGGTGGCAGAAGAACTTTTTTATGAAGCTTAATTCACCAATGATCCCTCCACTCAGCAATCACAACTTCACAAGTCAGAGTATTGGATTGAGCATCTAGTTAAAATGAAAACTTGGTCAGAATCATAATTACAAAACAAAAGCATAATTCAACAATTATTGGTCATATATCTGAAATCTCAAATCTCTAGCCACAAATCTACTCACATGGTCAAGCATTATATGCTGTGAGTTGAGACAAATTACCACATAATGTTTTTCTTGAGAGTGTAAAAATTCAAGGAGCCAGGCAAATTTAAGAACAACCATGATCCTCTGAATCCAACAGAAATCATCGGTCCACAGATGAGGGATGGCTTGGGTGATAAAGTGGGAGGGAATGTAACAAGTTCGAGACCTCCCAGTTGGGGGAACAGAGAAGAAAAAGATTAAAAAAAAAATCATCTGTCCACAAGGAAGATAAAATATTCTTAGATAAAGTAGGTTGAATGATGATATAAGAAACCCCTAGTCAAACTTTTAATACAAAGTAACTTCATCCAATGCAGATACAAGTACAAAAAGAAACTAAAAATATAATGAGTGGGTATGCAGCAATGTTGGCAGTATCTACCCAAAAATTTTCTCAGACATTAAACTGTTAAATAATGAAAGACAGCAATAAAGACCAAAAAGGAAAATCTTCTCCAAACCATTCCAAGCATTTTTCTCTTTGCATAAATTCAAGCACAAATTGAATCACCTTTGATCGTCATGTTATGCAAGGTATCTAATGGATCAAGATCATAGACAATGCCCCTGAGATTTTCCTCAGGGCATTTACCAATCACATTTAGGGGGCGCTTGGTATAAATGGTGGGTTTAGGAATGGAATGGATTTGTGGAATGGAAAGGTTTGGAATAAAATGGAATGATAATAATTATGTTGTTTGGTATTATTTTGTAATGGAATGGAATAGATTTTATATTAAAATTATAATAAAAATAGTATTTTACATTATATGATATTTAACAAATTATATCTTGTTCAAAAAATAGTCAAAGTGCATGTCAATTTGTAGAGAAAAATATTTTCTATAAATTAGTGAAATTTGTTTTTAAAAAAAATTAAAAAAAATAGTAAAATGGGGGTTGCAAACCATGGGGGGTTTGCAACCCCCATGACAAGTGGCGCGCGCCCATTGGGCTTGCGTCACTTCAATGTTGACCAAGACCAAAGCCAACACCCACGTTTGTGGGTTTTGAGAAAAGGAGGGGGAGGGGGCAGGTTTTGATCAAAACCATGGAGGAGGGTTTTGATAAACCCAAACCCACAAACCAAACACTCATTTTTGGTCCATACCATTCCATTCCCCTCCCAAACCCTCATACCAAACGGCTCCTTACAGAATTTGGAGGAGAAGCTATAGGTTCATCCTTCAAGAACCTTAATTCTTCCTGCAGAAGGAAAAACAAAAGTAAGCAAAACTGTTATGGTGTCATCTGAAACAACAGTAAGTAAAACGTTGACCAAGTTGAGAACCAACATTGACAAATATGTAAGGCACATGAGAATCCTCCAAGTCATCCGCTTTCTCAGTAAAGATCTTCACAACCACATTTTGAGACATTTTGCCAAACTGAATCTTTCCACGATAAACCTCACCAAACAGGGCGGGACCAATTCTATTTGCCACATCAAAGTTGTCTCAAAATGACCTTAAATGCTTTGATGTGAATACAAGCACCTCTGCAAAATCCTTTTCGCTATTATAGGAGGCCCCTAGTGATTCCAATAACAACATTAAAGCAACATATTACATTCAAACTACACAAAAACATATGATCAGGAAATCGAAAATTGAATGAAACTTTTCATTTGCAGAATGATATCATAAGCATTTTTTTCCATTATATCACCTGTGCTTTCACAAAAATTACTTGATTAAGCCCACTGGCGCTAACCTTCTTTCCACAATTACTATAAAATAAATAAGATACGAACAAGCTTTTGTTCATCCGTCTTTGATGCTTTGTTATAGTAGATTTGTGCATACTTGGTGAGAATTTTGCGATTTCATCAACGGAAGGGTTGAACAAGAGAGTACGATGGAATATGTCACCAGGATTTTCTCGGACGCATTTCATCTCCCTATCCTCTTCAGCTAAAATCGAACCTAAGCCCCCCACCGCCGCCATTGCCAAATTATACTTTATGTCAAGCCAGAAAAATGAAAGAAAAATGAATGCATTACCAAATAAAAATTACAAAAAAAAAAAAATATCATCTTACCAGACAAACAAAAAGGCTCTGCATTAATTATCGCATGAAGGTTTAGGAGAGAAAGGCTAAGGCTCAGATCAGTGAAATTAGGTCAGGCCAGAGAATTGGTGATACCGCCATGGCTACAAGACCGGTTGCACAAGAGAAACAGAGGGAGAGAAGAGACCCAGATGGATACTCTCAACGCCCTCCTCTCCTCCTTTGCCTTCCAGGTTGCCCCGCCAAGATACGGCTCAAATAGCCTCAATTGCCTGACCCGCTTGCTCAGAGTAAATAATCATCACAGCCTTAACAGAAGCAGCCGTCAGTGAAATCACAGTGTTGGTTTGGTTCCATGAGCAAATTGAAGGTCGCTTGGTTCAACCCCGGAGAAGTAGATGTAATTAACCAGAAGAATAACAGTTTAAGGGCTGTTAGGATTTTAATGGGGAAGAAATCATTGGCTAAAACAGAGAGGGGCAACCCTTCAGGAAATCCCATCTCACTGTTGCCTCATTCCTCTGAGCTGAAATTGAAGGCACCCAGATTGAGGAAATGGAAAGGAAAGGAAATGATGGGCATACAGAATCAAAGTTCAGACAGAGAGCTCCGGAGAGGGAGATACTCCCATTCCTTGATTCTGTTGTCTTTGTCCACAGCCACATTCGTCCTGCCATCGAGCAGGCTGTGTTTGGATTTAAGTTCATTTGAGACTTGGGAGTCGAGTTTTTTAGAGAGTCCATTTGGGTTTTATACTTTGATTAGGCCCCTGAAGATGATGGTAAAGTAATGTTGAAACCAAAAAACCAATATATTTAAAGCCTAAAAATTAACTGGACGAGTGTATATGAAACAATAAAGATTGATAATAAGAAGATTTACTATCAAAGGAGAATAAAAAATGATGCAAGTGCAAGAAAAAGAAAAAGAAAAAGAAAAAGAAAATCATGCTGGAAAAGTGGATAGTTTGATAGAAAATATATAAAGATTGCCCTTTTACATTTTGTAGAGGATTAATGGAAGACGTTAGTATTCAAACATTTGGGAAGGAAAGATATAAATCGTTCCAAAATCCCTCCCTTTGAAGACGGGTACGAATTAGGAATGACAAATTCACATCTTTCCAGGAGTGATTTCTATATTTAGATATTGACAGATATCAATGTAATGGAACAAAGACAGTAATAAAATGATATCTATTCTTCAAATTCGACTGCACTGAGTTGCAGTTCATCAACAACAAAGCAACAACAGGGAGGGTATGAGTTAGCTGTTTATGGATATCTCATGAGAATTCCCCGAAGACCAGTACAGTTCCAAACATACACTTGGCATGCATCATATTAACAGGCACTACATGTCGTCTGTGACTAATTTGGCCTCCCACAGATACTGAAGATGAACCGTTCTCATCCTTTCCATCATAAGCAGGTGACGGCTTAAACGATGCAAGGCCTAGTCTTTGACAATAGAGTGGACTTCAAAGATCTCTGGCAGGTGAAGCATAGTACGTTGATGATCCTGAAAGGCAGAGAGCTCAAAGTCTGAAACAATCCTGGAAAGAAGACAAAGGAAATATACAAACAAGTCATCCAACATCAAAACCCTACCCTTGCCATGCATCAGGTATCCATCGAGCAATAACATGAGCTACCCATCAAACACCAGGACAGAACTTGATTCACCATTAATAAACACAAATATAAATAAACTGACCTCAATAACATCTAAACAACTAGAAAAGAAGCAACAAAATGGAGTAATAGAACCTATGAACCATTACCAGAACAACGGCAATGTAGATCATGGGTTGCACAGGAAAGAAGTCACTAAATCTTATGAAACTAAAGCAAACTCCAAAATCAATCAGAACAAGTTGTGAAACAAGTAGAAACATTGTTGACACTCTGCTAGATTTATCTGAGGCTCCACATGATATTGACCAGCATCTTTAAGAACAATACTTAATCTTCCAAAAGGTGACCAACTGAAGTTCTTTCATATGTATGTTTAAACTCTACAACCTAGCTACTCAAATCTCACCACTGTAAAACTTATCTCCATTTAACTAAGAGTTCAATCATTAACTCAAAATTCAGAAAAGGGCTGAGATTGAAACAGCTAAAATTCGCTGGATCAAATGAGAGCTCTCTCGCAACCACAAAACATGAAAACAGGACTGAACCCTCAAATAATTCCTTACCGCTGCTAAGTTCATTAGAAATTTCTATTATTCTTTGCATAAATATACATTTGAAGAAGGCCTCTATATCCCTCATATCACTATGGCATGAAAAATCATAAAAGCTTAAAATGAAGAAGCATCTTTCAAGCTTGACCAGACAAAATTCAAAACAAGCTCACTTTTATCTAAACTCTAAAGCTATGCACGTTTGAGCCTCAACTAGGATCTAACCAGGAAAATGAAGAACCAAGATCAGAATTCATTTCAGTTGATGACAGTTTTAATTCAGCCAAAAACTAGTTACCTAACCTAAAAATTGATCTTTGGATATAACGATACAAGGATTTCTAACATTTCTTGAGTGTAAAAGAAATTTCCAACCAAACAAAACCTTAGCTGTACCAAGGGAGAAAATCATACGTGACCATACTGCAAATATCAAAAGATAAAGAAGTTTAGCCACACAAACACCAACTCTAACCTGATTTTGCCCAGCGACGCATTAGGATATGACTTTTTCTTTGCCTATTTTTCAAACTAAAGTTCAACTATACTGCTTCAAATGCATACCACGTGAAACCGGCTCGAGTCTTTCCTAAAAATACTCCCAATAAGCTATAACATATCCTTTGAGTTTCTTGTATATTCCATCAGAAACGAGAACGACACAAAAGAAGTAAAGTGTACACCATTGAGTGTAAAAATCCTAAAGATTCAACATTTTGACATGCATGTTATGCTAATATCACAGGAGCTTGGATTAACGAGGAATTGACCTTTAAGTTCACAAATGTGCATTCACCAAAAGAAGTGTCCATATAACCAATTCAACAAGGAGAACTGAAGATTTAGGCTTTTTGAAAATCAACAAAACCCCAAATGTCTGAATCTTATGTAGCATTCACAATGCATCCAAACATAAATCTAAAGACAGTATTTCGAACTCGGAAGAACAAATATTTTACCAAAATGATCTCATTTGGAGCAAAAGCCAACAACCCGCCCCCAAATAGATATATATATATATCACTCGTAAACAGAAAAATAGCAAGAGAAACAAAATTACAAGGCTCAGATCAGTATAATTAGATCAGGCCAGAGACTGTGACACCGTCATGGCTGCAAAATCCGGTTGCATCAAGATTGCCATCCGGGTTGCCCCGCCAAGATACGGGTCAACTTTGCCTCAATGCCTGACACTTGCTCCGAGACCATGAATAATCATCATCACAGCCTTTGCGTCCTTTCTATTAACGAATTTATATCATGCATAATGCATTGCAGGCGAATATCCCACAACATCAAGAGGGCTCGTTTGATAAAACAGCATGCTTCCTGAGTTCAAAGAAAAGCAGGCAAATTTGGAACAATACTAGTAATAGTAGTAGTAACAATGACAACTTCAGAGGAGATTAATTAATGTTGTACTTCCAAGTTCCAAGAAATTGAAGGGCTGTTGGTAAAATTTTGGAGAAAGGAGAAATCATGGGCCAAACGGAGAGGGGGCAACAACCCTCGCAGAATTCCCATGTCTTCACTCTCCGTGGCCTCATTCTCAGTCTCGGAGCAGAGAGACATTCTTTGGTCCCAAGCGCAACTGCCTTTTTTATGGGGAAATTTGCAAAGATAGCACCTTTAAAGAGAGGGGGCAACAACCCTCACAGAATTCATATGTCTTCACCCTCTGTGGCCTCATTTTCAGTCTCGGAGCAGAGAGACATTCTTGGGTCACAAGAGCAACTAAGGGAAATTTGCTAAAATAGCACAAATGAAATACAGCAACTGAACAAAATTTATTGTCAAACTAACATGTCAAGTTAGTTTGATGTTAATTTGACCGCGTCAAAATAACTTAAATGACCCTAATTACAAACTACGAGAAATATCGCGTCTAAACCAACATTTCATGTTTTTTTGGCTTTATTCTTTCACTTCATCATGCCTGTTCAAATTTCTCAACTCTTTTTTTTTTCTTTTCAAATTTCTCAACTCTTTTTTTTTTCTTTTTTTATCGATTCAACATCTCACTTCATACAATTCATAATCGTCCATATCAATAACATATATGAAAAAAATACAATAAATTAGGGTTTTGTTTAATTTTTTATATAATTCCAATTGCGATTGGTTTAAAAACTTAACAATTATGCATATTTTATTACATAAAATGTTTTTTGTTTAAATTTAAACTGAATTTACATGATAAATTGATCGAGCATAAGTCGAAAAACAGTCTAAAATTTTTCACTATTTCTCAAACATCATGTCTAGCACGTGCTCAAAATAATCAAACATTGATGAATGATGAGCACTTGTCGAGCACCTATTCAAGTAATTCTCGAGCACATTATTATAATCGAGCACCTACTTGAGCATGCCTCGAACACTTAGGTAGCACTTAGTATAAATGGTAGGGTTAAAAATGGAATGGATTTAATAGAAGGAAATATTTGGAATGAAATGGAATAATAGTAATTATGTTGTTTGGTATTATTTTGTATGGAATAAAATAGATTTTATATTAAAATTTAATATTAATATTATAATAAAGATATTGTTATTTTACATTATATTATATTTAAGAAAATCATATCTTGCACAAAAAATAGTTAAAGTGCATGTCAATTTGTAGAGAAAAATATTTTCTACAAGTTGGTAAAATTTGTTTTTAGAAAAAGAAAAAAAAAGTGAAATGGTGGTTGGAAACCAGTGGTGGGTTTGCAACCACCATTACATGTGGCGGGTGCCCAATCAGCTGCTGACAGACGTTGCAACTGCAAAATTTTTTTTTTAAAACATATTAAAAACGATGTTTTTTTGAAACCTTTCCCACCCAAACCCAGGGGAGGTGAGTTTCAACAAAACCCACACCCAAAGGTTTTATTCCATTCCCCTAAATCCAAATCCACCAACCAAACAATCATTTTTTACCCCATTCCATTCCATTTTCCCCCAAACCCACCAACCAAATACCCCCTTAGTTATGCTCGAGCACTTACTCGAGCATGTACCGAAATCTAGTCAAGCACTTACTTGAGCACGGGTCAAACACTTACTCAACTAGATGCTTGTCCATGCTTGAGTCACAACTAAGTGCTTGAGGCATGCTCGAGTAAGTACTTGACAAGTATTCATCATTCATTAATGCTCGATTATTTTGAGCACATGCTCGACATGGTGCTCAAGAAATAGTGAAAATTTTTTGACTCTTTTTCGACCTATGCTCGACCAATTTCTTATGCAAACCTAGTTCAAATTTAAACAAAAAACACTATTTGATAGAATATGCACCATTGTTACGTTTTCAAACTAATCGCAATCAGAATTACATCAAAAATCAAACAAAACCCTAACTTATTGTATCTACTGGTGTACGTGCCATTGATGCAAACGACTATGGATTGTGTGAAGTGAAATATTGAATCGATGAAGAAGGAAAAAAGAATGGGTAGGAAAATTCAAACAGTCGCAATGAAGTGAAGAAGAATGAAACATTACTTTAGGCGTGATGTTTCTCATTGTTTGTAAATAGATGGTTATTTAGGTCTTTTTACTTGGTCAAACTACATTTACTTGCTATTTTGGCAATAAATTTTTACCAGCTGCTATATTTCATTAACTCACCTGAAAATGTGCTATTTTTCTAAATTTTCTTTATTTATGTGATCTCCATTTTTTCCTTTGAGTAAATATATATTTTTTTTCACTTATAGTTTTCTTTTCTCTCAAATTTAGTCACTATATTTATTTTTATCAAAAATTCCTCAAAGTACTCCACTCCATCTAATACGTCAAAGCCACTCACTCCGTCTAATAGGTTCGTTAAGTGCGATAAAAAGAAAGACACGCACGATGCACGCATTTTTGCCATGAACATAAGTATAATTTCATCTTTAAGTGCAAATTTCCTTGACAAAAGCAGTTGTCTTCCAACTTCATCTCCTCTCACACTTGATAGTTGAATTTCTTCATTCTACCTACAATCTTCAACCTAGTAGAAACCCAATCTTCAACTCATAATTTGTCAACCCACAATTTTCATCCCAGTTGAAACCCTATGCAACAACAGGGACAAAAAATCCAAACAAACCCAAATGAAGAGATTGTAGACCGAGCCCAACCTTGAAGCCACTATAATGGATTGGAAAATAAGGAACCAGGAAAGTAGGAAAGGCTACTAGGGGGGACGTATATGTGGATTCTTACATGATTTATAGTGATTCTCGAACATTTTATATGGTATTGCGACTAGGGATCTGTGTTGGAATATTAAATAGCAAATTGCATTATGGACAATTATGTGAAAATTTCTGGGTTTAAAAAATGATGTGGTCCAAACCCATGTGCCAAAAAAAAATCAAATTTTTTCTGTTAAAAATTCTATGTGGTCCAAACCCTTATCAGGAAAAATGATATATATGTGGTCCTACATGCAATTTTTGTGTCCTAAAATCCATATTACATTCACTTATTTGGCAATGTTGTATATTCGTTGATTCCCATGTCGTAAATGTTACTTATGTTGTTTGCACTATTATTATGGATTCTGTGGGCAACACCATTATTGATACTTTCACTGTTGATGTCTTTTTGTTTTAATTTGCATACTCATATGGTACTATATTCACCATGGTGTACAAATTGTTCGAGACAAATATAAGAGCTAAAGTGATGGTGAGGCTAACTATATGGACTTATGTGATGCAAACAGGTTTTACTTATATGAACTGAATTAAATGTTGAAAGAGTTAAGGCATTCGAAAGACATTGTGGTGTAGTACTATTACATTGACTTGATTGGGGATATCAATGATGGGTTGAGAGAATTACAAACCGACGAGAATGTTAGGAAATTTTGTGCCTGGATAGAACATTATAAAGTGATGGAAGTTTACCATGAAACACAAGATGGAGGATGAAATAAAGGAAATGGAAGAACAACCACTCACAACATACCCATTGTTGAACGAAAAAGTGACGTGGTGATAGAAGAGATTGAGAAAGAACAATGTGCAAATAAGAACTCTGATGATGCACATAATGCATTGGCTATAGTGCCAATAGGGACTCAATTTGGGATGTGGGAAACATTTGAGCATTCTGGTTTAAGACATTTTAGAATCTACCACGATACACCTCTTGGTGAATGGAGTTTTTTTCTTGGTTGAATGGTATTTTGTTAATGTATTGTGTTAGACAAATGAAAATGATGCTAAGATTAGAGAGATAGTAAACAAAGGGCAATTCGAGCGTATAGATGATGGCGGAACTACTAGGGGAAGTAGTGGCAGTCATCACAATGAAGAAGGAGGTGGGATTGACACAAAAGAGAATGAGCAATTAGATTTTCGCAATGAAGGTAAGCTAGTAGTATGAAATTCTGAATTCCGTG
The DNA here is from genome assembly GCA_020080225.1 of Gynochthodes officinalis. NCBI lineage: Eukaryota > Viridiplantae > Streptophyta > Magnoliopsida > Gentianales > Rubiaceae > Gynochthodes > Gynochthodes officinalis. The sequence continues at coordinate 11,404,411 of CM034615.1, read as the reverse complement.
TCTATTGGTGTATATTAATGTGACGAATGTGCAAGAATGCAAGAAGGCGATGAGAAATCTAATAGAATGGATATGAAAACTGATACTTTGTATGGATATGCAGAAACAAGTGATGAAGGTATGTCATATATCTTAGGCAATTTAGGGTTTAAGGTCACTGTATGGTTGGTCATTGAACTTTTATTGGGTCCTAAATTCAGTCACTAATCTTTTTATGTATTATCATATTTAGTCACTGAACTTTTTAGTTAGTCACATATTAAGTCACTAAACTTTTGGTTCAGTCGCAATTTAAGTTACTGAACTTTTATGCAGTCCTAATTTTAGTCACTCACAAAACTTTTATATGATAACCAAACCTAGTCAATTATTTTTTTCTACAATAAGGTTTTGGTTAATAAACTCTTGTGTTATATGCCAAGACTAAATCAGGTATCAAATGTACATATTGAGGAACCTGCTTGTGAAGGGAATAAGAACACACGGGATCACCCATCACATAGAAATGAAAAAGATACTAAGCAATTGCACAGAAAAAATGTGGAGAATGTTATTGTTGAGGAGGACATAGAGTTAGACGGTGATGAGGGTTCAAATACAGACAGTGAAACTGATTCAAATGATGATATTGATCAGGAGGGTTCAGATTTGGACTTCCAAAATCCTGAATTTTATGACCCAAACACTAGAAGAGAAGGTCAAACAAGGACTCAAGAAGCAATCCAAAATTTATGAGGTTTTATTGCTTTCTTAGGTTGCTAAAGCAGGGGTTCAAGTTTGGAAGTCGCCCTATAATTTTCTTGGATGGGTGCTTCACCAAAGGGCCATATCCTGGCCAGATCCTCAAAGCTATAAGAGTTGATCCAAACAATGGCTGGTGGCCCATAGTATGGGCAGTCGCGAAGAAAGAATTCATGGAGTAGTGGACATGGTTTATAGAATTAGGGATAATATACAAAAATGGCCCGAACTTTGACTCTTGTAATAATTTTAACCTGACATTTCAATTTTAACAATACAGTACCTGAACTTTTCAATTTGTAACAATTATGGCCTTGGTCAAAATTGATGACGTGGGTCAACCCAGTCAACCATTAAAGTTGAAAAAAAGACAAAAAAGCCCTCCGATATAAAGCATAGAGTTTAAAATTCTAAAATAAATTTTTAAAAAGACAAAAATTTAATAAAATTATTTACACTATATAATAAAAAATTTTAAACTAAAAAAAATTAAAGATGAAAATTTACTAAAATTTAAAGACAAAAATGACACAAAATTGATATAGTTAAAAATTTTTTATTAACTTTTTAAAAGAAAAAATTTAATAAAATTATGTAAAATTTTGTTAAAAATTTTAATGCAAACAGACAAAAAATTATTATATGATACTTTGATTTTTAACTTCAATTTTTTTTTATAGATACTTTGTTTTTTAACCTCAAAATTTTTTGTCATTTTTGTCTCTAAATTTTATTAAATTTTCATCTTTAAATTTTATTTTTTTGTTTAAAAAAATTTATTATATAGTGTAAATAATTTTATTAAATTTTTGTCTTTAAATTTTGTCTTTTTTGTCTTTTTAAAAATTTATTTTAGAATTTTAAACTATATGCTTTATATCGGAGGGCTTTTTTGTCTTTTTTCCAACTTTAATAGTTGACTGGGTTGACCCACGTCATCAATTTTGACCGAGGCCATAATTGTTACAAATTGAAAAGTTCAGGTACTGTATTGTTAAAATTGAAATGTCAGGTTAAAATTGTTACAAGAGCCAAAATTCATGCTATTTTTGTATATTATGCCATAGAATTATTGGTCAACAACCTAGAGATTGAGAACTTCCATCATTACACATTCATGTCAAACCAGCAGAAGGTAATCTCCCTACACATTGACCAATGTTCTTTTTTTGTTTGTCAAAAAAAAAAACCATGAAGTGACCAAACCTGGGATTGTATTAAAAGTCTAGTGACCAAACTTATGACTGTGCTAAAAATTCAGTGATGAAACTTGGGATTGCACTAAAATTATAATGACCAAATATGGGACTATATAAAAATATGGTGACCAAATCCAAAACTGTATAAAAGTATTTTCAATGACAAATCTGTGCACTCTTTGTAGAGGTTGGCCAGAGCTATAATAGATTTAATGCCAAATAGCAAACAAAGATGCTATGTGCATCATTTGTACAGAAATTTCAAGAAAAAAATCTTGAAAAGTTGTTAAAAACTCCCTTGTGAGCCTTGGCTAATGTAACAACCCTTGGGTTGCATGAGGCCGAATTGGATTCACTGAAAGAGTTTGATCAAGATGCATATGAGTGGATTAAGAATGCACCTCACTTGAAACACTGGTGTAAGGTATTTTCCTCTAAAAGTACTAAATGTGACACTTTAGTAAACATGTGTGAGTCATTCAATTTCAAGATTTTGGAGGCGAGATAAAAATCTATAATTGGATTGTTAGAGGACATTAAGACCTCTGTGATGACTAAGATTCGGGAAAGGGCTGAGAGGATGAGGAAATGCACTTCTGTTGTTGGACCAGTGATCGGAAACATCATTAGTAATAGAGTAAAACATTCAAAAAGTTGGAGGGTGATTTGTAATGGCATTTAAGGGTACGAGGTTGAAAACTCTAAGGGGAACAATATATGGTCTAAACAATAGGACATGTATCTGCAGGAGATGGCAACTCAGTGTCATGTCTACATGCCATTCCATGCATTCATAAGAATAAGGAGGACGTTGAAAATTACATAAATCAATCCTATAGCAGGGCACTATTCCTGCAATTGTATAAGTATGTGCTTTTTCCTATTAATGGCCAAGCATTATGGCCAAAAATAGGGAATATTGTGCTTGATCCCCCGTGATGTGTGTTCAGTCTAGCAAGTCTAAAAAGCATATGAGAAAGGATGTTGATGAGGTTTAGGTACAATATAGAGTTCATAAGCTAAGAAGAGTGGTGGTCATCCATTACAAAAAATGTGGTAAGGTTGGGCATAACACAAAAACATGCAATTTTATGCCCACTAAAGTAGAAATAGGGTCATTCTTAATCAATCTCTAGCAAAATTAGCAATAAGAAGGGGAGCTCACAACCATCGAAAACCGATTAAGGATAGGCAAAAAATCAGGCAACATCCACAACATGAAGGATGAGGAAATATCCAGTAATATTCACCTCCTTTTACTCTAAACATTTTCCCTATGTCCACAAATAATATACAATTATGACTTCCTTATGTAGGTTCAGAAGAGAAGTAGGAGTGCCGCCAAATCGGAGAAGGCAACATCTTAATCCCCTCCGGCACAAGACCAAGGTCCAACGCGCCATCTTCTTCAACTACCACATAGAGTTAGGCCTAGGAACCGCCATATAAGGTTGGCAAATGGGCAACAACATCAAGAGGAAGGAGACAAGAAAGAAGCAGATGAATGAGACAAGGAGAAAGCAATGACTAATGCCTATTGTTGCTGGATGCACATTCATGCTTTTGTGGACTTTTGAGTCTTCAATTTCTTGTAGACAATTGTTACTCACTTAGGGATTGAATTAGGGACTTTTGTTATTCACTTTCTGTTGGATGCACATTTATGCTTTTGTGGCCTTTTGTGGCATTTTAGACTGACTTAAGGATTTTAGTTATTCACTTTGCCATAGTACATGGAAATGTTATGTTTGGCAAAACGGATTTGTACAGCATTTTTGTAGGCAATGTGTAATTATTATTCACTTGATAGTATATATGGAACTGCTATGTTTGGTAATAAATATATATAGCACTTTTGCTGAAAACGAGTAATTGTTTTTCAATTTGGTAGTGTATATGGAACTTTTTGTACTTTGCATTGAAATTGGATAGCACTTGTTTGGCAGTGTATGTGTAACTTTTATGTTTGTCATTGAAATTGAATATTTGTTTGATAGTGTGTATCAACTTTTATCCATTTATGTTTGATAGTTTATATGAAACTTTTAAACTTGGCAATGTGATATTCTATTACATAAAAGCTACTACTACCATATATGTATGAAATGAAAAAAGAAGTATCATTCCAACACGACTTATGTCATTCCATAAAAGCTCAACATAAAGGTAATATAGGCCATGCCAATAACATCTTATAAAAAAGCAACATGTTCATTTAGGCATTTTAACAAACATGTTACATATGCCAACCCAACAAAACCCTATGTTCCAAAGTTAACACCAATGTTGTTAGAATCGGATTGAAGTATGAACTGGTAAAGTCCCAGTGTCAAGGGTCATCCGATCGAACCGGTAGTAAAAAATTGGATGACGTCATTATGATGTAATAAATATAAATTAATTATAAAAATATTAATACCAATATACAAATATACTAAAGACAGTAGAGTTAAGTTAAATTTAGTGTAAGTTGTATGAACTTCTAAGTGTATAATTGAATAATTTTATGAAAAAAAGGTATAAAAAATATTTTAAGCAAGAAATATGTTAAAAATTGTAAGAATTATTTTGTATAAATATTTAAACTATTCAATTTTAAATAATTAAAAATTTTAGAAATAAAAAATGAGTTTTATAAAAAAATTGGGTCAAATTATAATTTTTAAAAAATAAATTTACTTTTTGTAAAATGTAACTTTTGATTCGGTCAAACTTGAGTCAACCCTGATTTTGACTGGGTCTTTTCGAGAATGGTTTTTATTAAAAATTGGACCAGACCTTAGGCCGATTCCTAATCAAACCGGTCGAACCGGTTCGTCCGATCCTTATTTTACAACATTGGCTAACACTCAATTGTGAGCCCTATCAAGTGCAGGCTGACAATGGGTTCTATAGCCAATAAATGAATAGCATTTGAACGCACAAAATAACATTGGAATGCAATCAAACATAGTACATACATGGTTTTTAGTCTTTCTCTTTATTTCTTTAGTTCTTTATTCAGATATTTGTTTTTCTTCTCCAATTTTACCATGAATGTATAAAGCCTCCCACTATCACTCTCTAAAGCATCCAATTCTTTTTCTACCCTGTTAACATGTCGAAAGAGTCTAGGAATCACTTTGATTGACTTTTGACACATTTTAAGGTCATACCACTCTCAAATCCCACATTTTCATCTTGGTTCTAATCCACAAGATAAGTCAATTTCAATTCATGCCCTAGACATATTGTACTAGGGAAAAAAAAAGTCCCAAATTGAAGACACCTGCAACAGTTTACGCACGGCAAATCTCTTTATTGGATTTTCATTTGTCCATGACATCAGTATCTTCGTCCTCAAACCGCATAAGCACAATGGCGAATTTAGAACACATCTCACTATCATCACGATTTCACTGCAAAATTTTGTTTAGACTGTGTGTTGTACTTAGATCTATTGAAAGAAAGAGAAATTCGCACTTAAGGGATGAAATTCACTTCTATCTATGACAAACGTATTAGACGGAATGACTGATTTTGAAGCACTTTCAAGAGTTCAGTGATCTTTTTGATAATATATATATATATATATATAGTGACCAAAGTGGGGACTAAATAAAAGTATAGTGACAAAGAAAAAATATTTTCCTTTTTTTCCTTTTTTGTTTTCAATGGGTATTATATTGATCATTTTGCCCTTGTTAGAATTGGGAGCGATCCGTTCTACTCTCGTCACTTGATAGGACCTAAAATAGCCAAAGTCAAATTATCTGGAAGAGTATTTTAGAAACTTCAATTATTTAAGGGTCTTTCTAATCATTTTGTTCACAAACAATGGGTCAAATCATAATTATTGCAATTTACTTCCTCCTTGACAAAAAAAAATCTTTATTAAAAAAAAGTAATTCCAAACTGAAATTTCTAAAACTATATTTACTAATTAGAATTATGTATGTGTGTGTGTGATTTACAATTAAAAATATAAATAAAAAAATTATACATTTAATTATATATATATTTACATCCCAAAAAATAGTTCATATTTTATTTAGTACAATTTTTTAAGTTGCAAGGTACAACATACTTAATGATCATTAAATATATAATTTTACATTTTTATCTTTAGTTTTAAATTTAAACTATACGTTGTCATTATTAGTAAGGGTAGTATAAAAATTTCATACCAAAAGTGATTTTCTTTTAAAAAAAATTGAAACTGAATTTTCTTTTTCAAGGTGAATGTAGTACATAACAATATTTACAATAAAAAGTTATAATGAATCCCCTAAATGACTAACCTAGTGCTATGAGTGGAAATTGGATGGGAAATGGTGGGAATTTAATGGGTGAAAAATTAATGGGAATGGTTGTTTAATAGCCATTAATTTTAAATATTGGTTGAGATTAGTAGATAATAAGAATGGGTAATTCCATTTCCCATATTATTGGGTCCCAATGGGATTCCACTTTATTACCCAATAGATTCCCAATAATGTTCCCAATTAAATCCAATTAAGTTATTTTTTTAATTAAATTATCACTAATCATTGATTATTCAATATTACTCAGTAATTACCCATTTAACCATTTCCATTAAGACCCATGGGTATTCCATAACCCACCCAATAGGTTCCTATCCTATCCCAATAGCATCCCTTCTATTTATTCCAAATAGGTATTTTTAATAAGTATGAAAAACTCAATAATTCCCATCTCATTGGGTTCCTATTGGAACTAGAAAAATATTGCCAACTCTATCTAGTGCTGTATAGCATATATAGCATATATAGCATATGTCACTAGCCATCGGTCAACTTGAATATTCATTAATATTTTGGTATATGAATGTAATGTTATTCACTAACAAAATTCACTATGATTTCCATTATAAATATCATTACTTTAAAAAGTTATACTCTCTCCATTTAAAAAGTTATACTCTCTCCATTTAAAAAAAAAAAGAAAAGAAACCATTTTCAAAAAAAAATGTTATAAAAAAATAATCCACTTTTAGTACAAAATTCTTGTACTCCCTCCGCCCCAAATAAAAAAGTCCACTTTGAAAACTTTTCTTGTCCAAAAAAAAGAGTCAACTTTCAAACTAAATTTCTAAAATATCCTTATTAATAATAATTATGTATCCTCAAAATTAAAAAGTAATGATAAAAATATAAAATTATACATTTAGTGGTGTATTAAATGAGTTGTACGAAATAACTAATAAAAAGTTGTACCTTTATCAAAGTGGACTCTTTTTTTAGGATAGAGAGAGTATTAATGTACAACTCAAAATAAAAAGTAAGGATAAAAATATAAAATTATACATTTAAGTGTGCAGTAAATGTGTTGTACCTTATAATTTTAAAAATATATATATTAAATTAAATGTGGACTCTTTTTTCAAGACAAATATAATATATAAAGTGGTATTTCACAATTAATAGGAAGAATTATATAAAAATAAATCAAGCTACACAAGATTATATTGACTTTGATTTAATTAATAATAGTTTGAACTCAGTTTGAAAAAATAATTAAAGCGCATCATAAAATTTTGGGAAAATATCAAAAATAGCAGCTTTGACTGCACTGTTATCAAATATAGCAGCGGGAAAAAATTCTTTACAACTATAGCAGCCAAACGGTTTTATGCCACGCGAAATGTCTAAAATACCCATCTAAGATTTGAAAATCTCGCCCGATCGGTTTCTTCTCCACTGTGTTTGGTTTCAGCAAAGCATACATCCGCACTTTCGCTTCTTTCATCGCAAATCTGATTTTCCATTCGTCATTTCGCTGCATTCTCAGTCGATTACACAAAGCTTCGTATCCAATTCAAACAATAGTATTATTAATAATGGCGAGACGCGTCCCGCTTTTGCAATATAATCCCGGTTTGGTTATATGATAGAAGGAATTAGAAAGTTAGGGTTTTTTGCGATTCGTCCTATCCCTTTTGCCATTCATTCGTTCGAAACCGACCCAGAAAATAGAATGCGCATCATAAAAATGTTGAAAACTGCGTTGTAGTTAGCATAATGTCGACAAATAGGAGGAAATGTTGAAATATAGAAAATGTTGAAACATAGGAAGAAATGTCGACAAAATATGTCGTCACATCCCTCGAACAGCACCAATAAATGTCGAAACTAAACGATAAAATGTGGAACACGACCATAAATGTCGACAAACACCACAAATGTGGAACACTATGAGAAATGTCGAACACTACCATGAATTGTCGACAAACCCTATAAATGTGGAACAATACACATAAATGTGGAATGCTAATGAAAATGTGGACAAACACTAGAAATGTAGAATGCTACACAGAAATGTCGACAAACACTAGAAATGTGGAATACTACACAGAAATGTCGACAAACACTAGAAATGTGGAATGCTACACAGAAATGTCGACAAACACTAGAAATGTGGAATGCTACACAGAAATGTCGACAAACACTAGAAATGTCGACATATATCATATCTGTCCACATATATTTCGACATATATGCATCATTATCGACATATTTTGAACATTCTCGACGTATGGACTACTCTCTCGTTCACGTTCAAACTCAATTCGGTCAAAAAAATAACACACACTTGACACCGTACCCGCAAAACAAACACACAACCCACACCCACACACCATCTCGTGATAGCAGATTCGAATCTAAAAGCAGACGAAAATTTTCTCCAAACCCGCTACTCAATCGGCCTTTTTTCCTTCTACAACTGCATGCCGTGGTTGAGCTATTGTTGATTTCGGTCATGTGGGTTGTTGAATCAGTGGATGATGAATGCTAATTGGCGATTACATACGAAGACACGCGGGAATGTTTGTCTAACGTCTATCTTTCTCCACATAGAAGGGCTTTTTGGTCATTTCAGTTGGTCAAACACCTTGACCTGCTATATTTGTGAAGAAAAATTACCTGCTGCTATATTTGATAATGGAGAAGTCAAAGGTGCTATTTTTGATATTTTCCCTAAAATTTTGAACTAATTCGAATTATCAAATGGCATAGGAAAAATGAAACTTTTCATCTTTAAAGTTCACAAAGTTGATACTTTTAATCTTTAATATTTGGTAATTGACAACTTTAATCCTTCAAGTTAAGAAAAATACATCAATTTCAATCTAACTAATATAAATTATCATGGGCTAACATCTGATCTTGGTATGACGGTTAAAAATCTAATTTCAACCAACATTTTTAGTCCCCAAAATTTATAGGATTAACACTTTTTGTCCTTAATATTTTGGAGCTGACATTTTTAATTTTCAAAATTACAAAAATAATTTAGTATTAGGACAATTGAAAAAAGGTAATCTTACATTACTAGAATTTCTTGAGGTAGACATTAATTGTATATTTTGAAAAATTTGCATATATAGCACCATTGACCGTTGACTTTGCATATATAGTACTCTCCTTTTTTTCCTTGTAAACATAGCAATTTAGGGCTGTACAAAGACCAACTTGCCCCTCTCTTCTATTCTAAAACCAAAGGCGCGGCCGTTCTTCTTCATTTCCTTAACACTCATTCCTCTATTGAAACAGCACCCATTCCATTTCTCTACTTCAAAACTTCAAAACTTCAAAACAATACATATCACTCATTTCAATGGCAAGCACAAAAGGAGGACCATCATCTCCAGGCAAGAAAGTGTAGGCTCAGGAGGTCAGTCGAAATTTCACTACAAATTGTCATTTTAATCTTACAAATTCACACTGAGAGTGTTACTTGTTGGGGTGTGGTGTCATTGAATGTTTGAATTTGAGTTGGATTTGTTTGAATTTGTAATTGGTTTTGGACATAAGCACAATTTGGTCGAGGCATAGGTCGAACCCTAGGTCAAGTAAATAGTCGAGCCATATGGTTGGTCGAGTTTTTAGTCTCGTTAATAGTCGAGCCTGAAGTCGAGTAACAGTGTATGTCGAGTTAATAGTCGAGCAAATTATTGAGCAGCATGTTACTTGTATTTTCTTTCATGTCTTGCAGGAGAAATCGGACATCATAACTCAGCATATGCATGAACGAATGAATGCTCTTGCCCCCAACATAGCGGCGATAGCAGAGAGATGCCAGCAATACACTGGCCGCTTAGAAAAGGGCGTCAAACATTTGGATAAGGACATCAAACGTTTGGATAAAGGCGTCAAACGTGTTGAGAAGCTGACGACTAAATTTGATGCTCGTGTGGAGAAGCTGAAAGCTAAAATTCAACATTTAAAAAAGGCCATAGGAAATGTTTCTGAAAAAGTAGGAACTATTTCTGAAGAGGACAAATGTAGTAGTGCAGTTGAAGACAATTGACATGTTTAAATTTGTATTTGTCTTCATGTTTATTTTAAGGAACATTATGTTTTAAGAAATTGTGATTTTTACTTTTGTCTTTGGAACGTTTTGTTGTTATATTCAAATTTGGTATAATTTACGTTTCGCTCGACCTAATACTTAACTAAAAACTCGACCTAATACGAGGTCAAGATTTGTTTTATTTTATTTTATTTTTACTTTTATTTTTTTTGGAAAATAAATTCACTCGACTTAGATCTCGACCTAATTCGCGACCTATTCATAGGTCGAGTGAATATTTTTTCAAAAAAATAAAAAACAAATTAAAATTAAAAAAAAAACTTGACCTAGTATTAGGTCGAGTATTAAGTCGAGCGAGATTTAAATTATATCAAACTTAGTATTTGACTTAAAACTCGACGTAACATTGTCCTCGACCTAAAACTTGACCTAGAGCTCGACCATTCTCTCTTTCAAATTCACAAACCCAGTTCAATTAGTGCAAATTTCAACTAACATATAGCTGATGCAATTTCTTCTCTACGATTGCGGCCTTCTTGCTTGAAGATGATAGTTCAATAGGGTGTATAAACAGTGAAGCGACCTTTTTGCTTGAAAATGATGATCCAATGGGGTCTGCGAACTGATAGCAAACAGAAGATGATATCTAAAAAGAACTAAAGTGCTATGTCGAATAGAAGGGAGAGGCAAGTCGGTCTTTGTGCAGCCTTGAAGTGCTATGTTTGTAAGGAAAAAAAGGAGAGTGCTATATGCAAAATCAACGGTTAAAGGTGCTATATATGCAAATTTCCCTATTTTTTTACTTGGAGAAAAAAAATTCATTTTCTAAATAAAAATACAATTTTACTATAATCACACTTAGCTAACAAAATGCTCATATTTAGTGCATAAGAAATAAAAATTAAAAAAAATAAAAGGATAGGGAAACCATCTCTCTGCATCGAAAAAATTCATATTTAAATGTTATTATAATGCTATTTATTACAGGACAAAACTAGATCTATTTAATTAGTAAAATGTCCATATTTGAAGGTATTTTTTATGTAGACCTAATTTTTTTACCATAATAATAAAACTTAATTAGGGGAAAAACTTTATTTGGACTTTTAAATTTTATTTCAGAAACATTGAATTTGGGCATTCTAATAAATTGAGTATTATTATAGTAAAAAAGAATTTTTTTAAAAAAAATATTTTTTCTAAATAAATACTACAAATAACATGCGCGTAAGTAAATTAGGATCGTGTGACTATGACCCATTTTATATCATGTGACTCCATTTTATATCATTTGTTTTAATACTGAATTATTTTCATAATTTTGAGAATCAAAAATATGAATTGCTAAATATTGAATATTTAAAATGTTAATCCATAAACTTTAGGGACTGAAAATGTGATTAAAACTAAATACCAATTATTAAAACAATGTCAAATGTTATTTTGTCATAATTTATGTTTATTGAACTAAAAATGATAATTTTTTATTAAAACAGTGTTAACTACTAACGTTAAAAGTTAAAATGTCAAATTCTTAAGATTTAGGAAATGAAAGTATCATTTTACAAATGAAATATGAAAAATATACTCCCTTCATCTCAAAAAAAATTTACTTTGAAAAATTTTCCTTGTTCCAAAAAAAAGAGTCTAGTTTTAAACTAAAATTTTTTAATATTCTTACTAATAATAATTATGTACATTTAAAATTAAAATATAATGATAAAAATGTAAAATTATATATTTAACAATATATTAAATAAGTTATATTTAATAACTAACAAAAAAATTATACATTAATTAAATTGAACTTTTGTTTTTGGACAGAATCAGTAACATTTGATTTGTTTAAACTCACTGATATCCATACTGTCCTATTCAGATTTATATATTATGATTCCCAATAGTTTGTTTAGAGCTTCGAAACGCCTTTTTCCCAGAACGCCTTGAAATGGGACGATCTGATCACAAAAAAATGTATTTTCCCATAAAAATGGTACTGTGTCACTATTGAAATTTGAACCTTTTCAATGGAAAACGAGCCATTTGCGTTTTGAGCAGGTTTGCAAGAAACGAGATGCGTTTGGAAAATTTAATTGGCACAAATTGGTAGGATTGTAAGTTTAAGTAGTTTATAAATTCACATTCTACTGATGAAAACTGAAAACATTATATTCCCTCTATTTTTTTAGTATACTTTTAATTTAATATAAATTTTTTAATATAAAATATAATATATTTAATACACAACTAAATAAATAATTTTTATCTTTATATTTACTTTTTAGTTGTAAGTTATACATAATTATTTTTTCATAAAAATAATATATAAACTTTCCTTAAAGTAAACTTTTTTGCTAGAAAAAAATTGAAAGTAAAGAATAATATATTTTTTAAATTTTAAATTTTTTATTTTATTTATGTTTTTGTCTTTTAAATATATGGCCAATTGGCTAGATTACAACCGAGTGGCCGGGACAGTAGAAGTAATATATATATATATATATATATATATATATATATATATATATATATATATATATATATATATATTAGTTTTATTTATGTTGTTTGTTTTTTAAATACTTTTTACGTTTTAAAAATATTTTACTTTCAATTTTTTTCTTTCTAAAAAAATTTACTTTTAAACTAAATTACAAAAATATTATTATTAATAATAATTATATACATCAATAATTAAAAAAAGAATAAAAATATGAAATTATATATTTAATAATATATTAAATTAATTGTATTTAAAAATTAATAAAAAATTATATTTGAATTAAAATAAATTCTTATTTAAAAACGGAGCTAGTATATGGCATGTATGTTGCCCACGAGAATCCATAGCCAATTGGCTAGAATCTAGATTACAGCGAGGGACCGGATTTTGGCCGAACTCAGGCTGGTAGTGGTCGGGTGAAGCACATGTATAGCTATTCCTTAGGGAAATTATAATAGAAATTATAATGGGATTTATTGAGATGGTTAATTACAGTAGGAATTTTTATTACATTGTTAGTATTTTATTTAAATTCTATAATGGATATTAATGTGAATGATGATGCTTGGTTTAATTCAATTATGGTAATAGAAATTAGTCAAAATTCAAATTTTACCTTCATAAATAAATATATTAAAAATAACATTATAAAATGATAAGAGATAGGAGAAAAAAATTGATGATAGAGAAAATATAGTTAGAAAAATGATAAGAGAAAGAGTAACAGTGGAGAGAATAGAGAGAAAGTAGAGTGAGAAAATAAATTGTGGAGAGAGATGAAAGAGAAAGTAAATTGAGAAAAATAAATAAGAGAGAAAGTAATTGTGAGACAGATAAGAGATAAAGTATATTGAGAAAAATGATAAAAGAGAAAATAATAAAGAAGAGGGATGAGAGGGAAAGTAACTATCGAAAGGGATAAGAGAGAAAATATATTAAGAAAATGGATGAGAGAAAAAGTAATAATGTGAGAGATGAGAGAAAAAGTATATCGAGAAAAAAGAATAAGAGAGACCGTAAAGTCAGAAAAATGATAAGAGAGAAAGTAATGGTTGAGAGGGATGAGAGAGAAAGTAACTGTCAAGAGTGATAAGAGAGAAAATAACTATCGAGAGGAATAAGAGAGAAAGTAAATTAAGAACATGGATGAGAGAAAAAGTAACAATAAGAAGGATGAGAGAGAAAATAACGTGATAAAAATAATGAGAGAGAAAGTAATAATAGAGATAGATGAGAGAGAAAGTAACAGTAGAGAGGGATGAGAGAGAAAGTAATTGTCAAGAAGGATGAGAAAGAAAGTAAAGTAAGAAAAATGATGAGAAATAAAAAAAGGTGAGAAAATGATGAAAAAGAAAGTAACAGTGGAGAGGGATAAGAGAGAAAGTAACTGTTAAGAAGGATAAGAGAGAAAGTAGAGTGGGGAAAATAATGAGAGAGAAAGAAGAGTTAGAAAATGATGAGAGAAAAAGAAAAGCGAGAAAATAATAAGAGGAGGAAAAGTGAGAAAATAATGAGAGAGAAAGTAATAGTGGAGAGGGATGAGAGAGAAAATAAAGCGTGAAAAATGATGAAAGAGAAAGTAGAGTGAGAAAATGATGAGAGAAATGAGAGAGAAAAAAATTACGAGAGAAAGAAAAGTGAGAAAATGATGAAAGAGAAAGTAACAGTTAAGAGAGATGAGAGAGAAAATAAATGTGAAAAATAATGAAAGAAAAATGAGAGAGAGAAAAATTATGAGAGAGAAAGTAGAGTGAGAAAATTGATGAGAGAGAAAAAAAAGTGAGAAAATAATAAGAGATAAAGTAATAGTGACTACGAATGAGAGAGAAAGAGAAGTGCGTGCGAAGAGAGAGAAAGTGGAGTGAGAAAATGATAAAAGAGAAAGTAAAATGAGAAAAATGATAATGATTTAGTATTAATAGTAAAATTAGAATAACATAACGAAAATGATTACTGAGGGTGTGCCTGACAGGGGGTAATGGAATGGAAAGAAATGGAAATCATTCCATTTCCCCTACTCGGTTGGATGGAATGGAATGGGAGGTCCACTTTTGATTACCCCATATGGGGTAATCCTCCTACTCTCAAATATTGGGGGGTATAGAAGCAATGGAATGGAATCTATTTTCCTAATTAATATTATAACCATAGTTATCAGACTCGGACCGGTCATTGAACCGGTCAAGGTTTCGGGTCAATGGGTTAATGGTTCAACCGGTGGGTCAATGGGTCAATTGTAAAATTAATAAAAAATAAAAATAATATCAAAATATAGAGAAAATATAAAATATTAACTTATAACCAACCAAACAATTGATATTGTCATAATAGTATAATAAAATCTAAAATCCAAACTCCACACTCATAAAAATTAATATAGAAATGCCATCTAAAGGTATGTTTGGACAAAGTATTTCTATTTGTAAATAGAAAAAGTGGGTCATTTTTTCAAATAAAAACATCACACTCTAAATATATTTTTATTTCAAAATTTAAATTTTCTCACTCAAATTCCTCTCACATAATTTTAAAAAACCAGCTCTCTCATTTTTCTCTCTAAAATACTTTTTCTATAAAAAAAATACCCACCAAAATTTTTACACATTCCAATATAATTTTTTTGAAATATATCACACTCCAAACATATCCTAAGTAAAATAATAAGAAAAACAATGAACAACACATATCCTACTGGTTTTAATTTCGATAAGATCATAATTTCGACATTTAAAAAAGTTCCTGTATAAAATGCTTATTCAAGTTATCAATTGTATATTTTCAAAGAAGAAACAAGATAAAAGAAGGGAAAAAAAAAAAAAACCCAACTGGGTTTTTGAGTGACTCGGACCGGTCTAGGCCAGGACCATGGTCACCGATCAGCTTGGTCCGGTCCGAGTCTTATAACATGGATTATAACTAATTAATACTAATTAATTAATTAATATTATTTATTATAATTAATAGAAATTAATTTATTATTAAAAGTAATAATTAATTAATTATTCAGGATTAATTTAATTAATAATTCATATACTTATAATTAATCATTTACTTAATATTATAAATTAATTAATTAATCTCATTTTATTAATAGTAACTATTAAAGTTAATGTATAATTAATGTATAAATAATTGATTGATAATATTAATTAATTACTAACTAATTAATTAACTAATACTAATACTAATTAATTAACTAATTCATATTAGTTATTATAATTAATACTAATTAATTAACTAATACTAATTAAGTAATTAATATTAATTATTATAATGAATATAAATTAATTTATTATTAACTTATTATTATTAAGTAATAATAAATTAACTAATTAAGATTACTTTAATTAATCATTCATTTACTTAATATTGTAATTTAATATTATAATTAATATTAATTAATCTCATTTACTAATATTAATTATTACAATTAATATTAAATAATTACTTAATATTAATTTAATTAATAATATTTTTATTAATAATTAATAAATTTAATATTTTAATAAATTATTAACTAATGATAACTAATTAATTAATACTAATTATTACAATTAATTTATAATAATTTCCATTCTCCAGCACAAACCAACCACCATTATTAGTAATCATTCCTATTTCATAGTACAAATCAACCAGTAGAATTATAATGATTGACCCCACTATCATTCTCCACTACTATCATTTCCATTACTTTTTCCATTCCTCTATTATAACCAGGTGCCCCCTGAGTTCTAAATAATCAATGATTATAGAAGAAGGTATATAATCCACGATTACCCAATTTTCTATCATCATTATGAATTCTATTCACCTTTTTTTTTTCTATCCAAACACTAAATAATAAAATAATTTCCATTAATTTAGGAGCCGTTCGGTTAGTGGATTTGGGGAGGGGATGGAATGGAATGGAATAGTTTTGATTGTTTGGTTTAAGGTGTTAGGTTTAGGAGAATGGAATTAAATACGTTGGTTGTGGGTTTTGTGAAACCCAACTCCCTCTTGGGTTTAGAATGAATGGAATAAAAATGGGCTCAAAACAACGTCGTTTTGGGTATAATTAAAAAAAAAATTCAACACTATTTGAAGCTGTCGATGTTGATGACCACTGTCTTATGTAGGGGTTGCAAACCCACCAACTGTTTGCAACCCTTATTTTACCTTTTTTTAATTATTTTTTTAAAAACAAATTTAACTAATTTGTAGAAAATATTTTTCTCTCTAAATTGACATGCACTTTGACTATTTTTTTAACAAAATATGATTTTCTTAAATATCATATAATGTAAAATAATAATATCTTTATTATAATATTAATATTAAATTTTGGTATAAAATTTATTAATATTAATATTAAATTTTAATTTTAATATAAAATCTATTTCATTTCATTACAAAATAATACCAAACAACATAATTACTATCATTCATTCCATTCCAAACCCTTTTTTTTATTAAATTCATTCTATTTTTAAACCTACTATTTATACCAAGTGCCCCCTTATTCCATTCTCTCCAATCAAGTGCCCCGTAAATAAATAAACAAAAAGCTGGTCATATGGTGCTAATGGACTATGAATTCGTTCATGGATTCTTATGGCTCAACCATCGAAAAACCATTGGGCCTTGTTTGGTGGTCGCCAACAAGAATTTATTTAGTTTTTTATTAAAAAGCAATACATACATTATTTAAATAAAACTAAACTAATTGATTTGGTTCCTCTTGCCCACCTCAGATACATCAATGGATGATTAATGCTGAGTTTTTTTGTAAAATAACTTAATCTATAAAAATATTAATCAAAATAACACATTTCAAAATCATTTTCTCTTCATGACATTTTCAGTTCCACGTAGGTTCTTAATTAAGCCACGTAAAAAAGCCAAGTATGCAATATGACTCTTTCATCCATTTTTTCTCTCCAATAGCCCGTATTTTCAGGAAACAAATAGAAGAAAGAAAATGGAAAAAGTATGATGGGTGTTGAAACCACCAAAAATAATCCTTCTCTGGCTAAACTTTGTAGATAGCAGTGAGAGGGTCGAATCCACAGAGATTGGTTAGATTTATTCCTTGAACAAAATAAAATAAAGAAGGGGGGATTTTGTATTATGAAACTAAGCAAGAATCAATTAAGACAACTAAACAAATTAAATAACCAACTAAAAATATGAGGAAAAATTAATAAAAAGAAGCTTCCAATCAAGAATTAATTTCGGTATTGATTCCTCAAATTGATCATTGATTCAAAAGATAGGTTCTTTTATCTTGAATAAATTGGTTATAGTTGTTGAAGATCCGTCCTCTAACAACCAATCTTTTCTTACTTTTTCGATAACCTTCGGATCCGTCCTATGAGTTATTTCTCTAATTAACAAACACAACCTTCGGATCTGTCCTATGAGTTATGTCTATTAATTGCATTAAGGTTCAAAAAGACCCAATTACTAACCAATAAACCTGGAAACGCCTTGTTTATTTAAGCTAGATTATATATTTTCATAACATACAATCTAAGGCGTTGATTACCTTTCGATGTTGTTATTTGTCACTTGAATTAGAACAATCAACAAAAGATTAATTATTCTAAATGACTATATATTGAATTCAACTATCAAACAATAGGCCTCTTGTCTAACAATTCAATTCAATAATATAATGAAGCATAGAAAATATATAAATACTCAAGAATAAAAGAAACAATAAAATTACCGGAACCTCACAATTGTTGGAATCAAACCTCAATTAAACTTGATTGGAAAATAAAAATTTAGCTAAACATAATTAAAAGAAAATACAAAGAAAATCAAATGACTGCCCTTTTTGTCGATCCCGTGCGGCTCTCGTCTTCTTCGGCCGTAGCTCACTCCATGAAAGGATGAATTGTGACTTGAGAATTCCAAACCTTGTTTTCCTCTCTATTGAACTAGGAAAGCCTAAAAATGGGATGCCTTGATTGTCTCCAAACCTTGCCTATTTATAGGCAAGGATTCAAGACATTTGGCTTTGCTTTTCCTTAATTCAAGGCTTTCATTTTCCTTAATTCAAGGCTTTCATTTTCCTTAATTCAAGGCTTTTCTTTTCCTTAATTCAAGGATTTGCTTTTCCTCAATTCAAGCCTTAATTCAAGGATTTGCTTTTCCTCAATTCAAGCCTTAATTCAAGGCTTTCTTGTGCCACTTGTCTTGTGAGGCTACATTCTTTAGGCAAAATGCTTCATCTAACCATTAATCACAAAAATAATTAATATCCTTATAAACAAGCATTTTAATCAATTAAAATACAAGAGAATTGATCCAATAAATATGCAATTATACACTCTATCAAAGTACAAACAACTGCTGGGAAGAAATATTTGTCGACCGAAACTTGAAGAGATAAACTAATTGCATTCGACCTGGATGATTGAGAATCCACGTGGAACTAAAAATGCTACTAAGGGAAAATGATTTTGCAATGTGTTATTTGGCAAATATTTTTATGACTTAGAAAAAAAACTCGATTAATGCTTCATGCATAAATTGAAAATCCATAAATCAGACTATGTTACTTCAATAATTCATCTAAATCATCAAACTAGCAAAATATAATTATGAATATAGGAATTTAAGTTCTTGTTGGGCATTATTTTGGGGTTGAATTAAAGTAATAATATTGTCACAACCAATCTAAAAGCAAACAAAAATAATACTTTCTTTGTCTCAAAAAAATGTTATTTTTAAAAATTTTATTTATTTCAAAAATATATATATTTTTTGAAATAAAATTCTCTAATACCCTTACTAATAATAATTATATATTTTTATAATTAAAAAGTAAAAATTTAAATATAAAATTGTCCATTTAATTATACATTAAAATATATTGTATCTAATAACTAAAAAACCTTGTACAAAATTGACTCGTATTAACAAATAAAATTTATTGAATAATTAGTATTGGGAATATGAATTCCAATAGTTAGAATTTAGAAAGGGATTATAATTAGTTTGCTACGTTATTAAGGTAGGATAATAACAATAATAATCAATGGACAAGTTTAATATGCTCAATTTGTAAGAGGTGCTACATAGGTTTAGAAGCTTGCGCCTTTTCCCTTTTTGGTAGAAAACAGATTGTGTGATCCTCTAATGTTATAAGGACAGAACCCTCTCCATATTAATATTTATAATATTAGCAAATAGTAAAGGCCTCAAAATATATACCGAGTTGATTATAATATACCAAATTTTGGTTGGTCTTTACTCCTAAATATGTAAGAAATTTTATACATTTATCATGCTTCCTATACGTGTAAAAAAATAATTACCTCCCTTATATATGTAAAAAGAAAAAAAAAATTTGAAAATCCTGTTAGAAACTCACACATGCGTCAGCAAGGCAAGAAATGCTCTTAAGTTACTTCTGTTAAGTAATTATTTGGCGCGCCACAATTTATTGCATGCAGTAACCCAAAAAGCAAGACTTATTTTTAAAGAAACGAGAAATTGAAAGGCATAAATTAAGAACTCAAAGTTTTGAAAGTTAAAAAAAAGAGTAAATTGTTTCCGTGGTCCCATAAAAATAGGTCTTTAACTTATTCAGTCCCACAAATTTTTAAACAACTTTTTTAGTCCCTTTAAATACTAATATGATTAATATGGTCCTTCGGCTGTTATCTTGGACGGAATCCGTCTGCCAACTTAGCATTCGCGGTGCACGTGACTGTATTGAAGGGCAAAACAGTCATACCGAATATCATTCTTTAAAAAAGCTTTGAAAGAACCAAATCCCTTCACGGAAACGATTTACTCAGAAGATTAGGATGTGGCTTGGAACATTTCAAACTGCCGAAGAAGCTGCTCGTGCATACGATGAGGCTGCTTGTCTCCTGCGCGGATCCAACACTCGCACCAATTTTGTTGCTCCTCATGTTTCCCATGATTCTCCTCTGGCTTCAAGAATCAAGAATCTTCTCAACAAGCGAAAAGCCGCTAAGGTTCCCAATGATTCATCCGCCACCGCCACCGCCACCGCCACCAATTGGTCCACTACTACCACTAAGAATCATAGTCCAAGCGATAGTTCCAATAGTACCCATAATACTTGTAATCCTACCACAAGTGGTGGCGGTGACAGCAGCAGCAGTGTCAGTGTTGGAGTTGATGACTCGATGATTTCGTTTGATCAGAAAGCACAAGATGGGCATTTGTTTGAAGATACATACAAGCCTGATTTGAGAAACTGTACTAGTGAAAAATGTGAGATGAGGAAAGGATCGTCTGGTAGTCAATCAAGCTTGTTTTCATGGGGATTTCAAGTACTACAAGGTTTTGATCATCGGTTTGCCTTCAGTACTACTCGAGATCATCAATTGTTCGACTTGACCAAAATCGACCACGGCTGCAGTCTGCCCGAATCAGCTGATCATCAATTTTAGATTTGCTCTAGATTGGGTTGTTGGGTGTTTTCTATGGGTGGAGGGTGATCTAATTCATCTCCCCAAGATTTTCCAAAGCTCATTAGGTTGGATTACAGCCACCTGCAATTTTTCTTCAATTTTTTGGAATTTTCCTAATTTTTTGAAATTTTAGATTTGCTCTAGATTGGGTTGTTGGGTGTTTTCTATGGGTGGAGGGTGATCTAATTCATCTCCCAAGATTTTCTAAAGCTCATTGGGTTGGATTACACTTGAGAATTTTTCTTCAATTTTTTTGAAATTTTCTCTGATTTTTTCTGCAGTTCTTTCGGTTCCAAGAGGAAATTTCAGATTTGCTTTAGCTGGGTTTTTTCTGTGGGTGGAGGGTGATCTAATTCATCTCCCCAAGTTTTCCAAAGCTCATTGGGTTGGATTACAGCTGCCCAGAATTTTTCTCTAATTTTTTCTGCAGTTCTTTCGATTCCAAGCGGAAATTTCAGATTTGCTCTAGATTAGGTTGTTAGGTTTTTTCTGTGGGTGGAGGGTGATCTAATTTATCTCCCCAAGATTTTCCAACACTCATTGGGTTGGATTACAACCGCCCAAAATTTTTCTTCAATTTTTTTGGAATTTTCTTTGATTTTTTTTGCAGTTGTTTCGGTTCCAAGCGGAAATTTCAGATTTGCTCTAAATTGGATTGTTGGGTTTTTCTGTGGGTGGAGGGTGATCTAATTCATCTCCCCAAGATTTTCCAAAGCTCATTGGGCTGGATTATAGCCGCCCAGAATTTTTCTTCAATTTTTTTGTAATTTTCTCTAATTTTTTCTACAGCTCTCCCAAATTAGTCACGGGCTTGCTTCTTTCCTATGGTATGCTGAATCCTGCACTTCAATACCATGGGGAAGAAGAAAAAAGCATCCTCACAGCTAGGAAACATGGGGAAAATCACACGAGCACCACTAATTGTTCTAAGGAAATGAAACTCGCCAATACCCGTATTTTTAAACCCGTGGCTGAAATTGCTTTAAATTGCAATTCATCTTATGTTAATTCTGATTTACTCTGGTGATAATGATTGTGGTGATTCTGCTGTTTGTGAATAAGGAAACAACCGGCATTGAAAATTTTGATAATAAGAAAGGTCTTGTGAATGAAGGCAAAGTGTTTGATAAAATGCCTCAACATGAGCTTAGAGTGAATCAAGTTGGCTCCTCTAGGGATTTGGTAATTTTTGGTAGTTTTGAGGTTTTTTTGTGTAGTTATGTGTGATAGGACTTTTTTGCCTTTCATTAAAGTGTCACATTGCGCGCACGTGCACCTCGTAAACGGATTCCATCCGAAATAACAGACGAATGACCAAAGTAATTATATTTGTAATTTAAGGGACTAAAAAAGTTGTTTAAAAATTGATGGGACTGAATAAGTTAAAGACCTATTTTTATGGGACCACGGAAACGATTTACTCTAAAAAAAAGGTTTATCATAGATTGTTAAAATGAAAGATTACAAAAAATAATCAAGTAATTATCGTGCATGTCATAATTCGTACGCATGCAATTAACTCAAACAAACAAGCAATGTTTTTAGAAGAATGAAAAATTGAAAAGGACAAATTAAGAATTCACTGTTTTAAAAGTTCAAAGAAACGTTTTTCATTGATTGTTAGAATGAAATATTACAAAAAATAACCAAGTTTTTGAAGAATAGTGAGAAAAACCTCACAGATCAGTTACAAACTTAGCCAAAATAATAACCTGTGAGTCTGTGACACTAGGGTACAAACATGTGGAGGTACTTCACTACCTCCTTCGATCACCGGAATGATTTTCCTGTTATGCCCACAAAATTCATCCGTTTTCTCTATTTCATGTCAATATTTGAATTTTCTTTTCACTTTTTCTTTTTTTGCTAAGAATCTTTCCTTGTTAACACCATATATTGCGGTGTTTCATCCTGTTATTAATTGAGGAAAAAAAGGAGAGATAAGTTAATGCGGGAAAAAATCCAGTGAACTTGAAAAAATTGACCGGAAAACTTTATGAAGTAAAAATCTTACGTTTGATTCATTGAGTGGTGTCAAATATTGTTAAGGATAGCGTTTTCTGTCTGCTGGTGGTGTGGTACTGGAACTGCTCTTTGCTCTTTGTGCGGTGTGGTTGGAGACAGTGGGTACTGTTTTGGCGTAGGCTGTTAACTTTTCTTCAATTTTGCACTTTTAGGCTATTGAACGGGATGCTTTAGTGTCAAGTGGAATCAACTTTGCCATTTGTCAGGATTGTTATTTTATTTTTATCGTGGGCCGGTTCAGGGTGTGCCGGATTCACACCTTTTGGAGGATTGTTATTTTATGTGTTCTTCTTTTTTTTTTCTTGGTGATATATACGATAAGTGATTTGGTTGCCAATATGGACAATCCTGTCAATGTCACTACTTGTTCTCTAAGACCAGAGCAGCAACATTAAGTTATGATCTGCAATATTTCGGACACGTTACAAGTAGTGCTTAAACTTGAGGTTTGGTTGGAATGGCAAGCGTTGCCCAGGTAATCATGTTTTGCTTAAATCTGCAGAGTGTGCAATTTGTGTGATTAAGAAAATCAATGCATAGCTTCTTGTAGATGCAGTTAATCATGTTTTGGGCACGTTGTCTGCTAGTTTGGGTTTTGTACGGCTCATGGATGCAAGACATTTGGTGTTGTTTTTGAAGTCTTTTTAGTTTAACTTATAATTTAAGTTTAGATGTTGTAATAGTCATAATTTGTTGTTGTCTTTTCTTCCGTAATTAAGTTAGCATATCAGAGAGAACAATTAGTCTCAATTTGATGGCTAGTATACATACAATTATATATTCTTAATAAAATTCTTAACTTTATAGTGAAAATTTAATAAAGTAATAATAAAAGTGGCTTAGTTTATCAATTTCTTACTATTATTTCCAAAAATCAAACTCAGTATTACATAAAATTGTTAAAATACAATTAACTTTTAAATATAAAATCGTCCAACCATCATTAAGAATAAAGTTATTTAATTATTTCTATGTCAATTATATATTTCTACTTTTATTTTGGCAATTTAAAAGAAAGAAAAAAAATCACATTTAAACCACTTGAATGCACTGATTTTTGTTAGATTTAATAAGTTTGAAATGCCTATAAACGTGAATTTAATAATCCATCGGGAACCGTGTTTTGTTTTTGGCAGCCAACCCTAGTGATTTAGCCCTTCTAGGTATGGTCAGAACTCAGAACTGTGAAGTTTTTAATGCACTGTGCCGCCAACCTAATTAAAGGTCCACAACGATACCTAGGAATTTACGCCTTAATAAAATAGGTGCAGTTGGTTACTTCTTTGAAATGGTACATTTTTGGGTTAAACTAATGAAAAATCAATGTTTATTACCTTGAAAACATACATCATTGTACTATTAATACTCGTGCCAAATTAAATACAGAGTGATATATTTTTTGTTTTTTTTAAAGAGGAATTCAAGCCTTAAATAAAATAGGTATGAAAAATTGCATTTTTAATTTCTTATATTTAATATATTATCATTTTTGGTCCTCTATGTTCGTAGTCGATACATTACTTCTTCATCTTTCAATTTTTGATAGATTGTTATATGTATAATTTAATAATTTATAATATTACCATCTTTTTATCACTTTAATAATACTATTATTTTTTTAAAAATTATTCTTTTCAATATTTTCTTCTTTTATATGCTTATTCATTTTGTTCAATAATTAGAATTAAATTATGATTATATAATCTTCTAATTTTTTTTACATTGAATTTAGTTATAATCTAATCTAATTATTTGTATTCATATTGGTTGTTTTATTTTTCACATTTAAACAAAACTCCCAGTTGTCTTGACTTACAACGATTATAGTAAAAAATGTTGAAAATCATTTAGTTAACCTCATTTCTTTAATTTGTTTCCGTTACATATTTTTTATTATTCTTTATTTTCTATTCTATTAATTATACAAGTCCATAGTAATAAAAAATTTATTTCAAATAACATATACAAGTCAATTTCTCAAAATCATTACATAGGGAACTAATGAATTTGTTTGGAATTTTTATCGAACAAGTTATAGTGTTATACTCGCGTAAAAATTTATAATATCCATATAAAACAGGACGAACCTTGGCTATGAAAATATTCAAGCTTTAATTTCAAAACTTATTGTTAATGATCAAACAACTCTATAAACATTATATATAAAATGAAAAAGTATAAAAATAAAAAACATTACATGTGTTATATTAAATTGATTCAACCTTAATTTTTTAAAAAATAGTGATTGAGAATAACAAGAAACGAGACAATGACAATAGTAATATGGAGAAAAGAAAAGGTGGAAATTGAATAACGCCTTTTGGATGTGAAATTCATATTATTTTAATAGAATAGACTATAATTGTTGAAATGGATTGTACAAATAGGATGTGCACACCATCCATAATAGAATCAAAGGAAATGGTGTTACGGTTGGGGGTGGGGGAGTTTCGTATTCGTAAAAGGATTTTTTCCTAAACCAAAGGAAATAGTGTTATGGAAATAAAAAGAAAAAAACCAACTATTTCTCTAATTAATATTGGATTTGCTGGATTTGTTAGTTAAGCATCAAACTATCGTGACAACCTAACTAACAGTCATCTTGATAATGAGCTGTCACGTACATGAGTCGAAGGTGATGGGAAATTGGGAATATGAGTAAAAAGGGTGGAACTAGATAGAGAAATGCTTTAAATTGTGAATAAAAGGGGTTAAATATGTCGATTTAAAATATTAAAAATTAAAGAGTAATAATATGTGAAATATAAAAGATTAAAAATATAATTTCTTTTTAATTTAAGAATAAAAAATTAATGTAGCTGACTTTGAATAACTATCATACTAGCAAGTGTGTTATCTTACTCTTACTTATTGGTAAATATACCAAATTTACTAAAAATATTGAAAGATCAATGATTAAATGTGTCATAAGAATAAAAAAAAATGATAGTGGTGGTAAAACATAGAGAATTGAAAATACAATTTTTCACTTTTTACAACCAATCTCAGTGGGTAAGAAGTATGAAGGTTAATATAATATCACCCCAATTAAGAAAAAATATCTCATATATGGGTTGTATTATGTATGATAATGTAATAAAAGATACAAAGAGATAGTATATATTTACATATAAAGGAACTAAAAGTAAGAGCTTATATGTGTTAATTTGTTTTAACAAAAATAAAAATATAACGAATGCACGAGATAAAAATTTGTTTTAATATAAATATATCTACTGCCGCAAACAAATCGCGTCATCGGTTAAGCTCAGTTGAGTTGTGAGATTCAAGAGCAGCCACCCTCGAACTAACGAGACCAGAGCTATGGCGGCTATCTTTGCGACGATGCGTCTCATCATCATCCTAGTTTTTTTGTGGACTCTCCTGCCATTCTTCTACGTCTTCAAATTCGTCACCTTCGTTTCAAGGAGGCTTTTAAGCCAGAACGTCAGAGGAAAAGTGGTTCTAATCACTGGCGCATCATCCGGAATTGGAGAGGTGCCTATTAATTTTATTATACGTCAATTCCGTGACCGGTTCCTCCATTTTTTTGGTTTTGATCACTGGACTCTGATTAGCATTTTTGTTTTTGCATCAACCTATGTGGGTCGAATCATGAATGTGAATGCAGCATTTGGCTTATGAGTATGCAAAAAGAGGAGCTTGTCTGGTGATCATAGCCAGGAGGGAGAATCTCCTCAAGAAGGTGGCGGAAAAGGCCATCCAACTTGGGTCGCCGGACGTTCTCCCGATATGTGCAGATGTGCTCAAGGTCGACGACTGCAAGAGATTTGTAGAGGAAGCAGTCAACCGTTTTGGCAGATGTAAGTTTTTGTCCAGTACTTCAGAAAATGAAGCAAACAACACTGCCAATTATCCCTGTTTTGAACTTTTTGACTAGTAAATTTTTTATTGGTACAGAGAGAACTGTGGAAAACTATAAAGAACCTAATCATTTTCTCTTCAGTGGATCATGTTGTCAATAATGCAGGAATTACGTCTGTCTGCTTGATTGAACATGCAAGTGACATAACAAAATTTGCACCACTAATGGTAATCATTTCTTTCAATTCAAGCTCGCACTTATAATGAAACCAAATTTGACATATTTGAAATTGTACAGAACGTGAACTTCTGGGGCTCAGTTTACCCGACTTACTTTGCAATTCCGCATCTGAAAAGGACCAGGGGATCGATTTTTGTGAATGCATCATCTGCTGCCATCCTAAACCCACCAGGATTGAGTATCTATTCTGTAAGAATGTTGTATCTGCCTAATTTCACTTGAACTTGATCATCCAAATAAAATAGTTATACAATATGGTATTGTTCTGTCAGGCAAGCAAAGCAGCTTTGGTGACCTTCTATGAGACAATGAGAGTTGAACTTGCTCCTGAAATCTCAATAACAATTGCCACTCTGGGTTTGATAGAGTCAGAGATTACCGAAGGGAAGCATTTAAGCAAGGAAGGAACTATGGAAGTGAGCCCAGAAACGGCTGTAAGATATCTGAATTTAAGTTTTTAATGACTTTACAACATATAGTGTTAGGTGTTAAATTTGCAATCTTAATCAGTACTAAGAGAATAAAAATGGTGGTTGTTTGCAGGCTTATGCTCATCAGGTTCCAGTTATGGGTGCCAGTGCTTGTGCAGAAGCAATTGTGGACGCAATCTGCCGGAAAGAAAGATGTCTAACACAACCAGAATGGTACAAGATATTCTTCCTGTTGAACACCATTTGTCCTGAGCTAATAGAATGGTTTAACCGCATCTACTACTTGATAATAAAACCCATTTCAGCCAAAGATGCAACCCTGCCGGCATCGCAAAATAAATTAGATTAAGATGGCTCACATTTTCTGCCAGGCAGGAGTGGAGAAGTTATGCTTCAGGGCATCATAAAACTGAGAACCCAGTAGGAGGAAGCTAGAAAAGCACCCGAAGTTTTACATTGTTTTAATAGACTTTATTGCTATTTTTTCATGAAAAGCAAACATGAGAGAAGAAAATCCACATACAATATACAAAAAAAACTCCCAATATTTGAGATGTCTCTCTTTGAATAATATCTCAATTTGAAACCTCTCAAACTTATCTTCTTCGTATATTGCATTTTTAGAAACCATCCACGCACCTATAACAACCTCTATTCTAACAACTGAATTCCTAGTACATACATTGTGCCCCTAAATCCCATTGCAACAGCATAGGAGGAATATCGCAGGTTACAACTTGCTTTTGTTTATCAGCAATTGCGGTTTTATATTTCTTTATTTACAGCAGACTTTGACATAGCAGATTTACATCCACACACAACACTCAGTTCTTTTGCATATTTGAACAGGGACATTAATCGGATGCATATTTAAGAATCAATCTGTCTGCATTCTGATATTATCAGTGATCACCAAGATACATATATTCGAAACAAAATATATGAGAGTATTACAAAGTTTACTCCAGTGCAAAAATTAACGATAAATAAAAAATACAGGTTGCATTGCAAGCACACGGGTTTTGCTCATTCACCCTTGTTTTCTTCTCCCATGTGAATGTAAACCTAGTCCTAATGGAGTTGAGGACCTTCACGCTCAGTTAATAAAGCATGTCAGACATTGAATATGTACTAACACGTCTGAGAATCCGGTAACTTGGGAAGCACTAGACATCAAAATAAGATAAATTGTGCTGCCAAGATACGAGTCATGTCTGAATGAGGCCTGCACTTCGCAATTTTCCAGCTTAACCAGACTGAATTCAAACCTGGCCTAGCAGTGTTGGGAAACTTCAAAACAGTGTACATTGGAGCCTCATTTACGATCTAGCCGGGTAAATGAAGAACTTCAAATTGGAACTAATTCAGCCTGATGGTAATTCCTCATAAATTCAGCTAACAACCAGTTAATAGTTATCCCAGTTAATAGTATCTTAATAAAGGGAATATCTTTGGACATGACAAACAAGGACATAATCTTTGCTCTACCAAAGCAAAGGGGCGTATCTACCTACAACGCAAATATCAAAAGACAAGAAATTTTCAGACACCAAAAGACCAACTTCTAAGTTGCTTTGGATCAAACTAAATTTAGCTTGAATCCGGCGAGGGTATAATTTTTGTTTCAGATGCATACCACCTGCTTCCAGACAAAAGAAGGCATACCACCGAAATCTAGTTTTACGAAATCAAAGCAAAACAATCCTTCTCTTTAGGTTCCTCGTACAGTCCATAAACAAGAACAACCACCACAACAACAAGAGCAGGAAGAAATGTACAGAGCATTACGTGTTAAACTCCTAAAGATCCAATCTTTTTCACATGCGTGGTATATTAATATCAGAGGAGCTTGGATTTGAACGAGGCATTGAGTGATAATTTCACAAGTGAAAATAAAACCAATTCAACAAGGAGAACAGATAATTTAGCGTGTATTTCACAATATACCCCAACTTAAATCCAAGGACAGCATTTTGAACTTGAAAATAATCTCGGTTGAAGTAAAACAAAAAACCCACAAAAAAAAACAGAGTCATGGAGAGAAAATTTGCTGGTAAAACAAAATTAAAGGCTCAGATCAGTATAACTAGATCAGGCAAGAGGATGTGACACCGACATGGCTGCTAAACCGGTTGCATGTAGATTGCCATCCAGGTTGCCCTGCCAAGGTTCGGGTCAGCTCTACCTCAATGCCAGACCTTCATGCTCCGAGACTATGAATACCATCATCACAGCCTTTCTACATATCCTCATCACCTCACAACAATAAGCGAAATAAAACAGACTCAGTACTGATAATAATCCCAATACCACAATCCAAACATAGCAATTCTGGAGACTATCATTCGTTCAAAATCTCCAATCCCAAGAGGAACCAAACCAGCCTGAAGTAGTAGTACTGGTAACAAGAACAATTCAAGGGAATTGGAGTAACATATATCATTTTCCCCAGAAAAAGAATAAAGGGCTGTTGGTAAAAATTTGAAGAAAGAGAAATCATGGGCCAAAAAGAGAGTGGGCAACAACCCTTGCAGAATTCCCATGTTTCGCTCTCCGTAGCCTCATTCTCAATCTCGGAGCAATGTCTTTGGGGACAAAGCACAACCTCTTTACATAAAGGGGGTCCTAGTTTCTAATTTCTAGAGCACCGTTTTGACAATTATGTCCTGGCAATGGGGAAGAAATTCCATGAAGTTGGAGGGTAATTTCGCCACTACAGTGGGCGCTAGCAAAACTCACCTAACTTATCACAAACAGTTCCCACTTCGGACTTTCAAAGCTATATTGGACATAATTAGTAGGGGTATTCAATATTTGGATCACCCGAATATCTGTCCGAATCCAAATCAAATCGAAAATCGAATTTTTAGATTTTTAAATTTTAAATTAAATCGAAATCAAATCGAAATTCGAATATATATTTATTTATTATTTATATGTATATATATTATACGTATAATTACATATAATATATATTTATGTATTATTTATATGAATATATATTATTTTTATAATTACATATAATATAAAAAAATAAATTAAAGTTCCGCCGAAAACCGAATAAATCGAAAACCGAATAAACTCGAACCGAAGAACCTGAAAAACCGAAGAACCCGCCCGATGAATACCCCTAATAATTAGGGGTGGATACGTTATATTTTAAAAGGTATTTAAAAAAAATAATGATGAAATTATAAATGTATTAAAATATAAAAAGTGATATTAAAATATTTTAAAATATATTTTAAAATATTATTCAAGTTCAGTTTAAAATTTACTTTTGGCTTAAATTTAAGTACCTTTATGCACAGGTATTCATTTTGTTCCACAAATTGAATTGGATTCAAACCGAAATTTTCAGATCAAATTTGAACAAAATTGATAGGACTGAATCGATTTTATATTTTGGAGTAGGTCGAATCGGATAGGATCTAATCTAATTTGATTTGATTTAAATGAAAAAATAAAAAAATTTATAACTTTTTTTCTCCAAAAATAACTAACATTAGTTATAAAACATAAATTAGTATTGTTTTTATAATTCAAATAATTTTTCAATTAAAGTTAGTCATATTTTGTGACAAAATAAATTAAAATATTTACATGAAAATATACAAATTAATTTACATAAAAAATACATGAATTAAAATATTTACATGAGAATTATTTATTATCTGTACATGAAAATATTAATTTCAAACTTAACATTGTGCATGAAAAAGAAAGAAAAAACCATAGGGGAAAAAACAGTTCAATCAAACCGGATTAAAACCGTTTCGATTTGATCCGAAATTTATTCAGATCCGATTCATTCCCATCAGATCACAATTTGCTCATTTGCGAATATGTCGAATCGGATTAGATTTAAATTAGATCATTAATTTTGAATACCCTTACCTTTATAATAGTTTCAATTTTTGATGTGATTATAATAAATATATTGTATATATTAAGATTACAATTGGATGTCATGAGCAAAAACCAATTATGATTACAAAGTTTCTGTATATACCATTATTGGGAGAAATAGTGAATAAAACTAACTTGTGAGGTTCAAAAGATAGCAAAAATGTTTAGGTCTCGTTTGGACAGGGAGTTTGTATTTACAAATAAAAAAATTTTCAAACAAAAATAAACTATTTAAATATATTTTTATTTCAAAATTTAAAATTCAAATTTTTTCACTCAAATTCCTCTCACGTAATTTTAACAAAATTTCCCCTTTATTTTTCCTACCAAAATATTTTTTCTATCAAAAAAATACTCACAAAATTTTTCACATATTCTAATACAACTTTTCTCAAATAAGAACAATCCAAACGAAGACGGTTAGTTTTGGGTGTAGCTAAATTCACTAATCAATTGAAAATGCAATCTGTTTAGTCAGATAGAATATTGTTTCCAATTTTCCTGGGAATTTTTGCAATCAACGTTATTGCTGCACGAGCTTTTGCAATGATATCCAAAGGAAGGCCCTATCTAATAGGATCTTGTGATCAACCAAAACGAGTTTTTGGTATTTTTGCTTCTAATGGTCCAGGATTGAACTAACAAGAATCGTACAACGGTGCTGAAGCAGAAAAGCTAGTATGACACAACCTTGTTGGACCACAGTATTGTGGATTTGCAGAGAAATGGAATTTCTAGATTGGGTTGGGATGATATATGACGCTTGTTTAGGAAAAATCAGGTCGAGAGCTACATTCCAAATTAGGTGGAACTCAATCGTCTGTAGACTCTGTACTGTCGAAGTTTGGTTTGTAATATTTGTAACTTCTTGAAGATGGTGGCCTAATGAGAAAAAACTCTCTCCAACACAGTAACATTCTGGAGAGCACACCACTTCCGTTCTAACGAAGTGCAGTAGTTCAAACATACTATTCACCCCAGTAATCCATCTCTGCTTTTTTCAAACTCTGTTTTTTCCTTAGCCACACATCTGACCTCCACAAATCAACCTTTATCCCACAAACACCAAACCATATCTGTCCCAAAAGTCAACCGTTTTTCTGCAGTCCAACCTTCATAAACCCTTTTTGGCAACTCTCTGAAGCATGGACAGCACCTTCAGAGAGGACCATTGGTCCGACAGCAGCATCTCTCTCCAAGGCTCAGAATTTTCTGAGGAGAGAAGAGATATTCCACCAAACAGCCACCTGCAAACAAATGCATACAGATCCTATCGCAGGGGACCGGTTGTACAACCTGCACCTACAGATCTGGAAGAAAGTCTATTTTTCTACAACAACTGCCTAGTGGGCTGTTTAATCGACTATCGGCATTTTGGTTTCAACCGCATGCAAAACTATGTCAGACAATATTGGGGTGAAGACATTGTGGTCGTAGGCAGAGAAAGAAACTTCTTTGTTTTTAAATTCCCTTGCGTCAGTCAAATGCATGCCGTTCTCCACAATGGACCATACTCGTGTTGCAGGAGCTTTACTCGCGGTTAGAAAGTGGGAACCGGGAATGATCTTGAGCAGAATAAGAATCACTCATGTGCTCATGTGGGTTCGCATATCTGGGATCCCACTAGAATGCTTCAGTCCACGTGCAGCAAGACACCTAGCAAGAACGGTAGGAGAGGTCCATGAGGTTCGATCAGGAGTGTACAACGCCATGCACACCAGGTTTCTCAGGGCACGAGTATGGGTGGATGTTTTTCTTCCAATCATCCCAGGGTTTTATCTGAGATTGGAGAATGGTAATCTCGCCTGGGCCTCCTGCTCGTACGAAAGATTATTTAAAATGTGTCGGCGTTGTGGCTCCATAGGTCATTCCTTCAATAGATGCCGTCTTCGGGATGATGAGCTCTTAGAGGTGTTTCTAGATAACCGTTTTGAATACATTGGAGAGCGACTAGGTACTTCAATACACATCGATGCTCAACAGGAACTTTACCCGAGCAATATTTGAGCCTTTAGACACATGCCTCACAGGCGTTCTACCAAAATTCCTGATCACTATATGCAAGACTTGGGAGCCTTCTTTCACACTGAAAATTCGGAACTCTTTGCGGATGGTTTCCGGTATCGTATGATTTTGGAGCACTATCCCCAAGTGCACCATAAGGCAACCTCTAACTCTGCTACACCGGAACCTTTACAAGGGTCGATGCACAACACCAAGAAGATAGGAGAGAACCCAGTCATCACCAGGAACAAATGGATACCGAGGTTCTTGAGGAAACAATAATGCAGCTGGACAATAATGTCCCAGAGGACCCGGAAGATCCTGAACCTTTCAGAATGAATATCCAGGAACAAGCACTAGATGATCTAAACATGAACTTCCTACCAGATGATCTAGACATGAACCTACCAGGCACTCCCGGAATGGTGGGTACTGAACCTCAACTGCAACAGCACATCCAAACAAGAGTTTTTGAGCTGGCAGATGGAGAAGTAGAAGAGAAGCAATTTCAAACAATTGATAACCAAATTCAGGCAATAGTGCAGATCAATGTGAAGAGGCCTCCGGCATGGTGGTTCCATCCACTGTTCACAAACGGCACAGTGATCATGAATGCTGACAATGACACGGATGCAATGATTGACATCAGTCGTCATGGATTTAATTTCATGGCAGAACTTCAATTACAGACAAGACCCGATGAAGCAATTAGTCGTGTTGATGTCAAGTCAATTAAAGTGCTCACTAAATCCGAATCAAGGGAGAAGGAGGCAGCCAAAAATAAATTCCTGCTTTGGGCTGACAAAGTGTGGGCCGAAAAGATCTAAGATCCACCGCCAACGGGAGAAATGCAATCCAGTCTAAGTGATAGGTTTTTGGTGTTGGAAGATGATATTGATTCCACGACCAGTGACTCACAGGACGAAAGTGGATACGACTTAAGCCCAGATTCCTCATCTGACTCAGACCACGACCTAAGGGCTTAACTAGCCAGTCTATCCAGAGAAGAAAGGAAAAAGCGAAGGCTAATCAGGAAATGTAAGAGGAAAGCGGGCCCAAACCAAGAGGAACCCTCAGCAAACCAAAATAAATGCACCAGAGAAACAACAAACCCCATCTCATCAAACAACCCAATCAACCTTGCAGACCACGACATCCATTATGGTTCAGTCATAAACAATACCTCCAACCCTCACAATGAACATTCTTCAACTTCACGTAATACAAAATCAGTGACCAGTTTAGACTTGCATACCTGGAGTTTGGATGAAGAATATCAGCAAGAATTACAAAGGCATGCTTTGGGATGGAGCCTACAGGAACATCCTCAACTCCAGCCACAGTTGGCAAAACGAAAAAGAGCCTTCACAGAAGAGCTGCAGATTCTTAGTTTCCAGAAACGAAGAGTTCATGATGCAGACATTCAAGAGGATCTCCAACAAATCATTCTTCGCTATGAATTGGAAGGTCCACATGACAGTCTTGGCACAATCGTGGAGGTTGAAACCATGGCAAGAATGTTCACAGAAATACTAAATCTCATTATGGAAAAAAGCACCAAGAGAATTACGGTTTTGCAGGTGGTTGAACCAAATCAACCACCTCAGCAACAGTGAGGCTCTTAAGCTGGAACTGCAGGGGTATGGGTCAACCCCTGACAGTTAGATTGTTAAACAAAATGATCCATTCCCATAATCCAAATGTGCTCTTTTTAATGGAAACTAAAAGCTAGCAAGCTAAGATGGGAAAATGGTTGTCTGCTTCAAAATTTGTCCACTAGGAGCTCGTGGATCCAGAAGGAACTAGGGGGGGCCTCTGTGTGGCCTGGACAAATGATGTTGGAATTGAAATGCTAAGCAAAACTAAGAATTTCTTTTTATTAAAAGTGAAGGAAGTCACAGGGAAGGTTTGGTTATTACTACTCCTGTATGGTCAGCCATAACAGGACAAAAGAAAGGGGTTATGGGATGAAGTCTTGACTGCATTCAGCGGTTCAACCATGCCTGCTGCTATTGCAGGTGATTTTAACCAAGTCTGGACTCATGTAGACAAAAGGGGGGGCAACCCAATTCAAGAAAACATGGCAAAGCATATGAGATCAGTACTGGAAACGTTGGGTCTATCTGAAGTTAAAAACTTTGGACTGTGGTTTACGTGGTCCAACTGCAGAAAAGGGGAAGATAGTATTTATGAAAGACTTGACAGGGTTCTGGCCAATAAGGATTGGTTCAACATGTTTCTTAAAGCCATGGTTTGAAATCTTCCAATCTATAGATCAGATCACGGCCTTATAATAATGGACTCTAACCAAAGCCAGATAAGGTGCCAAGTAAAGCTCCCAAGGCCCTTTGAAAAATTCTGGACCCACCAAAAAGAATCATTCAACATTGACCAACAAATATGGCAAACTAAACATTAGGTTCAATGCAGCTCCAAGATGGAAGAAGTATGGAATAAAATCAGCAATACCAGTGATCAGTTAGGCAAATGGAGTAAAGAGAAATTTGGCCACTTGGATAAAAGGATAAACCATCTGCAAAAAGAGCTAGCATCCATCCAACAGAATGTGGACACAAATGGTTATTCAGAAATTGAGGAAGAAACAAAAAAGGAGCTAGACAACCTACTTGATGCTCAACATGAATATTGGCAACAACGAGCAAAAATGAAATGGCTACATCATGGAGAAGCCAGCACCAGTTTTTTCCATACCTGGGCATGCAAAAAGAAAGGCAAGAATCACATAACCCAACTCAGAACACCATCTGGAGAGTGGACATGCAATCACCAAGAAATGTTGGACAGTATCACCAATCATCTAGAAAGCATTTGGAGAGACAAGTCAGTTTTCCCAAGAGACAACAACCAGGCTAATGTGAACTATAACAAAGTGTACCAAGGGATCGACGAGCAATTAACACAAGACCAAAAGAAGTGGCTCAACAGAGATTTCTTAGGCACGGAGGTCCAGCATGCAATCTTCCAAATGGGTAAATGGAAAGCTCCAGGTCCAAATGGCCTACCCGCGGGGTTCTACCAAGATTTTTGGGGGATAGTAGGAGAGAAAGTGACGGAGGCAGTCCTCGAATTTCTCAAGACAAAGGAAATGAAGTCGGCCTGGAATGAAACGGTGATCATCCTTATCCCTAAATGTCATAATCCTACAAATCCCCAAGACTTTAGGCCCATAAGCCTTTGCAATGTAATATATAAAGTGATAGCAAAGGTTTTGGCTAATAGGTTAAAAAAAGTGATCAATGATTTGATTTCACCTAACCAAAATGCTTTTGTACCTGGTAGAACCATAAATGAAAATGTTCTTATAGCGCATGAAGTTCTAGAACACATTCGCAAACAACATAAGAGAAGCAAATATCTAGCTGCCCTCACCTTGGATATAAGCAAGGCCTTTGATAGGCTATCTTTGGACTTTTTTAGAAAACATGCTCAGAAAATATGGTTTCCCACCACACTGGATGGACCTCATCATGCAATGTGTGTCCACACCGTCCATCAAAATAAAATTCAATGGTGAACTCTCTCGTACTATTGTGCCTAAAAATGGTCTTAGGCAAAGGTGCCCTCTATCTCCCTTCCTATTTATCTTATGCCAGCATGCCTTATCCAAACTGTTGTTGAAGGCCGAAAAGGAGGAAGGAATGGGTATCAAAGTGGGAAGGTCAGTGCCAAGAGTGTCCCACCTGATGTTTGCAGATGACTGCCTAATTTTCTTTGAAGTTAGTATGCAAGCAGTCACGGGCTTGGCCAACATCCTTAATGTATTTGCATCTCAATCGGGTCAAAGAATTAATTTCAGCAAATCATCCATGCTAGTCAGCCCAAATACAAGTGTGGAATGGAAACACTTCTTATCGGTCATGTTCAATACTTAGGTCAAAGACAAAGGTACATATCTTGGTCATAACCTCAACTTTTCCAATTCAAAAACAAGGATTTTTGGAGATCTGCTGCGGAAGATTAAATGCAAATTGTACAAATGGAAGAATGAATGTCTTTCGGTCCAAGGCAGGATCACATTAGCCAAGCATGTACTCTCAGCAATACCTCTGTATGTACTAGGGGCATTTCGAATTCCAATCTCCGTCGCAAAACAAATTGACAGTTTCTTGGCAAGATTCATATGGAAAGGAGATCAAGAAGGCAGAGGAATTCATTGGAAATCAGGGAAATCAATCTGCAAGTCTAAATTTAATGGTGGCTTGGGCATGCGCTTAACAATTTTTATGAATCAGGCTTTGCTTGCAAAAGTTGCATGGAAAATTCACTCAGAAACAGACTCTTTCTTCTCCAGATTCTTCACAACTAAATACTGTGGTAAATACAACTTCATGCAACTCCACAAAGGTCAAAACTGGTCTTGGGGTTGGAGAAGTATTATATGGGGAAAGGAACTCCTTTGTCAAGGTCTGAAATGGTGAGTGGGCAATGAAGCACACATTGACATCAAGGAAGATTGGATCCCTAACATAGCAAACCCACTGACCTTGAGTACTTTGTTCCAACAAGGGGGTCTCTCACTCAGGGTAGCGGACTTGATTGATAAAAATAGGAATTGGCGAATTCCTCTCATCAAAACTATCTTCCCGCAAGAATTAGTCCCTCACATCCTTTCCATTCATTTGTCCAAATTCTCAACTGAAGTCAAAAATCGGCTTTACTGGAGGGAGGAAAAGAGTAGACAGTATAAGGTTAAATCAGGTTACCACCTGGCAGTCAATTTGGAAGAAAGGAAAAATCCATCAACCTCTTTGTCTGGGAATGCGAATTTGTCCATGATACAGGACGAAAGAAAATTCTGGAAATTATTTTGGAAGTTACAACTACCGATAAAAATAGTTTTCTTCCTCTGGAAAGCAATTCATGAAGTTTGCCCAACGGCCGATCAGCTTTGGAAACGTGGTATTATTATGCCCCCAAAGTGTTGCTTCTGCGGCACAGAAACTGAAACCATCTCCCACACTCTATTGAACTGTACCCTTGCCAAACGAACTTGGAGAATCTCCTTTCTCGGTTTCAACTTCGATGTGGGTTTTCCAACAACTTTTGGTACATGGTTCAGTAATTGGTTACTCTTTGCACCCGAAGAGGAAGATATTATTCTTTCCGTTTCCATTCTCTGGTGCCTTTGGAAAGCAAGATGCTCTGCTGTTTGGGACAACAAGTTTGAATTACCAGAAACTATCTGGTCATCTTCGGTAGCTACTTTCCAGGAAATACAGGCAAGTTTCAAGACTAGAGATAAATCTATCCTGAGAAAAGAAAGCCCACAGGTGGTGCAGAACGCCGAGGGATCAAGGCAAGCTCACATGGAGGAAACAATTTTAGGAAAATTGCATATCCGATGGAACGAGGGACATGGTAATATTGAGAATGATGGTAAGACCTCAGTAACAATCCTCACTGATGGGGCTTTCAAGGCAAAAAATAAGGAAGCATACGCATCTGCAATTGCTTGGGTAGCACTTGACGACGCAGATAATTGTATCTTATCCTCCTGCTCTAAGCAAATTTATGCAGCTTCTGCCTTACAAGCTGAGCTCATGGCAATTTTAGAGGCAACAAGAGAGGCAGTCCTTAAAGGTTGGAGCAGAGTGAACTTAAGAACATATTCACTGATAGCTCTCCAGGCTTTAGAGAGTCCAGAAAATGCAGACATTCAGGTAAAATCGATTGCCATGGATATTCGGCAGTTAGTTTCCCACTTAGATCATTGTGTTATGATCAAAGTTCCTAGATCGGAGGTCCACATTGCGCATTATCTTGCGCAGAATGTATTTTCCACATCAATATGATATAACTTGTCGGTTAAGTAATGAATTACTTCCTTCAAAAAAAAAAAAAACTTCTTGAAGATGGAATTTATTTCACATTAAAATGACATTCACTCTCCCAGCATTTCGTTGTTCGGGGCTATTCTTTTTTCTTCATTATACCTTGCTTTGTTATGGTATCCACTACCCCATTTATGACCTGCATTCTGACAACTGAACTATTAGTACGTGTGCGCCT
Source organism: Gynochthodes officinalis (assembly GCA_020080225.1). Lineage (NCBI taxonomy): Eukaryota > Viridiplantae > Streptophyta > Magnoliopsida > Gentianales > Rubiaceae > Gynochthodes > Gynochthodes officinalis. The sequence goes on along the minus strand of CM034615.1, from coordinate 11,364,749 downwards.
AAAGCCATTGCAACATCGTTGACAATAGTTAAAACCTGCCATTAAAACTTGACAAGGTCTCTGTCTGCATTTGGAAGCGGAAAGTTTATCTATTTACAGCAGTATATCTCCAAAGATGATGTGGGTTTTAGACCAAAAGGATTCAAATATACAGACAAAGTCTTTCAAACAACAGATTTACATCCAAAAACAACACTGGCATCATTTCAAATAACAGATTTACATAAACAATGATCCCCTTCCAGGTTCTTACATCCACAAACAATGCTACATCATTTACATATTGAACAGAAATATTAACAAGATGAATATTTAAGGGGCAATTCTGCGTAGTGTACTATGATTTATTGAGTGATCACTGACACACACAATGCGGATAAATTATATACATGGCACCAGTACAAAGTTTCTTCCACTGATAAAAGTAATCATCGAATTAAAAAACAGATACAGGTTGCTGCGCAAGCATACAGGGATCTTGCAATTTCACCCTTGTTTCTTCTGTGTCTAAATGAAGATGATGAGTCATAATGAAGTAGAGGGCCTTGAAAATGAGTTAAAAAAAGCATGTTTGACAATGAATATGTACTAGCAAGGCTAAAATCTTGTAACTTAGGAAGCACATGACATTTCAAATACAATAACATATGATTTTCATTTCCAAATACACCATATTTTCTCAATGAGGCCTGCTCCGATCAATGTATCAGTGACACCTTTGAGGATTGGACCATATCCAAGCACCCTACATTTTTGTAGATTCAATTCCTGCACCATGTAGATCAAAGGGAGGTTTGCATTGAGCAATTCATCAGTGTCAAATCTGTGGATTGCCTATCCATGTACCATACATTTTTGCAGATTGCACTTCTGCACCATGCAAATCAAAGGATAAATTGCCATAATTGTGAATGTTTTAGCATAATCATCTACCTTTTGGAAATTTTATAAAATAGTCAGAAGATAATAATGCTTTATGAACCGGGGTATTGGATCACTAACTACGAATATAAAAATAGAATGAAAGTAACATAAATGAGAATTTTGATTAGAATGCCATGTTATCATACTCGAATCGGACCCAGCCAGTTCGACTGGGAACCGGGCATGAGCCCGGTTGGAGTTGTATTAAAAAACCAGTTTTAATTAACCCGGTCAAACCCTGATTTGACCGCCAAACCTAGAGTTGACATGGATTTGACCGGGTCAAAAGTTTTAATTTTCACAGAAAGTAGTATTAATTTTTAAAAATTATAATTGAGCCCCAAATTTTTTTTAAAACTCATTTTTTAGTTATAAAGTTTTTAATTTTTTCAAATTGAACAATTTCAATGTTTATTCAAGGTAATTCTTACAATTTTTAACATATTCTTTATCTAAAATATTTATTATACTATTTTTTGCATAAAATTATTCAATTATACATTTTGAATTTCATAAAACTTATACTAAATTTAGACTTAACTACACTAAAAATACTAAATAATTTATCTCTAGTATATTTGTATATTAGTACTAATTTTTTTAATTAATTTATATTTATCATATTATAATGACATCATCTAATTTTTTATTACTAGTTTGACCGGTTGATCCCTGACCCATTGACTTCACCGGTTCGTACTCTGATCTGATTTTGACAATACTGTATGAATATGTGGACGCACTAGACAATAAAATAAGTAATGAATGCATTAAAAAGAAAATAAAGGTACTTCCAATAAATGAGAAAATGTGCAAAACATGTTTAAAATGGTTTAGACTTATGCATAGAAGACTTGTAGATGCACCAGGGAGGCATGTAGAGAATAGAGAATTATTAGCACAAATTAAAAGGAAAATGAGAAGACCTAAAAAGAGTTGGAAAGAAAGTATTTGAGAAGATAAAAATATGCGTTCCAATAAAAATAATAGCTATATAAGATCCATGTAGTCGATTCCATATAGTGGGATAAAAGGCTTAGTAGTAGTTGTTGTTGATCTACTTTTCAGAATGAAATAAACATTAAACTCAGGCCCCCCTTTTCAAAGTTTCAGTAAGGAGCAATTAAATATATAGTTGTAACACGTAACAGCTATAACCTGATATAACGAACACAAGGAGAGAAAAACAGGCATTGGTTGCATAAATTGTAAGTCTAATATTATTAACAGAAATGGATTAAATTCATATCCGGATGAGCCTAAGAGTAGAATAATACCATAGCAAATCCAGGCCAGTGGCAGAAGGTTTCAATGCCTGATACACTAGGAGTGCAACAATTATTTTGAAACTCTGTTTTATACTTTTGTCAGACTTAGCCCAAGCGCACAATATCAACAGCAACAACTACAGAATATTCTAAGACCACGACAAGAAATCACCACCTGAGGAGCCTCATCCCTCTCATGTCCCAACTATTGAAGATTTTGACTGCAAAGAATTGCAGATTGCCCAAGAGTACAAGTAGAGTGATTGATGACTTATTAAAAACCACATTCATCATTTCAATTTAGATAAAGACAGACAGCAGATAATGTGATTCATAACAAATCATCTAGATAGCTCAAAACAACTAAATCACCTCTTTTTCTCAAACCTCCAAACCAAACTGAAAAGGCCAACTAAAATCACCAAAATTCCTATCCACTTCCCCAGAAAGATAATCAAACAGAAATGGAAACATGAAGCTAGGGACAATTCTTTCAACCAACAGATAATCACAACTCACAAGTAGCAACCTCTGCGTACAACAAGAACAGAACTGCAGAAACGTAACAGTAACTGTATGCCTATGAACTTGAACCATGAATATTAAGTACAACACAAGGCTCAGGTCAATATGATCAGGCATTGAGTTCATGACGCCGACATGGATGCAAATCACCAGTTGCATGCTAAATCAGATAATCAACTCACAGAAATACACAATCACTATAATCATGCCACCAGGGTTGCCCTACCAAGATACGAGTCATTTTACACCAAAGATGCCTGATTCTGTTGCTCATAAAGAATATCATCACAGCCTAACCTTTTATTTATTTTTTTCCCCTATCCCCATTATCTTCTCCTGGCTTAGTCAAAGCAAGAAAAACAGATACAGCAACAGCAACACTATACGATACAGAGTCAAGGGCATTTGGTTTTTATGTTAGATGCCGAAGAAATTAGGCTCCGCTAAAACGAGTCAAGGGCATTTGGTTTTTGCGTTAGATACCGAAGAAATCATGGGCTAAAACAGAAAGGAGTATACACCCTTTACAAAACTCCCGGTTTGCCTCATTCTTTGAGCTAAAATTAACGGTCAATAAAATCATGCATTCCTGGGTTTCCTTACTGGCAGAGCAACATTGACATGCTCGCTTTCCCAATCACACAAACACGAAGCAAACACCCAGTACTGATCTAAGGACACGGATACATTAAAAAGGCTCAGATCTTAGTAAATCAAGCATAGAGAGAAGGTCACCGCCATGGCTGCAAACCAGTTGCCTGTGAGGGAGAACCCATCTAAAATGCCATCAGGGTTTGCCCCGCCAAGCTCCGGGTCCTTATTAACTCCATGCCAGACCCCTCAACTCAAAGGACCAAACGATATATCATCATAGCCTCTCTAAATCTCAACGAAAAGTGAGATACAGACAGAATACATTAAGAATCATCAACAGGACCACCATACTGGCCATCCATTGATGAACTGATCCGACTAACCAACCAAAATTAGCTTCAGAGAAGCAAAAGGAGCGAGGTTGGCAATTATTAACTAGTGATAACAGCTGATGATGATGATGAAGATGAAGAAGAAGAAGATGATGATAATGATAATGATGCATCAAGAAGATACATTAATCAGCTTCCCAGCTGCATTTTTTATTCTTTGTTTTCTGGAGTTTTGAAGGGCTGTTGATTTGGTATTTTTCTTTTCCCCTGTTTGGGATGAGCAGAGGAAATCGTTGGCAAATACAAAGAGAGGGGCAACCACCCTTACAAACTCCCCAAACTCTCTCTGTTGCCTCATTCATTCACTGGTCCCTTGAGCTGAGAGTTGAGAGGATTCCTCTGCAGGGAGAGAACCGCAGAGTTGGGCCAAATTGCTTAATATACATCTCGTTAAGAACGATGTTGCTACAAAATGTAATATTAGATAATTATATGGGTAAATTGCAAATAAGCTGAACTATGTTTGTGCAACGATATACTGATATATCATCCATAATCCATTAACCGTCAAATTTTGGAATTTAATAGTATCAAAATATCTATTCTTTGCAATATGCTATATTTCCAAAAATATCATAAATCTTTATGCTATTTTTGTTCTGTAATCATTCGCTACTAAACTTGCAATTTCTGCTTTCATATATATAATTATGAGCCAATATTGGAAAGCAGAAATGAAAACAAGGGGCAAAAAAGGTAATAATATGATAATTTCGATTACTAATTAGGGAATGAGAATAATTTGTTCAATTTAGAATAATCATGGTTATTTATAACAATTTGTGTCGTAATTTTGGTTTAATTACATTTATCCCATATTATAAAACTACCTTCAAGATTTGGCCAAATAACAATTAACCCCTTGGAAAAAGCATAATAAGAATCCCGGCTTTTTCTTTTTCTTTTTTTTCTTAATTTGGTTGAAATGTCATATTTATAAATATATGATTATCTCATTCAAACCCAATATATATCATTTTCTTCAATTTTTGGAACTGAATTTTTTTCATTTAATTAAATTTTACTAATTTTGCAAATATCTATAAAAAAATATATATGGCAATAAAGATTATACTAGTGGAAAATTTGTTGATATAATAACATAACCAGTGATCTTGTTAAGTTTTATTCTTTATATTATTTCTATTTTATTTATTGTTAAAAATATGAAAGAGTAATATTCATCTAAATTGAGGGTCATTTTACAAGTCAGGGAGAGAGAATGTTATTTAACCAAATCTCGAGATTGACCTTGTAAACCTCATATCAAAGAATGTAATTAACCCTTTAATTTTTACAAAACATTTCTAAATTATAATATACTAAAAAAGATGGATGGTTTAAAAATAAATATGATTGAAACTTTAAGGGAAATTTGCATATATAGCAGTGTTAGACCGTTGACTTTGCAAATATAGCACCCTCCTTTTTTTCCTTGCAAACATAGCATTTCGGGGCTGAACAAAAACTAACATACCATCATCTTCTCTTTTGAAACATAAATACACAACACTTCATCTTTATCGATTCAACAAAATTTGCTCTCACATTCTATTATTTGCACTTCTTATTATTCTCACACCCCATTGGATCATCATCTTCAAACAAGAAGACCATGACCGTGGAGAAAAATTCGCTGCGGGAGATATTAGTTGAAATTTACATAAGTTGAACTGGGTTTGTGAACTTCAACGAAACTACTCGAGCCCTAAGTCGAGTTTTAGGTCGAGCAAAACATTAGGTCGAATACAAGATTGAGTTTAAGGTCGAACAATAAGTCTAAGTAGTAATTGGTTGAATATAAGATCGAGCTCGACCTAAACTCGACCTAATACTCGACCTACTATTAGGTCGAGTTAAATTTAAAAAAAAAAAGAAAAAAATTGAATTTAAAAAAAAAAAGTTTTAGGGTCAAGCTCGACCTTCTTGTTTGAAGATGATGATCCAATGGGGTGTGAGAATAATAAGAAGTGCAAATAATGGGATGTGAGAGCAAATTTTGTTGAATCGATAAAGATGAAGATGAAGATGAAGATGAAGTGTTGTGTCTTTATGTTTCAAAAGAGAATATGAGGGTATGTTGATCTTTGTTCAGCCCTGAAATGCTATGTTTGCAAGGAAAAAAAGGAGGGTGCTATATTTGCAAAGTCAACGATCAACACTGCTATATATGCAAATTTCCCAAACTTTAAAGGGCATGTTAGAATACAAAGATTTTTTAAGGGTTATTTGTGATTTATTTTATTCTAACTAAAATATAGGCTTAGTTATATTTACCTCTGAGATTTGGTATAATTAATAATTGAATTTCATAGTTTATAACTATTAACGTCACACCCAATAAACCTTCATGGTTTAAAAAATTTGTTATAATTAAATTTAATCTTCTTAATCTATCCTTTTCAAATGGATAACTTCTCTAATTTTGATCAAATTTTCAAAACCAATTTAGTGATTAGATGTAAATTACTTATTAACCATTATCAAATTGTTTATGTTGCTATACGCATATTATATTTTATAAGAATATAGCCTTTAAATCACATGTCCACTTTATTATATTTTCTAAATTTTCTTGTTGATATTGTGTTTGGCATGTGATTCAATATCACATTATTTGTCGTTTAAAATTTATTTAAATGATTATATAATTAATTATTAAGTTTGTGCAATTTTATAAATGAAAATGTTTAGTCTAACCTCCATTTTTCTTGTATAATACCTAAAATGTACTCCATTCCTTCCCAAAAAAAGAAAAAGAAAAAAGAAGTCTATAGTTGAACTAAATTCTTAAAGAATGCTTACAAATAATAACAATGTATGGCTCAAAATTAATACGTAAAAGTAAAAATAAAAAATTATACACATAATGATATATTTGGTGTATCATATTTTATAATTAAAAAAAAAGTTGTATTTATTCAAAAGTAAATTATTTTCTTAAGGTGAAGGTATAATTAATTAGTACATAATGAAAAAAAATTAGTATTTCTTCATTGTGGATTTTATAGTTTATAGACATATATTCTATTTTTTATTGTGAGAAACAAAATTGAAGAATATATCATGATTAAAAAAAAGGAAAAATTAACAAAATTACAACTTAATACCTACAGGGATGGTTTGATAATTTAAATATAACGAAATGCGATAAATGTAATTTAAAACTTGTTTTACGAAGATATTTTATAATATCTATAATATATATATATTTTACTTCAATACATCTCTAAGGCTTTGCTCACCGCATGTGATGTAATTGATAATTAAACTAAACCTTAGAAATAAATGTAATTAACCTAAAATATAAGTAATTAGTCCTTACAAATTTGGCCATTTCCGCTATGTTATGGGCATGGTGCTTACTCCACTAATTTTTACCAAAAGTACCCACCAACTACATAGTCAGGAGTGCTAGTGGAGCAAAGGGCTTTTTATTTTTATTTCTTTTTGAGAGCCATCAGCCAGGCTTGCATTATTTATTACATAATTGCTGCACGTTGCAACTCATAAGGTTCGAATCACCTCCGGGCTGGAAGTCTTAAGAAAAACCACTGCACCCTACTCGACTTCACCTCTTTGATCATGGAGGACATTACATTACATGGAATCTAAAAAAGTAACAAGCCCAGTAGGGAGGTCTCGTGTTATTTGCTCATCTGGTTTAAGGTATGAGCTACAGAGATTTCAAAGCATAAATAGGTAACCTGAATTACCTAATGGTCACATAAACAACTTAGGCAAAGAAACCAGTAAAATGGTAACAAAAGAAGTAGGAAACGGGCTTTGCATCCCATTTGCTCATTTCCCTTAAAGCATTTGACATCATTCCTCTTGTCTGATGAAAAGTAAGCCATCAGTTCCAAGTTGAAACAAGCGCTGCAAATGCTGAACCTAATTCCTGTGGTTGCTACCGTACACCCCAAGTGGCTCTACAGTTGTGGAAATGGCAACTGCAGAAATGCATCATTGCCATCTTGGAAGCTGCAAATTGTTGTGTTATTTTATGAATATAACACATAAGGGCAGATGAAATTATAATTTCCAAGTTAAATTCACTTACAAGCATCAGTAATATTATTAAGACTACCGGACCCAAAAACCCATTTTAAGATCATGTGTTGGGTTGGTGGTAACGCCAAACTGCAAATCAAGGCTACCAATGGCTGGTAACAATCTTCATTCACTTAGCTTGCAACAACTATCTTTGAAGCTGTTTTATCCTGATTCCCTTCGCCAGTAGTAATCACAATTTATTTCAAAAGAACAATAAGAAACCACCACTTGAGAAGCCTCATCTCTTTAAGCACATTTGGAAACCAAATTTCAAAAGCCAATTTAAAGCCTCTGATCTATCCACTACCCAAAAACATAATCAACCAGAAATGGAAGTATTCAGCAACGCATACAACTCTTTCAACCAAACAAAATATCACAACAACCACAGATGGCAATTTGTAAACAGAGCTGCCGCAACGCAACATTACCCCTATGCCTCTGAACTTAAAACATGAATCCTAAGTATGACTGGTCATTTGTGGCTCAGATCAGTATATGATTCAGGCATTGAGTTTGAGACACTGCCATGGCTACAAATCACCAGTTGCATTATAACATAGATAATCAATTCACAAACGTATGCACCTAGTATAATAATGCCATCAGGGTTGCCCTACCAAGGTACAGGTCAGTTTATACCTCAAATGCCTGATTCTCTTGCTCATGAAGAATATCATCACAGCCTTTAACATTCTTTTCCTCCCCATTTTTCCTTTATCATCCTTGGTCTAGCCAAAGCAAAAACAACAGCAACAACAGCATATGGATACAGAGAAATTAAAACTCATCAGCAAATTAAGCTTGGATACTATGACTCAAGAGCTTTTCGTTTTTGTCTTGGCTAATGATATCTTTAAACTTAAATGAAAATATGTGTTTTGATAGAACACAATCGAGATATCACTTGTACAACTTACCCCACATAGTGAGATAAAGCATTAATTATTGTTGTTGTCGGCGTAATGAAGAAATCACACGCTAAAAGAGAAAGGGGCAACCAAGGTCCCATCTTTCTTGTTCGCCTCATTCTTTGAGCCAAAATTATAAGTCAAAGACAGCTATTCAAGGATTTTCTTCATCACAGGGCAACTTTAACAAAATAGTATAGCAATCATTATCTCTCTCTCTCTCTCTCTCAATCAATCCAGATAGACGGATGTATTTATGTACATAAAAAGAGGCTCAGGCCTTCAGTAAATCAGGCAAGAGTGAAGGTCACCGCCATGGCTGCAAAACCAGTTGCATGTGAGGGAGAACCCATCTGAAAATGCCATCAAGGTTGCCCTGCCAAGGTTCAGGACCAATTAGCTCAGTGCCCGACTCACAACTCAAAGAACTATACCATGCACCATCACAGCCTCCATAAATTACAACACCAAAGAACAGAGGTTGGCAAGTACTGACTAGTGCTGAAGAGGAAGATGGTGACATGATCAAGAATACCACACTGCTTGCATGTACGTTTGAAAGGTTGTTATTATTATTACACTTGTCATAAAGTACCGTTAAAATTAAAAAGAAATCAGCAATGCTTTATAAATTAAAATGTTGAGTTACTGAACATGAATAAAACGGTAATAAAAGTGATAATGTTAAAATAAATGTGTGGACACATTAAACTAAATAAAATAAGTAACGAGTGCACCAAAAAGAAAGAAAGGGTAGGTCCAATTCATGAAAAAAATGAAAGAAATAATAATTTGTACATGTGCATAAATGACCTTCAAATGCACTAATGTAGAAAATAAGGAATTATTAACTCAAAGGAGAAAAAAAATCTAAAAGATTTAAGACCAAACTATTATAAAAGACATAATACATTTAAACTTAAATAAAAATATGCATTTTGATAAAATATATATCAAGATATAATTCATATAGTTGACCCGCAATAATGGAATAAAAGCATAGTCATAGTTGTATTATTATTTTCCTTTTGGGGTAGGAAATCATTGACAAATGCGAAGAGAGGGGTAACCACCCTTATAAACTCTACAAACTCTCTCTGTTGCCTCATTCACTTAGTCCTTTAAGTTGAGAGAATTCATTCGCTGGGAAAAAAGGGGAAAACAGCAGAGTTGTGGCAGAGAAAGCAAAATGTAGCAATGCCCGAATCATTTTATTTAGCTTACCAAATTTTATTTTATTTTTTTTTAAAATGGAACAGCCTCTCTTTAAACATAGTACTATAAAGAAAAACACTTGCCACAATTTCCAACGAATTCCAAACAGCAACCGTACACAGGGCGAAAGACAAGTGAAGAAATACACTAAAACACAGAATGCAACAAAGGTATTGAAACAATCGAATTTCATAAATTTATGATGGATATTGAAAAAAATCACAAGTAAAAAAGGGTTAACGCCCCTTTGGGCAAAGAAAAAAACCAAAAAAATCCAATCTTTATGGTTTCTTCATTAATCATTATCTTCTTAACATTCCATGGGCATCCATAACAAAAAAAAAAAGGGCTCAGACGTTAAAAATCAGGCATGGCTTGGCAATCAATAGAGCACTGTTCTACAGTTTAGTGCAGATTTTTAATTTTTTCTCTTCGGGCATGATCATGCAGAATGTGCAAAACATGTAACATCTAGTCAAAGATGCAAATGGAACTAAAGACTTTTTTTTTTTTTTTCTGGGGTTGGGGTGTTTTGAAGGTCGAAAGAATATACTAGAGCATCACGGATTGTAAACCAAGGCTCAGATCTATCTGTAATAAGATGAGGCAAAAGAGAGGGAGTCACCGCCATGGCTGCAAAATCCCAGTTGCAAATGTCAACAAGAAACAGTTCACATGCCATCAGGGATGCCCAGCCAAGATACGTGTCCCATTAGCTCCTTGCCTTGGCCCCCATCAAACCTCAGAAGAAAGACTTTAATCATCACAGCCTCCAAAACAATTCTAATTCCACGGAACCCTTTTCCCTTTCGTTGCTAATCACCAAAAAAACAAAAAAAACACAAAAAAGTTTTGCTTTCCGGAGACAGAAATCAAACGAACTCTTTGTTTGGTTTCTCAATTTCCAGGAAGGGTTGTTATTTTTGGGGTGCGAAATCACTGGCAAAAACAGAGGGGGGCAACAACCCTTTGGAAAACTCCCCAGCCCCCTGCCGCCTCATTCAGTTTTCTCGAATTTTGAGGGCCTTTGCTCCCCCTTGAGTTATGCTGTTTCGGCCTCAGTTATCCTTGCCCCCCGAGTGGTCACTGCAGGTAGACGACAACACAATGCTCGAGACTGTTTGGGAATATCAGAACAAAGAAATTTTGTTGTGCAATTCAACGCGAGTTTTGTTTCTCAAATGGCACATGTGCAATAGCAGGTACTTCATCAAATACAACTGTATGATAAATCAACACCCTTTTTTTTTTTACCAAATCAACACCCCTTTCACTTTGAATGATATGCAAGAACTTGTGCTTCATCAAAGGATTAATTAAGACACATGGATTGAGCTTCATCTCAACTAGATCATAAATTGTTCAAATTGAGTTGGAAGAATAATCAAATCAAATTTAAAAAGAGATTTTAAATTCTAAAATTATCAAAACAAACTTAAACACAAAGAAATCATATTAGTGCATACATAAAGAGTTATTATACTAACATTATTTCGAAATGTATTTTTATATTTTATATTATGGTTTGAATAATATTTCAAAACACATTTTTATATTTTGTTTTCATATTTTTCGAGATAATATTTTTCAAGTCAAGTTCAAGAATTCCAATTGATCATTCATGAGATTCATATTGAGGGAATGACCATGAGTGAGTCTTTCCAAGTAGCTGCAATTATTGAGAAGCTACCCCTTGTGTGGAAAGACTTCAAGGACTATTTGAAGCACACAAAAAAAAGAGATGAATGTTGAAGATCTAATTGTCAGACTTCGCATAGAAAAAAACAATAAAGGCTCGGAGAAGAATTTCTCCAACATTGTTGCTGCCAAGGCTAATGTGGTGGATCGAAGTGAAAGCTCCAAGAATAAGAAAGGCAAACACAAGTCCAGATCCAATATGGGACCTAATGGTGGAATTTCAAAGAAACCAAAGTTCCAAGGAAAATGTTTTAACTGTGACAAGATGGGTCACAAATTAGCGGATTGGGGATCTCCAAAGAGGAACAAAAAGAAAGAGGCCAACTTGGTTGACGACACCACACAAGAATTGTCTGAAATGAATCTTTTTGCGGTGGTATCTGAGGTCAACATGGTAGACTCCAAACCAAATGAGTGGTGGCTGGATACTAGAACCACACGCCATATCTGCTGTAATAGATCTGTATTCTCCGATTTCACACTTGTGGATAATGGAAAGAAGTTGTACATGAGCAACTCTGCAACTTCTGAGATAAAAGGTCAAGGAACTATATTCCTAAAGATGACATTAGGCATGGAAGCGAAACTTCGCAATGTTTTTTATGTGCCTGACATTCGGAAGAATCTGATTTCTGGGACACTGTTTAGTTAGCATGGATTCAAAATGGTTTTAGAATCTAAAAAGTTAGTTTTGACCAAACAAGGTGTCTATGTTGGGAAAGGGTATGTAAAATATGGGATGTTTAAAATGAATATAATAGCCATGAAGCCAAAATACATCAATGAAAAAGAAAAATCTTCCTCTTATATGCTTGAGTCTTCTAACTTGTGGCATGGTAGAATAGGCCATGTTGATTTTGATACACTGCATAAATTAATTAACTTGGACCACATACCCACATTTAACATTGATTCTAAACATAAATGTGAAATCTGTATAGAGACAAAACTAACAAGATCATCGTTCCAAACGATTAAAAGGAATATGGAATCATTTGATTTAATTCATAGTGATATTTGTGATTTGAAATTTGTTCAAACATGAGGAGGTAACAAATATTTTATAACATTCATTGATGATAGCAGAAAATATTGTTATTTGTATTTGCTTAAGAGCAAAGATGAGGCTATACAGAAGTTTGCTAAATACAAACAAGAAGTTGAAAACCAACTTAATAAGAAAATTAAGATGGTAAGAAGTGACGGGGGTGGTGAATATGTAGAACCTTTTAGTGAATTTTGTGCACAACATGGTATTATTCATGAGGTTACTCCTCCCTACACTCTTCAATCAAATGGAGTGGTAGAACGCAAGAATCGTACATTTAAAAAAATGATGAATGCAATGTTGATAAGTTCTGGATTGCCACAAAACATGTAGGGGGAAGCCATATTAACAGCTAACTATGTTTTAATAAGATTACTATGAAGAAAAAGGATAAGATACCTTATGAATTGTGGAAAGGAAAGAAACATTCCTACAAATACTTGAGAGTGTGGGAGTGTCTTGTCAAGATATTGGCTCCAACACCAAAGATGATGAAAATAAGTCTTAAAACAGTTGATTGTATTTTCATTGGCCATGCTCAAAATAGCAGTGCTTATTGATTTCTTGTGTATGAGTCTAAAAACCCTAAAATTCATAAGAATAGGATAATAGAATCAAGGAATGCTTCATTTTTTGAACATGTATTTCCATGTAAATCAAAGGGAGGTGGTACAAGATCATCTAAACGAACAATTGAGATTGTTGAAAAAAATGATTAGGTTCGAGATCTTTATAATAAACCAGAAAAAGTAGAGGATAAGCCCAGGAGAAGCAAAAAAGCAAGGACATAAAAATCATTTGGACTAGATTTTCTGACTTACATGTTAGAGGTTGAACCTCAAATATATAAAGAAGCTATGAGCTCAAACGAGGGACCTTTATGGAAAGAAACCATAAAGAGTGAGATCGATTCCATTATGCAGAATTATACTTGGGAGCTAGTGGACCTTCCATCAGGAAGTAAACCACTAGACTCTAAGTGGATATTCAAACGAAAGATGAAGGCAGACAGAACAATTGATAAGTATAAAGTTAAACTTGTAATTAAAGGTTACAAGCAACGAGAAGGTCATGATTCCTTTGATACTTATTCTCCTGTGATGAGAATAACTTCTATAAGGTTGATATTGGCAATTACCGCATTGCGAAATCTAGAAGTTCATCACATGGGCGTGAAGGCTGCTTTTCTTAATAAAGATCTTGAGGAAAAAATATTCATGAAACAACCTGAGGGTTGTATTGCTCATGGACAAGAAAAAAAGTATGTACATTAGTGAAATCCTTGTATGGACTTAAACAAGCACCAAAACAATGGCACGAAAATTTTGACAATGTCATGATGTCAAATGGTTTCAAAATCAATGAGTGTGACAAGTGTGTCTATGTTAAAAACACAAACACTAGATATGTCATTCTTTGTCTGTATGTGGATGACATATTAATTGGTGGTAGCAATGAACAAATGATTAAATCTACCAAAAATATGTTAAAATCTATATTTGACATAAAAGATATGGGACTGGCTAATGTAATTTTAGGAATTAAGATTAATCGATCAGTTGATGGTCTCATATTAAGTCAGTCACAGTATGTGGACAAAATACTTGAAAATTCAATAAGGACGATTCTAGTATGTCTAGAACTCCAATTGATTTGAATCAACATCTTTTTAAGAATTGAGGAGATAATGTATCTCAAGTATAATACGCTAGAATTATAGACAGTTTAATGTACTTAATGAGTTGTACAAGACCAGATATTACCTATGTTGTGAGTAGCCTGAGCAGATTCACGAGTAATTCAGAAGCTGATCACTGGAAAGTGATTGTCAGAGTGCTTAGGTATTTAAGATATACTCGTGACTATGAATTGCATTACACGAGTGAACTTGTTGTTTTAGAAGGATATTAGGATGCAAGCTGGATATCTGACATACAAAATTCTAAAGCTAGTAGCGGGTATGTATTTACCTTAAAAGGTGCAGGAGTTTAATGAAAATCCTCCAAATAGACAGTAATAACAAAATCCACAATGGAATCTGAATTTGTAGCGCTGGATAAATGTGGGAGAAGAGGCCGAATGGCTACGAAATTTTTTAGAGAATATTCCAGAATGGCCAAAACCTATGCCTACTATATGTATATATTGTGATAGCCAAATAGCTATTTGGAGGGCACAGAATGTGACGTATAACGGTAAGTTAAGACACATACGTCGTCGACATAATACTGTTAGACAACTTATCTCAACTGAAGTAATTACAATTGATTATGTAGGTCAAAAGAAAATATTGCAGATTCGCTGACCAAAGGGTTGAATAGAGATAAAATTGTACAATCATCGAGGAAAATGTGACTTAAGGCCATGAATGAATAGGTTGATTACAGTGGAAACCTATCCTAGTTGATTGGAGATCCCAAAATCTAGGTTCAATAGGACAACTAAACTGTTAAAACCGAACGAGATCACTGTGGAAGTTATCCTTCTAACTATTCCTATGATAGAAACAGTGATGCTCGTAAGGAATAGGTTAAACTTATGATTTTAATGATTCATACACATTGAAAGAATGTTGGATCCAAGCGGAGTAATGTGGGTTATTTTTAAATATGAAATTACCTATGTGAGAGAAAATAAGAGCCGCTTCAAAGAAGAATTGTCAATGTTCAATTCTTTAGAAACTCTCACAGAACTAGGACACTGTTCATGGCCAAAATGGACATAACCATGAGAATTGAAAATGTGTTAGGAGAATGCCTGTGTGAAGTGTATCATCATTTACACAAACGGCAAAACAGTTCGTGGACATCGTGTCTACCGATTAACCAATAAAGCAAATACACTTTCACAAGGAAATGTTCAGAGACTAAAATCTACATATCCTACGCAAATATTAATCATAAAACTCTATCACCATGTCACGTTTTTGTTTTATTTCGTCTATTGTTTTATTTCAATTTTTATTCATGTGGAGGACTATTGGAAATTGGCTCTTCTCCACGTGTGTGAATGAGAAATTAAGGAGATCCATAAATAAAGGCTTTTCATCTAGATTTGATGGTTCATGAATAAAAACTTTTGGCCTTTCATTTTCCAAACATAATGATTGCTTGAATGATGATTTTTCATTATAATGATGAAGATTTTTCATTTTACAAACATAATGACTTTTCTTGTTTCAAAACGTAATGACTTTTCTAGTTCAAAATGTAATATGAACATAAAAATCTCTTACATAAAGAAAAGACTCCCCTTGGTGAAGGATGAACAATTTTTTTTTAACACAATCCATAAAACCTCTCTATATATTCTCTTCTCTAGTAGTAAAATTCTTGTAGTTAGAATTTTTGGTTATAAAAGAAAGATACAAATTCAAATTTGCTATAATAGTCCACCTTGTACAGTAAACCGCTGTTCGTCGTTGTATCCTGAGAGATAAACGTCCATTAAATTCTCAAACACATATAAAAAGGGACGAATTTGTTTTAAAGAAAACGTCTAATATGCATCAACGTGATTTTCTTTATTCATATATTAACGGTTTAAGTTCCATTGATTAATTTAAATTTCAAGTTAATCTTTATTGCTATATTAGTAGTCATCTATATTTTCCTAATTATATAAATTATTTGGATAACATCAAGAACATAGATTCTTTGATCACGGGAAAAAATCCAAACAATTCGAGAGAATGGAAGAGGTGAAAATCTCACATACAGCTGGTAAAATGACAGTTATAATGGCTTTTTTCAACTATCACCCTCCAAAAAACCAAACAGTAATAGTTGCTTATTATCTATTAACTTTTTCACTACCAACTTCCAAAAGACCAAACTTTATCTTAGGCAAATTTCTAAACCAAATTATGAAAGTTTGCTTATCAAAAGAGTACTAAAATTAGATCATCAGTAGACCAGATTATGAAAGTTTGCTTATCAAAACAGCACTAAAAATTAGAACATCACTAGATTCTAACTCATCAAGACAAGGGGGTGACCTTTTGATGCATCTAACAGTTTCAATGCCTCAGCAGTCAGCAGTTCATGGCCTTAATATGATTCAGTCCATGCCAGACTTCTTCCAACCTCTTGCTCTTGCTTGGTGAACTAACCCCTGCAGGCTGTAACTTGCCATCATTTGTGGAATTCAACAAACTGCTAATGGAACCAATAAAATCCAACAGGGGTCACAGAACTATTATGCTAAGCTTTACCTGAACTTTCAAGGACACATCATCTGAACTTCCAAGTGTAAGAAGAGCAAACAAAAGTCGATCTTAGAGGACCAAATTTAACTTGCCACCAGCATAAGAGTTTCAATTGGACTCTTTTTTGGGCAAGGACGCAATTACAGGATCTGTCATTCTTTTTTTATTATTATTTTTTAATGTGTACAAATGCATCTGCTGATGCACATAGAACGAACACAATTCACAAAGATGAGCTAAATAAATAAAAACTAAAACAAGGAGTTAACAAGATTGACATTACAGGTGCGGAGTTCATAAGTTCCTGGCAATATCAAAGCCGCTAATTCATACAATCTAACAAAGAAAAGCAAAAAAAAAAAAATACACATATCAAAGATCATCTACAACACAACACTATATGTCATCAATCAAAAGCCTGAACTTCAACCAGTCAAAGGAACCCCGAAATTTTTTTTTTATCTGAGACAAACATTTGCTAATAAGGCTGAATTTTATTACAAACAAGTTGAGTTGGAACTGAAGTCTCAACGATCCAACTAGTAAGATTTAAATTGATATAGAGGAATCCATTATTGTAAGTATGAGAAAGATGCTAAAGCATCATACAAGTAGGCTCAGATCTGTCATGAGATATGGCAAAATGGAGGGAGACATAGCCATGGCTGTAAAATCTTAGTTGCAATTATGAACAAGAAAGAGTAAAAACTCGTCTAAGCTCACATGCCATCAAAGGTTACCCAGCCAAGACAAGGTCTCACGAACTCTGACACCCCATTAAAACTCAAGAAAAGATTTTCATCATCACAGCCTTCAACCATTCCCTCAACCTCAGCCTTTGCCTCAACCAGAGAGCCAAGTAAGTATAGACAACTAGCTCAAGTGATGAAAAAAATTTACTGCAAATCACTCTAATGCAATCAAACAGAGCGATATCAGTGACTGCAATTAATCTGTTGTCCTCTGTCTATCCTCATCGGGGCTTATTATTATTATTATCATTATTAGTTTTAACAAAGGCAAGATTGATTTCAAAATCATCGGCAAAACAGAGAGGGACAACAAGTCAACAACCCTTTCCAGAACTCCCAGGCTCTCTGCAGCCTCATCCAACATTTCTTGAGTTTTACTAAAACAGTTGAAGTTAATCATAAATAGGTTCATAGAAAATAACAAAGCACCATGAATTGTGTAAGTAGGCTCAGATCCATCGCAAAGGAGGTAAAATGGAGGGAGACATCGCCATGGCTGCAAAATCCTGGTTGCAGCCGTGAACCAGAAATAACAAAAAACTGCATTCCAGCTCACGGGCCATCAAGGTTGCCCAGCCAAGATACGGTCTCATAAACTCCATGCCCCTTAAAAACTCAAAGAAAAGATTTTAATCATCACAGCCTTTAAGCATTCCCTTAATCATAACCCCATAACTCCAACAGGCAAAGCTTGGATTATGGATGTTCCAAGGTACAACCAGACTGAGAGCCAAACAACAGCAGCATCAATCCATCAAACACGAGAACAACAACAACAACACAAGAAAGAAAGAACAGACCAAATGAAGAACCAATAATTCCTCAGATGATTCTAAAATGCAATCCCAAGCTAGCCTTATCGATTACTACTGCTTATGTTTGTCATTCTTTCATATCAAAGGGTTGTTTGATTTTTTTTTTAAATTACTTGGAAATCATTGGCAGAACAGAGAGGGGCAACAACCCTTTAAAGAACTCCCCAGCTCTCTGCAGCCTCATCCAACTTTTCTTGAGGTCTGCGGGACATTTTCAGCCCCAAGTAGAGTTGGCTTCCATTGGCCTCATTAATTATTCGTGTGGAGGAAGACCGCACGAATCACGAGACTGCCCGGAAGATCAACAAAGGCTACGTTTGGATTGAGATCAACAAATCCGTTGATATGCCCTCAGTAAATGGACTGTAATCTTTAAGTTGTACAACACGACGCCGTTTAACATATTTTTTTAAACGATTATTTTTGTTTGGTTGATTTTTTTTTTTTAAAAACAGTACGCATTCGAAATTTTTTTATCTTAAAAAAATCCACTCTAAATCAAATTTAAAAAAATTCCTTTTATCAAAATTGTTTATTTCACAATTTAAAACAAAGATAAAAATAAAAATAAAAAATTTCAGAGTTTTATAACTAAAAAAACATGATACACAGTCAAAAATGAATTTTTTTTTTTGGAATAGTATCAAATCAAATTCCTAGCCCATTGCCAAATCATTGACTAGGTTCGGGTCAACCCGTATGATATTTTGTCCTAATGAGATAAAAAAGGCTCAGATCCGTGAAACAATGGAGCAGAGTGGGAGAGACACCGCCATGGCTGCAGACCACAGTTGCACCCAGACGGAGTGCCATCAAGGTTGCCCCGCCAAGATACGGGTCAGAACACCTCCAAGCCCCAAATGAACTCAAAAACCGATTTTGATCGTCACGGCCTATAACAATAACGGATGGGAACAAAACCCAGATCGTAGAAAAGGCTGTGAAGGATTTGTGATGATGATGATGATGAAGATGAACATTATTATGCATAATATATGTGTGTAGTGTATACATACATATAAACACACACAGACGAAGAAGAAGGGCTGTTGTTTCTGTATGAAGTGAAATCACTGGGCAAATACAGAGAGGGGCAACCACCCTCACAGAATTCCCCATTTTCTCTCTGCAACCCTCATTCATCTCTATTGAGTTCATTCCACGGAGTACACTGTGCAATGCCGTAAAAACACTCTTATACCATACGAATTAATTTATAGGCCCTATTGCAATTTTCTCCATTTCGGCCCAAGCCCAATTGCATATTGCAGCGCTATCACGTTATGTCACGGGTCATGTTTGTTACTCGTACAAACGCACCCGCGACCCAAGAAACGCTTGTACATTGCTTTTGTCAAGTAATTATCTTGCGCGTTATAATTCATATACATGCAGGTAACTCAAACAAGTAAGTAATGTTTTTAAAAGAATGAAAAATTAAAAGGCACAAATTAAGAGTACAAAATGTTGAAAGTTCAAAAAAAAGTTTAAATGTATTGTCAAAAAGAAATTTTAAAAAAAATAGCAAGTGCTTGAAAGATAGTGAGAAAAATTCAACACTTGCTTAGTACAATATTAATCCCCACTAAATATATCTTGGTAAAATAATAAAAAATAACACCTCCAAGGCAAACTTTCTTACCAAAAAGGAAATTGCAATTTTTCACAAAGATCGTAGGTTTTTATTACTCTATCCCTAACGCTATTGTAAAAGAATGTGATTTCCTAACGAAAACCATAGTTTTCTGCGTACACTACATATTTACAAAGACACTATGATAACTAACACTTATTTATTACATTAGTTCATCTCAAGTGTTGTGGTCTTCATCATATGCTATTTAGGCTCGATTGGGCGGCGGGGACCATAGGCGCCCACTGGGTGACTCCAACCCAAGGTTTTGAAAGATTGTACCAAAGTAAAATACGTCTTTCGATTGTAGCAATAGGGACATTGATACTCCGGTTGCAAAACAATTCTCGTTCATTTGAAAGTTAAACGTGCTTAGGCATTGAAATGAATGACATTTTGAGAAGTGAACACTATGTTGTGCAGGCATATATGCAATGCTAGCAAATGAGCTAAGAATGCTGTTGGACATTGCATGCATATTGTGAAGCCTAGTGTTTTGTGCACGTTTGGACATGCACTTGAGTAAAAACGGGTACTAGACTTGCATGGTAGGCACGAGAGCGCTTCAACGTGCATATACGATGGATAAGTATGCGCTCGGGAATTTGCCCAACAAGCACCACATAAGGCTATGGGCATGTGAGAGTATTTTAGGCAAACAAACGATGGGAAGACACAATTTAACATGAGTCATACGCATAAGGTTAGAGCACAAAGACCTTGCTAGTTATAGAGCCGTTGACAACAAGGGGCGAAAGAACGAATAGTGACACATTGGTAAAGTTAAAGTAATTTATAATGTAAAATAGTTCAATGGTTCACAAAATATGTGGTTAAAATTTTATGTTTTTTCATCACAATTAGTTTGTTGTATGAAAAAAAATATATCCAACTAATGTATTGAATATTCAGTCTAAAAATAGTTTTTTGGGGACTTGTAGAAGTGTTTTTTTAGTAATGATTTTTTAAAGTGAAAAATTATTGTGAAAATTCATATGGCATGTTAAAAATTGCTAAAATCATTCATTATTATTTTACAATTTTTAAAGAGTTATTATTTTGTGCTTTTTAAAAAGTTTGGTTAATGATTTTATCTTTTTTAATATGTTACATTAGTTACTATTTTTTATTACGAATTTTCACTAAAAGTATCATTACTTTTTTTTCAGATAACTAATAGTATACTATAGTAGTCCTCTTCCACAAAAATTATAATATTTCTACCTTATTAAGATTTTCATGTATATATATTTTTGTATGATGTCAATACACTTCCAACAAATTAATATTTGAATCAAAAGTGCAAAACTGTATATTTATTTATAACAACTTTATTTATATATTCCCTTAAAAGGGTAGTTTGTAAGTGAGCAATATGGTGAATAATTTCATTTTGTTTTGAGTAAATTATATTCTTTGTCACTATACTTTTATTTTGTCCCAACTTTTGTCACTATTTTTTTTTTCTCACAAATGGCCATTGAACTTTGAAAGTGTTCGAAAGTCAATGACTACTCCATTTACTACGAACTTTGAAAATATCTGGGCTTCAGCAATTTGAGAGAACTCTCAGAGCTTTACCTAATGGGATTCGATGGAAAAGAAATTTCAGAAGGCTTGTAGCAGAAAGCATTTTCAAATGATCTAATATGTTACCCCGCTCTTACAAGCCGCATTGGTGGCTTTGATACCAACACGGGGTTCGGGCTGTTGGAATACAGAAGGCCGTTTTGTAACGGTCCTTTGGGTCAATCCATTTTTATGGTAAAGTGAAATCCTCCCATTAAGTGTTGATGGATGTATATTTTTATTGGACAAAAAAATCATTTCATCTAATACGTCCCTTTTTTTCTTCTTCTCTCTCCATTTTCTTTCATTATCTTCTTCTCTCTCCTTTCCTTTTTTCTTTCCTTTTCTCTTATTCTCTCTCCCTTTTCTTTTCTTCCCTTCTTCTCTCTCCTTTACTCTTCTCTTTACTTTTCTCTTCTTCTCTCCCCCTTTTCTTTCATTTTCTCTTTTTCTTCTTCCTCCTCAAAACATAAGAAAAGCTTCCTCGAAATACCCATTATCTACGTACATGTTAAGAATGGCAACCTAGGAATACAAGCTTCTCACAGGCATGTTCTCAAACATCTGAGTTGCACGTCTAGCATACATCTAAAGCAACTTAGTTTGCAAAAACGAGTCCGCAGTCTGGATATTGCATGGAAATGCAGTTTAACTAAAAAATCCAAAATAAGAAGCTTTATTGGCTCACTAGTTTTGGTGGCAAAGAAGAAGAAGATGACAACTGGAGAGTGATTACTGGCAACGACTTCCAAGTCTCCCCCATTTTCAACTTCAACTTCTTTTTTTTATTCATATGATTTATGCCTTTCTTGACATTTTGTAAGTACTTAGTACGTTTGTTTTTTTTTTTTCATTACTGTTTTTAATGCACTTCTGGAGTAGTATTTCTGTATTTCTTTTCGGGAAATTTGAGGATGAATAATCATTGATTCACGGTTTCCACCACCACAACTCAATCCCTCATCACCATCATCACCATCATCACTTTCACGTGTCTCATAATTGCCCTTTTTACAACTTCATGCTTCATCCCAAAAACCATTCACCTACTAGCCCAATTTTTGCATCTTCTTTTCCCCAATCTCAAAACCCAAAAACCATTGCTTTTGTTACATTCCTAGGAAACCCTTTGGATTTATAGGTTTCGCCCAAAGAAACTATCTTTAATGGTTCCTTGATGATGCATGAGGAGAATACTGTTGAAATGGAAGAAGGGGGGACGTCAGAAAGAGGAAAAAAAAGACCCATTTTTTGTTCTAACTGATGAAAGGAGGGAATTCTTTGCAAAATCTGAAGCTAAGAGAAACTTGCTAAGAAGCAAAGAAGAAGGAAAGGAGCGAATGGTCGAGCTCTAGGTTAAGTTTTAGGTCGAGCACAAGGTTAGGTCAATGTTGCTAAGTCAACTTTTAGGCCGAGCACTAAATTTGGTCGAGTTTTAAATTGAGTAGGTCAAATTTAGGTCGAGCTCAACCTAATGCTCGACCTAAAACTCGACCTACTACTAGGTCGAGTTAAATTTTAATAAAAAAAAAAGAAAAATTTTGATTTTTTTTAAAAAAAAAAGTTTTAGGGTCAAGCTCGATCTAATGCTCGACCTAATACTCGACCAAAATTTATATATATATATATAAAAAAAAACTTAATTTTAAAAAAAAAAAATTTAAGTTGAGTATTAGGTCGAGCATAGAGTCGAGCTTGACCCTAAAACTTATTTTTTAAAAAAAAAATTCAATTTTTTTTCTTTTTTTTTTTTAAAAAAACAAGTTTTAAGGTCAAACTCGACCCTATGCTCGATCTAATACTCGACCAAAAAATTTTTTTAAAAAAAAAATTAAGTTTTTTTTTTAAATTTTGGTCAAGCATTAGGTCGAGCTTGACACTAAAACTTGTTTTTTAAAAAAAAAATCAATTTTTTTTCTTTTTTTTTTAAAAAAAATTTAACTCGACCTAGTAGTAGGTCGAGTTTTAGGTCGAGCTCGACCTAAATTTGACCTACTCGATTTAAAACTCGACCAAATTTAGTGCTCGACCTAAAAGTTGACCTAGCAACATTGACCTAACCTTGTGCTCGACCTAAAACTTGACCTAGAGCTCGACCATTCGCTCCTTTAAATTCAGAAACCCAGTTCAACTACTGCAAATTTCAACTAACATCAAATTTATGAGATTTCTTCTCTATGATTGTGACATTCTTCTCTACGATTTCTTCTCTTGCTTGCGGCCTTCTTCTCTACGATTGTTCTTTATCGATCAAATGCGTTCTGAGAAAAAAGAAGAAGATGGAGTGAAGTGCTTTGTTTCTACCAGAGGGGTGTTGTAGTCTTTTTTCGGATAGAAGTGTTATAACAGAAAACAAAAAAAAGAAGGTGTTATTTTTGTAAAGTCAACGGTCAAAGGTGTTATATTTGTAAATTTCCCAAAGAGAATGGGAAAAGCCGAAAAGGGTTAAACATTCTTATTTCCTATTCGGCCATGTCCCTTTAGTTTTAGGTAATTTTGACTTAAGACATAATAAGGGTTTAAACATTGGGTCCATTAACCATGACACTTAATACATTAATTAAATTGGATTTGATTTCTCCAATTTTGGACCTTTCTTGGATTTGAATTTATTTAATTAGCCCATTGAGAGTTTTTTTTTTTTTTTTAATCTTTTTAACTCTAACTCAGTGTCATAGGCTCATGCATGTTTGTAAGTGGATTCATTTGAATTCGAGACTTGGAAATCATGTCTTTAGTTCCTTGCTCCACACTTCCAAGGTTCAACTCCACACCTTTCTCTTCTTGGCTCGAATCTTCTTGAGCTCATGCTATTAAATCTCCATCATCTTTTTTAGAATTTTTAGAAAGGAGACTTTCTCAAATTTCTTTCCACTACTTTTTTTTTTGCAATTTAATAGTATGACTCATTAATTTAACAATAATATAATTTGCACAATTTTGTATATCTCTTTATTCTTATATAAAGGTACTACTATATTTTTTCTCCAATAATTAGGCATTTTCTTAATTTTCATAATTAAATTAAATAGATTTGAAAACCATGTGATACCAACTTTTCCAAAATACTTCCATGCCTCAATTGGGATATCATCAAGATCGACCATTTTACCATATTTTATTACTTGTGATACTTTTTCTACCTCTAAAAGTTGAAGTTTACAACAATATGTAAAATTTCTCTTTATTTCATATTGTTCTAGCCCACCTAGTATGACTTTGTTAAATAGTTTATAAAAAAAATTCCTTTTATCAATCTTTTATTAGTTTATATCAATTATAACATTTGTAGTTTCATCTTTTATACACTTCACATGTGTTAAATCTCTCATTTTCTTTTTCTTAATTTTTGTTGTATTCATTTCCTTAGTATTTAATCTTTTATAAAATGTTTTGAAAATTTTCATTTTTGCATCATTAATTACCCTTTTTAACATCATTTTTAGCAATCTTGTATCTTTCAATATTTTCATCATTTTTACAATCATATAAAATTTTATTACTTTTCCTTTTTCCTTTCAATTTTTAATTTTTTTAATTCCACCGTTGTGATTTTTTAATTCTTGTATGGTCTTTTGATTCTCCAAACACTTTTTTTGTGATTATTTTTATTTCATTAGTTACTTTATCCTATGTAATCTCTACTTTCCCTTCTACATTCTAATTGATAGTGTCTAATAAAACTTTTATAATAATATTTCTTTTGCTCTAACTTTTTTAATTAAGTCCCACCACTTAATTTTAGGGACATTGTGTAATTTATTTTTATTTTTTTTATTAGTAAATCTTATATCACAAACTATTAACCCATATTGAGTAGTGAAACTTTCTCAAGTATTACTTTGCAATCTTTATATAATTTTCTATCACTATTACTGATTAAGAAATAATTAATTTGTAATTTACTAGAATCACTTTTAAATATAACTAAGTGCTCATATCTTTTTTTAAAAAAGTATTACCTATGTGCAAATAATAAGTTATTACAAATTTTTAAATGGTTTTATTTTTATTATTTAGCAACCTATAATTATGAGTGGCAATTGGGTGGAAAAGGTGAGAATTTAATGGATGGGAAATTAATGGGAATGGGTAATTAAATACCCATTAATTTTAAATGTTGGGTGAGATTGGTAGATATGGGAATGGGTAATCCCATTACCCATTAGGATCCCAATTAGATGCTATTATTGGGTCCCAATAGGATCTCACTTAATTACCCAATAAATTCCCAATAAAAAACTACTAAATGTTCCCAACTAAATCCAATTAAGTTGAAAAAGAATCCTTCGCCCCCAGGCTGGTCAATTTTGGTGGCTGAAGGGGCGATGAAAGTGCGATTTTGGTGCGATTCCACCGAAATCACACTGTTGTAGGTTTTTTTTTTTTAGGTTGTGTGGTCTGCTCTTTGTGTCCCTAGTACGGGAGGAAGTGCTGCAGCGTATCATGAACACCCGTTTGCTGGACTTTGAAGCCAGTGGCGATTTTTCTTCTTCTCCTCTTCCCTATCACCACCTCTCCCACCACTATTCGGGTAAGGTTTCTTTTTCTTAGCCCTCTTCTTCTTTTTCTCCTCCTCCTCGTCCCCATCTAAAATCGACCCACTCTTATCTAGCCCTTCTGGGTTCATATAGTTATGGAAGTACATTTTTTTTTTCTATAAGCAGTTCTTCCAGATAAATGGTGTGAAAGGTCAACTTGGTGCCAGGGTGATTGGATGATGAATTTCATCTCATCTATCATTGTCTTGTCTTGGATCTTTAGTCTTGAGTGAATTAATAATGCTGCAAATGTTGTCAATGACCATGGTCGTTTGTTTCAGATGAGCTCGGATCTTTCTCATCTGGCTTTGTCCAAGAAGCTCTAAAGCTTGTCGGTCATTTCTGAAACTCTGAAGCTCGTCCGTAGCTTCGACCACAGAGTTCCAAACGAGTCAACAGTGCCGCAGCTCACCACCACCTTCCACAGTTCTCTTGCTGCATTTCAATTGCAGCTCGGATTTCAGACGAGCTCGGATCTTGCTCATCTGGCTTCGTCCAAGAAGCTCTGAAGTTCGTCCGCAGGTCTGTAGCTTTCTTCGGTATTTTGTTGACGAGTTTGATGATTCTATAATTGGGCTGTGATTGGTCTGTGATTGCTGTCATTTGTGAAGAAATTGTTGTCATTTGTAGAGTTAGTTGGCTTGGTGATGTTTGGGTGTATAACCTATTTGACAAAACGCCCCAAAAAAACTACTTCCTTCAGTCAAGGGATATGAGTTTCCAATTCTAGCGGTGATAGAAGCTTATCAAGTTATATCCTCAATAGACAAATGCAAGAAAACTAATCTTTAATTTTCAGTTTTTTGTATTGCCAATAGATGGCTGGATTTTCAATTTTTATATATACTGAAATCGTATCGGATTTCAGATTCTTTGGAAATCTTGAATCATCATATTGGATTTGTATCGTGTCCGATTCTTGAATCAGACGTGCTTCCTTACACCACTGTCCAAGAAGCAGCTGACCTAATTGAGAAACTTGTTCAGAAGAAGGCAGAAGCTTAGAATGATGGCATTAAGGAGTTGAAGGCTTGTAATTGTAGTGAAATTAGAGAGTGAAGTTTACAAGAAGTTTTGGACACTAGGATGATTGATTTGTTTGCTTAGTACCATTGTATTGATTTGCTGGGCACAGTTTTGTGCCCCCCTATTATTAAAATTCCATTAATGGGGAATCATGTTTTGTTGCTAATTTTTTTGATTTCTTAAGTTGATTGGTCATGCCACATTAGATTTGTTTGCATTTGTCAACATTGATGAAAATAATTGACCTTTTGTTTTTTAATCTTTTAACAGGCAAAGTGTGCCAAGTAGTGGAGAGAACAAAAAGAAAAATTCGATTGGCATCTAACATGATTTTTATATAATATAAAAGTTCTTAATAAATAAATAAATATATATATATATATTAAAACTGATGAAATATAATTTTTTTTAAAGAAAAAAGTAAACCCCTTTTTGAGTTTACTAAGTTTTTTTAAAAAAAAAAGAACAGAAAAGTTTTGTTTATTCTCTAAAAATTAGGATTTTAGTTCTAATTAGGGATTTGGTACTTGTGGGGCTTTTTTGTGTAGTTATCTGCAATAGAACTGTTTTGTCATTCATTATAGTGCCACGCAGCACGCACATGCACTTCGCAGACGGATTCCATCCTAGATAACAGACGAAAAACCAAAATAATCATATTTGTATTTAAAATGACTAAAAAGATCATTTCGAAATTTGTGGGACCAAATAAATTAAAAACCTATTTTTGTGGGACTAAATATACGATTTACTCTTATAATAATAATGTATCACGTATTTGTCTAGTTACATTAAACACAAAAAAAAAAAATGGCAATGGAAGTTATCAAATTAATAAAGAGAGTATAATTTTATTTTAATTTTTAATAAGGGTAAATATATTTTACTTTTCAAATAGAATTTTATTTTTTAAAATAATTTTTTTTTACACCTTTAAATACAACCACATATCTAATTTTAAAAACAAATATTCCATATGAAAATAAAGATGTATTGACCATTAGATTTAAAATTTTTGAAGATGGAAAATTGAAAGTTAAAATATTCAAAAAGCTATCGAAAGATAGAAAATTTATATAAATTTTTAATTTTTTTTAGAATTTCAATATTATTTAACATTAAATTTCACAAAAAGTTAAAAAAATATCAAATTAGGAAATTATTTTTATTAATTTGTAATTATGTAACTATTTTGATATTTTTCATTACATAACATTCAGGTTCACCAAAAAAAGGAAAAAATTAAAATTAAAATTAAAATTTTTGAATAAAATTTTGAAATTGTGTAATTATTTATTTAAAACTTTTTAGATTTTTATTTTTTTTTTGGTATTGATATTAATAAACTATTACCATTTAATTTCATATTTAGACTTTTAAAGTTTATATTTAATTAAGTGTAGGTTTTAAAAAAAAAAATCTAAAAAAGTAAAGTTGTGTCTAAAAGGCAAAATTACTTTGCCCATTTTAGAAATTAAGAAAAAATCATTCCATTTTTATTTATTAGATAACTTCCATAGCATCTTGGAAAAAAATTAAAAAAAAAAAAACACACACACACTTAACCCAACGAGTCACCTTTATCTACCCAACCCAACCCAACCCAGATATTACGAGTCATTATATGACCTAATCAATTAATGACTCATGACCCAAGTAACCCAACCCATTAGATTAAAATACTGAGCAAGTTGGGTTGATTTATTGGGTTGGGTCTAATTTTGCTACCCTTAGGTTTAGTTAATTTCTTATTTCCAATTTTCTTGTAAGGGTCAAATTCTATCCTATAAATAGGAGAGTATGGCAGCCATTTTCAATTATTCAATCATCAATAAAATTGTGAGGAATTTTCCTTCCAATTTTGAGTTCTTTTGTGAACTTATTTGAACTTTGCATTGCTTGTTTTTGTAGAGTTCTTTTGCATTATCAACTAAGTTTAGATCCCTTTAGTTGCGGCTGCATTCAAAACTTTATTATTGGTCCAATTTGTTCATCAAATTTCGGCCAAGTTTGGGGTTATTTCTAAGGATTTCATCTAGTTCAATTTGCAAGAAAGTTTTGAGCTCACTCTAATAGTTTTGGTGGGTTTAAAGGTGTTTGTTGCTTTTAAATTTGTAATAGGAAAAAAATTAATTTGATTTTATGCTAAGAAAGTCTACAATGGAACCCATAAATCTAATAAGAAAATTATGTAAATATTACAGAAAGATAAAACAAAATTTACGTATAATATTTATTGATCTCAAAAAGACATGTAACATAATTAATTGTGATATTGATATAATGTGCAGTATTAGAAAAGAAAGGAGTTAAAATAAGTAATATAAAACTTATAAAAAATATGTATAAATACATAACTATAAGTATAAGAATGCCAAAAGGGATATCAAGAGAATTTCTAAATACTATAGATTTGTATTACGGATCCTCTTTAAGTCTTATGTTTTAGTAATATACAAATTTACTAAATATATGTAGATAAAAGTCACTGAGTGTATGTTAATTTTGATTCTTGAGACGCGAGAATGAACAAATATCAAGTTAGAAACTAAATATAAGTAGAATATATGGAGTTAAAACTAAATATATGGAGTCTTTTTAATAATCATATTAGAAGTAATAGCATAAGTACAAAAATTGATGAACATAAATTAAATATATTTAAAAATTTTAAAAAATATATTTAAAAATTTTAAATATTTGGAATCTATACTTCCAGAGGAATTGATAAAGATATTACATGTAAAATTCACGTAAGGCTAGAATAAATAAAGAATTGTATCCCTTATAATTTGTGATAAGTAAGCACACTAAAATTGAAAAAAAATATATGTTATAAAACAGTCATAAGACCAACAATGTTTTTATAGATCAAAGTGTTAAAACACTAATCATGAACATGAACAAAAGTTGAAAGTAGCATAAATAAAAATATTAAAATTAATATATAGTCATATTAGACTAAATAGAATAAATAATGAATATATTAAAAAGAAAATAAGAATAGCACTAATAGATGCAAAAATGAGATAAACACATTTAATGTAATTTAAACATGTGCGTAAAATATTTTTAGATATACCAATACGATGTTTGCAAATTAGAAAATTATTAATTTAAATTGAAATGAAAAAAGAAAAATTGAAAGATTTGAAAAAAAATTATTAAAAATGATATGAATTACTCAAAATTAAACAAAAATATGTATTTAATACAAACTAATAGAGAGATATAATCTGCATATCCCATTCCGTGTAGTGGCTTCGTTTGGATTGTTCTTATTTGAGAAAATTTGTATTAAAATGTGTGAAAATTTTGGTGGGTATTTTTTGATAGAAAAAGTATTTTGGAGGGAAAAATAAGAGAATTTTTTTTTTAAAATTATATGAGAAGAATTTGAGTAGAAAATTTTAAATTTTAAAGTTTGAAATAAAAATGTATTTGAATAATTTATTTTTATTTAAAAATTTTCTTATTTGTAAATACAAACTCTCTATCCAATCGAGGGATAATGTCCATAAACCTTATAAAAACTGACTAGCATCTGTCTCAGTGGCTCGCCAAACACTAAATTACAAATTTCACATGTCCTCCAAAGTGATTCGTTATTCTTGATATTAATGCATATGCACAACTTCATCGTCAACATCAATTGCTGTCTCCTGGCAGGTTGGACTTCATCAGAGAGTACAGCATTTGAATTTAGAAGATAGCAACGAAACAAAATTATATCTCACGTGAATAATTATGCGTTAATCAAGAACAGATTTGTGGTTGGGATTCAGCTTTTGACGTTAGAACTTGGCCGGAGTGGTACAAGACATCACATAATTCTGATACTCTAATTCAAACTATTTACAATTCATGCAGCCTATGGCTGGCTAGGAAAATGCTTCCATTTGAGCAGCGCAAGTATATTACATGCATAAATCTTGAGTTAATTCCATAAATATTGATTTTTAAAAAAAATTAAATTAAATTAATTTTTTTTTTTTTGAATTTTCTACCGAAGTCGATTTTTGAAAAACCGACTTTGCAATCTTTTGTGACTGCTTTATGATCTATAATTGGAACTGTAAATGGAATTTAACATTGGAGAAAATGTGGAGCAAGGGCTGGCTGCATTTGCTGTCCCCCCACGGATATCTAGTGTTCCTTTGAATTGTTTATTGAATTTGGAGATTTCAATTTTCAGTTTACTAGATTATTGACGTTGTGGTGGAGCACGCTGAAATTTAAGTTGGATGGTGGGTTTTCGGATGGAAATTTTCAATTACGTTTTTTACATATTTCCAAAGCTTCCTTGGTCAATTTTCATTTATTTCTTACAATTTCAGATATGTTAATAGGCTACTCATTGGATGCTGATGGTGGTTGGACAATCTTTTCCTATCACTTTTTCATATTTCCAATTAATCTTGGTACATCAGTGGCTACTAGATTATTTTTAGTAGGGTCCACAATTAGGTCATATTTCCTCCTCATGTGTTGTGTTTAAATATAGGTAGTATAGGTTTTATACGAATTTGAGCATGACTCGTTTAATTATACATGTCAAATAACATAACTTGAATAAAACCTATTTATTTTGTGGGTAACACGATACGACGTGAAAATAACACAAAAATATTTATATACATGTGAAATTTATGAAAATTTAATTATTTATTTATTTCATGGGTAACACAATGAAAAAAATACTTATATATTTATGAAAAATTAAAACACAAAAAATATCTCAAAGTATCTCTTACACTTGACTTAACCATTCCCTTTTTTAGGGAAAAAATTAAAAATTAATTTACACAAGAGAATCTATAATAATAAGAAGAATAACCAAATCAAGTCTTCCCCATTTGACACAATATACTGGAGCAGAAATATCACTACTGCCTCCAGGACAAGGTTGACTAAAAATTAGGGGTGGCAATTAGTGACATAACACAAAAGTACGATATTAATTTAATAAATATTTAGTAGATATAGATATATTATTTTACAGTTTTGGACCAAAATTAGGTCGAATTCGTATAACACGAAAAATAAATAGGTTAAGTCAAGTCAATCCGTAACCCGTTTAACCTATTTAATCTGTTTAAAATAATTTTAAAAATTATATAATAATAATTTTATAAAATTAAAAAACATTGTATAAGAGATACTTTGAGATATTTTTTGTGTTTTAATTTTTCATAAATATATAAGTATTTTTTTCATTGTGTTACCCATGAAATAAATAAATAATTAAATTTTCATAAATTTCACATGTATATAGATATTTTTGTGTTATTTTCACATCGTATTGTGTTACCCACAAAATAAATAGGTTTTATTCAAGTTATGTTATTTAACATGTATAATTAAACGAGTCATGTTCAAATTCGTATTTAAACACGACACATGAGCGCGAAATATGACCTAATTGTGAACCCTACTAAAAATAATCTAGCAGCCACTGATGTACCAAGATTAATTGGAAATATGAAAAAGTGATAGGAAAAGATTGTCCAACCACCGTCAGCATCCAATGAGTAGCCTATTAACATATCTGAAATTGTAAGAAATAAATGAAAATTGACCAAGGAAGCTTTGGAAATATGTAAAAAACGTAATTGAAAATTTCCATCCGAAAACCCACCGTCCAACTTAAATTTCAGCGTGCTCCACCACAACGTCAATAATCTAGTAAACTGAAAATTGAAATCTCCAAATTCAATAAACAATTCAAAGGAACACTAGATATCCGTGGGGGACAGCAAATGCAGCCCGCCCTTGCTCCACATTTTCTCCAATGTTAAATTCCATTTACAGTTCCAATTATAGATCATAAAGCAGTCACAAATGATTGCACTGAAGTCGATTTTTCAAAAATCGATTTTGGTAGAAAATTTAAAAAAAATAATAATATTAATTTAATTTTTTTTAAACCAATATTTATGGAATTAACTCCATAAATCTTTCTTCCTTCCACGTGCTGATTACTCAAGGACTGTACTTTCCAGCAATTTTCATCCTGAACTCAGACGATGTTGAAGAAAGTATTGAGAAAAGCATGTAACCTTGTTATGGGATCAAAATCAATGAAGCTGCTATTAGAATATATTCAGTAGAATATATTCCTTTTGTGTTTCAAAAAAAATATATATTAAAATATATCCAGTAAAATATATTTAGAATATTCTATTCTAAATATGTCATATTAGAATATGTTTAGAATATTTCTTATAAATATATTAGGCAATGTTTAGTTATAATTAGTCAATATTTAGTTTCCTTATTTAAATATTTCATTTCTATATTTATAAGGCTTGTATCGAATCACAAATACAACAAAGCATATTCAGAAAATACAGCTATTCTTTTTGTGTTTCTCTCAATTTCTAACAACTGCCTTACTCAAGGAATGAGTAACACCACCGAAAATGAGAATAAGAGAAAGAAAAGTTGAAGAAGCAATGCTTGAAGGAATGGTCTTTGAGAATGTTACATAACTTCTTTACCAATTTGTTTCAGTTCAATCTTGTCAACAACTTCAGCATTCAGTTTGACAAAATAAGTCACCTGTTAAACCACATTGAATAAATGATCACTGGACAGTTCATAAATTACAGCAAATCCAAATGAGGATGATTACACTCACAAATTCTAAGGAATTGACTCTGTGCAGAAGGAACCCATCTGCTTTATCCCTGGGAAAGGCAGAAAGAAAGCATAAGCCAGTCACATATAGAGCCGGAGGAAGAATAAATATTGCTCTCAAACTTAAAGACTTCAGAGGATGCAAGGTTGAGGCACTCACGTGTTGGGATGAAGTATCTTATTCACTGGAATAAGACAAGGTCCTTTGGCCTTCGGACTAGATTCACCAAGCTGTTTTGCAGTTCCTTCGGGAAAGTATTCAGTGCAAGCTTGGCCACTCAAGTAGGCATTCTAACAAAGAAAAAGTGTAGATGAGATGATTCGGTTTTAATTATTTAGGACATTCAGGAGGAAGCTTCAAATTATATAAAGTCCCTAAGATACTTGCAACTGACTTTCGGTGGTTTCAGAAGTTCTTGACAAAAGAAAACATGAAATGGTTCTTTAAGTTGAATACTAGTACTACTAATTCACCTAATTGGGTCACAAAAACTAACTTACCACCCCATAATTGAGAAGAATATGGTGGAGAGGTCCAAAGCTGTCTCCAGCTTCAGCAGTTCCATTACAAGCTAAAAATGGGTGAAAACCAACAACAATGCGCCTTTGAATCCAAAACCAAAATAGGGTCAGAAATTGATATTAATTGACGGGTGAATGTAAGAATCATGCAGAAAGTTTGCAGGGAAGGTAACACAGCTTACCAATCACTAATACTTTCTTCCAATGTCTTTGTCAGCCATGATAGCTGATGCTCCCTAGCACCACTTGAAGGACCCTAGAGATCAGAAAGTTATTCAAATCAATCTGTGAAACAATATTTTCAGGCTTCAAAAGAAAGGAATCAAAAGAAACCACAAGAGAAGAATCTATACTATGTTTGGACAACATTTCTATTTACCAAACGTTAACTTTTTTTAAGCAAAAATAAAACATCAAACACATTTTTATTTCAAAATTTAAAATTTAAATTTTCCCACTCAAATTCATCTCACATAATTTTTAAGAAATTTCCTTCCTATTTTTTCCTCCAAAATACTCTTTCTATCAAAAAATACTTACCAAAATTTTCACACATTCCAATACAACTTTTCTCAAATACAACACAATCCAAACGGAGCCTAAAAATATGGATTAGGCGACCATAATGGAAACAAACTTAAGCAGAAATTTCCCCTCTTTTTATTTGTCTTAATTTATCAGTTCAATTAACACCTACGCATGTTCATTTCCAGATGAATGCAGCAAAAAGGTAAAAAACTGATTGATCACTAGGGTAAAATTTTGTAAGAACAACAAGATTCAAAGAAAATTGATGCATGCTTTGGTATAGCTAAGTACAAGCATGATTCACACCTGAAATAACTGAGTATTGACAAAAATAATATCCAAGATTTTTCCATATGAATGTTTGACGTAGTGATCAGTTCCTTGTCCATTGAATGATCCTGTTCTGTACCTACAAGTTGAGATAGATGAAGAGAACTCAGGGGAAAGAAATGATTCTCAAACAATATTGAAGCTTCAACAGTGTACGTTCAAAATCACACATCATAAAGGATTGTGTACCAGGGAACCTTGAGTGACCAAAAATATCTTGTGGCCTGTTAAAAAGAAATGTATATTAATTAGTTGCTCCAAGCTGAAACAAAGAAATGTATGTTAATTAGTTGCTCCTAGCTGAAACAACTAATGGAGGACTTAGATATGCTAACAAATTAACGAGCAACCCCAAATACGATGGGACATCAATTGTAGCTACCACAATTCAAGTAATAGCCCAATTCACGTAACTTCATCAAATAGATAACTTGTTATCTGGTCAAGAATTCAGTAAAGAAGGATATTAAGAAAATAAGGACCCAGTGTCTTACATTCTGGCTCAAAGGATCATCCTCTCCAAGTTCACTAATGCTCACCACAAATTGTGCTTCGTAAACTTCTGCCACCTTCGCCATCTTCATCAACATGACAAAGATACCAATCAAAACCAGGCAACAAAAACAAGACAGACGACAAATCAAAACCATTGCCAAACATGGCTAAGCAGAAATCTTCTTCGCAAGTGACAGAAACAAGAAATGGAGGGCCTTGATTAGTAAAGCTTGTAAATTAATAAATGTCCAATATCTCAAACCCAGCAACAAGATCCCAATAGCTATGTAATTCAGAGGGATGAAAAAGCACAATCTTTGTTCAAAACAGAGAGAAAGAATGCGATTTTCAAACAAACTGACCAGTCTGAGAAGAAGGGCCTGCTCTTTCAGCGGCCTAAAATCTCCAGCAACACTGATGAAGAAAAAATCAAAGGGCTTCCTGCTTCGAGCCGTCCCATCATCAAACAAAGCTCTTTGAGGTTGACCCACTTTGAATGCGAGATAAAGAGCGAAACAGAGGGAAATCTGTGTGACTACAGTGCAAACGCATGATTTTTTTTCCATTTTATTAATGGCCTTCAAATCCGGAACCAATTCATAGTCCCCAAAAAGTCCCGTCCCTTTTTAAATCGCGTAAGTGAATAATAAAACTAGCATAAGTAGCTGTCACCAGATCCGAGAAATGCTGAAGTAATAGTACCATTACGTGTTCCAACAACCAATGTATGAAAGATTAAACCAGCGCTGTACTGCAGATATTTTGTTAATTTAATGTTAATATACATTCATGAGTATGGACAAGGGTGCGATCCATTTTAAAGAAGATAAGGTGATTAACTGATTAAACTCACCGCCCTCATTGTCCTTTAGTAAATGCATCACCAAAGTGGAAGAATATGGGCTCCATTGTTCAGCAGTTCTGTCAGACTGTGTGGAGGAGAAACAGCCTGCTTGTATGCTGGTCAAATCATGATGAAGAATTGACATATCCTCTCGGGCGCCAACAGCCAGCTTTGTAAATTGGCCGAATGGTGATGAAGAATTGACATATTTTTTCCGAAACATGTCGACAAAGACGTCGCAATGCGGTTGCGGCGTGCATTTTAGGATTAATATCGGTTAAGCATTAATAAAGAACTAAATAGAAGAATTAAAATCGATAGCCTATTTCAATCATTGGCTTCCGAACAAATAATTCATAAAATGTTTGGCTGGCAATTCCGCTCTATTCATTTTTTGGTTAGATACAATTTTTTTAATTATAAAATATAATATATTTAATATATTATTAAATATATAATATTTTACTTATATTCTTGTTTTTTTAATTTTATATTATATATAATCATTATTAATAAGAATAATATAAAATTTTTATTTTAAAAGTAAACTTTTTTATTAAGAAAATTTTTAAAAGTGCATTTTTTTTTTGTTTTGATAGAAAGAGTAACAAATTTTATTTGTTATTGCCATCAATTATTTGACAGTTTATTAATTGAATTGTAAAGTAAAAGCAATAATTAACAAAACAATGTGTGAAAAATCCTTTGCATGGAACAAGGAAATTCTTCACTGAAAATATTCTTCTGTTGTAAAGAGAAAAAAGTCCTTCACTGAGAACGTTAGGCTGCAAAAATCTCCAACACTAGAAACAACACCACCCCCTAGTCCTGGCCACGGTTCAGTTTGGAACCGGAACCGAACCGGTCAAACGGGTTACGGTTTGGAACCGGAACCGAAATCGGCTATCAGTGGCCGGTTTCGGTTCATGATTTTTTGAACCGAAACCGGAACCGGCGGTTTGGAACCGGCCAAGCAAATATGCAAAATTTTGTCCACGGTGAGGTTTGAACCTATGACTTCCTTCAACTTGCATCTCAATCTTAACCATTTGGACTAACCTTCTTGTGTGTCTGGTGTTTATTAATGATGCTACTTATACTATGTCTGGTGTTTATTATCCTACTACTCATTTATTTATGCAAGAATGTATTAATATTTCGTTGATTTTAGAAGAAACTAAAAAAGACATTTTATTAGAAAATACTATTAAATCAATGGAATTAAAATGGCTAAACTATTATAGAGATATTCCATCTATTTATTTAGTTGCTTGTGTTTTTTATCCACGTTGTAAAATTGATGGTTTATATGATTGCTTGCAAGCTTATTATGAATATTTAGGATTAAATGATAATGTAGATATTACAAAAATAATATCTTGTACTAGAGTCTTAGTAGTAAATGTATATGAAGAATTTTGTAAGACTTATAATGGCACTCTCCCATCCTCTCAATCTAATAGTAGACAAAATGATAATTTAGGCATTAAAATGAATAAAGGATTAGAGATTATCATCCATAGGCATAAAAAATATAAGGCGGGATTAGGAAGTAACTCTGAAATAGATAATTATCTAATAACACATTTTGAGTTTGATGATAGTGTAGAATTCAAAATACTAGATTGGTGGAAGGGGCATTCGAGCCAATACCCAATTCTTTCTATGATTGCAAAAAATGTTTTAGCAACTCCATGTTCGACAGTTGCCGTAGAACAAGCATTTAGCGCCGGAGGGCATATTTTAGATGAAAAGCGTTCAAGTATTAGTCCTGAATCATTGGAGGCTCAAGTTTGCGTTGATGATTGGACAAAAGCACAATATCGACAACAAGAGATAGATCGTGCAGAATTAGAGTTATTTGATGTAATGGACGACGGAGACACCACTAGCACGGGAACAACAGAAAACAGTGATTGAGGTAAGTAGGGGATTACTATACGCTAAGAGAATTACATGGGATTTGATTCCTCTACTCCGGAGGATATGTAGGCGCTTAATTCGTTAAGTTCAAGCCCCCTTTTTTCCTTTCTTTTTTTTTCAAAATATAGTAATTTTAGATTTTTGATGATTTTTGTTTGGAACCGTATAAAATTGTTTTGAACCGTATTAAAATCGAAACTAAAACTGTTTTGAACCGTATTAAAACCGGAACCGTCCCGGAACCGTCGGTTTTGGAACCGCCCCGTAACTGCCTCTTAAAGGTTCGGTTTGCTTCCTCATTTTTTAAACCGAATCGGTTTACGCCAACCGAATCGGTTCTGCCTCAACCGCGGGACTACCACCCCCTACACCCCCGCACAAAAAAAAAACAGAAGAGACTAAAGAGAGAGAAAGGCCAAAAACAAGAATTACCCAGAATCGCCTCTGCTTCAATTTAACCCTGTTTCTTTATAAACATTAGGGAAAATTACATATATCCCCTGAAGTTTTTATTTATTACCAATTAGACCTTGTAGTTTGTTAAAACTATCAATACTTCCTGAGATTTAAAAACGTTTAACATTTACCTCCTGAACACTATTTTTGTCATGAACAGTAATTTTTTTTGTACTGTTCAAGGGCAGTAGCATAAACAATACAAAAAATTAAAATTTAGACAAAATTACCTATAATACTCCGGTTATTAATTTGTATAAAAAAATATTTATAATTGACATTTATCTTGAAAATAAAAATAAAATTTATGCATATTCATTTATATCAAATGTAAAGTACGCAAAAAGGAAATAAAAATAAAAAATTGACTTATATCAAAAAATTCAAATTAATTGAAAAGTAAAAACCAAATCTATCAACGAATAAAAAATGTATGGTATGTATGAAAAAATATATGTACTTTTATTTCGTTAGTTTGGTGAATTTGACTATAAAATGAATTTTAAAAATTTTTATACTATACTTTTTTCTTCGTTGATATATTTATTTTTCACTCTTCTAGTAATTCAAATTTTTTATATAAGTCAATCTTCTATTTTTATTTCCTTTTTGAGTACTCCGTCTTTAATACAAATAAATATGTATAGTTTTTATTTTTATTTTTAAGATAAATGTCAGTTATAAATTTTTTTATATATAAATTAATAATTGGAGTATTCTGGTAATTTTATCCAAATATTAATTTTTTACTGTTCATGTTATTGTTCATGAAAGTAATGGAAAAATTACTGCTCATGACGAAAATAGTGTTCGGGGGTAAATGTTAAACATTTTTAAACCTCATGGAGGTATTTGTAGTTTTGACAAATCACGGGTTCAATTGGTAATAAACAGAAATTTCAGGGGGTATATGTAATTTTTCCTAAACATTATATTAGCATCAAATTTCACAACTAAGAGCTAAATCCCTAATAATCACATTTATTACTTTCAAAACTTATTATACTTTTTGAACTAAAAAAAATTATTAGATAAAGTAGTATTAAAAATATTTAAAAATTATTTTAAAAAACGTAAAAATACATTTGAAATACAATTCATATAAAACCTTAAAGTTATGTTTGGATTGTAATATTCTTGACAATTTTTTTATTGGAATATGTGTTTTGTGGGAATTTTTATAAAAAAAGGGTATTGAAGGAAAAATGGAAAAGTATGTTGCAGAGAAAAAAAATTAAAAATAATATGAGAAGAATTTTGTAAAAATTTAAATGTTAAATTTTAAATTTTGAAATGAAAAAAAAAGTTGTCTAGATTTTTTTTTAGAGAAAAAAAAATAAATTTGCTTACATAGGCATAAAAACAAACACAGGTTTTCCAGGAACAAAGAATAGAAATTAATTCAGCAGCCACATAGCAAAGCAAAATGGTAAAAAAATAATAATAACAATTTAAAAGCTGACAATGACTTCATTGGCGAAATTAGTCATTAAATGTACAGTGAACAGCAAACTTTTACAGTTTAATTCTGAAAAAAGGGTTGACATGTATTACTTGGCAAGCAAAACATGGGCTTCCATGTGGTGTGGTGCAACCTGTTATGGTCGAAATCACCACAAAAGCTAACTTATGAGGTAAAAAAATCTAAAGTCATATAAACTGCTCTTAAAAATCTCATACTTTTCAGGTGGAAACCAACTGAATCATAACACAACCCCACCACGAGACGTTGAGGGCACCCACAACAGCCCTCTTTGGGGCTAGCCGTGGGTTGCCTGAGTTGCTGATCTGTTGTGGCCGCTTGGTTTGAAGACCGTGGGGAGTGGTCTTCCGGAATTCACTCCTCACGGTGTGGCCGTTTCTTTCTTTTCTTTTCTTTTCTTTTTTTTTTTTTTTTTTTGATTTTGGCCTCAAAACTTTGGACGCCAAACGGCATCATTGTTCTTCTGCCACAACTGACAGGCAGTTGTGTATTGGGCGCGCGCCACGTCTGAAGGCTGTTGCAAATCAGCAATTGATTTGCAACAGCCATTTCTACTATTATTTTTTTTCAAAAAAAAATTAAAAATTACCAGTTAATAGGAAATATTTTTCTCTACAAATTGACATGCACTTTGACTATTTTTGGAGTTAAATATGATATTCTTATTTCCCATTAATTGTAATAAGTATTTCATATTTAATTTAGAGTATTTATTTTTATTTTTTAAATTTATTATTAATTTGGAGTATTTTTTATTTTAAATTTAATGTAATGTAAATTTATTTTCTATTAATTGTTTTAAGTATTTCATATTTAATTTGGAGTATTTATTTTCATGTTTTAAGTGTATTATTAAATTTTTATTTTAATGTAATGAAAAAAAATTCCATTAATTGTTTTTAAGTATTTTGTATATGATAATTAAAATTATAAATTGTATTATTAATATTAAAAAATTTAATAATAGTTGTGTAAATCGTTTCAAGGCCTGGCCTTCACTATTCACATAGCCAAATTATTAAAATTACTTACGTTATTAAAAATTTTATGTTTAATTTATCGTATTTATCCGAATGTTTAAAATATTTTATTATTAAATTTTAATTTCAGTGTAATGTAAATTTATTTTTCATTAATTGTTTTAAGTATTTCATATTTAATTTGGAGTATTTATTTTTCCCTTTTAAGTGTATTAAATTTTAATTTTAATGTAATAAAAAATTCATTAATTATTTTTAACTATTTAGTATATGATAATTAAAATTATAAATTGTATTATTAATATAAAAAATTTAATACTAGTTGCGTAAATAGTAACGGTCTAGAAGGCCTGGCCTTTACTATTCACATAGTGAAATTATTAAAATTACTCACATTATTAAAAATTTTATGTCTAATTTATCATATTTATCCAAATATTTTAAGTATATTATTAAATTTTAATTTTAGTATAATGAACATTTATTAAATTTTAATTTTAATTACACACATTTTTTTAAGTATTTCATATTTAATTTATCTTATTTATTTTCATGTTTTAAGTGTATTAGTAAATTTTAATTTTAATGTAATGAAAAATTGTCCATTAAATATTTTTTAGTATTTAATGTATGATAATTTTAATTTAATGTATAAGTTGTATTATTAATATAAAATAAATTTGATAATAGTTTGGAGTATGGTGAAGGAGAGAGAAAATTAGTGATGTGGTAGAAAAGGCCAAAGGCTCATGTGGGTAATTTTTGAGGGCAAGAACAGCAGCCCTTGGCCCAGGTTAGGCTCAGGCCACGCCACATCAGCTCCACACTGGCCAAGTCCACTTTTAATTTAGTAATACCTTTTTAGATTACGAGATACACATATTTAATGAATTATTAAATGTAACATTTTAATTTGGGTTAGACATTGTCATTATTAGTAAGGTAGTAAAATAATGTCACACAAAAAATATACTCTTTTCTTGGAACAAACAAAAAAAATTGAAACTGGACTCTATTTTTGGAACGGAGGGAATATAAAACTACGTTTATAATTTTTATTGTAGAAAAAATATGTAAAATAGTCCTTATATATAATTAAGTAAATAAATGTATTTTTTGTGTATTTAAATTTGAGTTTGAGAGTATAAAAAATCAATAAGCGAGAGCAATAAAAATCCCAATTTAAAGAAAAAATTTTAACGTTTTAATCAAATTTCAAAATCATAACATCATTTAATATCTATAGTCGAATGTCATATATTTTTTTCACTTTTATCATTTTATCATTTTTATTTTCAGTTCAATAAGTTAATAAATATTTTAGTTTTTTTCCTTATTTTTCAATGATTAATTTTGAGTCGAAGTAAGTTTGAATGTAGTGCTTCGTTTTATTTATTTTTTTTTCTTTTTCAAATAACACATATCACTTTATAGTTTTATCAAAATTCAGAATAAGAAATAGATGTGATTTACTCAAGAGTAAACCAAAGTGCAATCACCAGGGGAAAAAAAAATCCCAAGGAGTGTAAAAGAAAAACAAAACACGCGCTCAACGCGGAGGGGACGGAGTCTCTCCCCTCGATAATATCGCATGTGCAAATTTTTTCTCCTCCATATCGTCTCCATTGTACAAGTTCAGTGCTGCACTTCATTTGGGGCGTTTTGGCAGTTGGTAAATGACACACCTGAGACCACATGCCATGAATGTGAAATTGTCTCTCTCTCTCCATCAAAGCACCGTTTCAGAGTTTTGGAATCCTACCATGAAGTTAAAAACCTTCCAACATATATTTACAGGAAGAATCTCATTAAAGCATATAATAAATGTTCATTCGTCTATCATACGAGTTATGTGTAATCCCTTCTTTTTTCACTCACACACATAAAATGATGCTCTCATGTATCCTATCCAAAATAATGACCCATATGGTGGGATGAAACTTAGTAGTTATTGTAGAGAGTAATTGAAACTCGAAGTTAATTGAAACTCGAAGTTAAATTCAAAGATAACTTGAAAAATCAGCAAATTATGCCGGCCTCTAATTCCATTATGTCCAAAGCGATGATGCCTATTTCATGTCATTGAAAGAAATCCACAAAAATGAGCAGAAAATGAAGCACACAAACACGGAAAATCCACCAAAACTTCCAACGGGACTTTGAACATTGATTCTTTTATTCCTTTGGACTTTTAACTCTCAGTCACTCAACCTGTTTTCCGGCAAAATTTAAACTGTTGCCTTCGTCAATAGAAAAGGTAAACCAGTGATACATAATACAGTGTGGACAAAAACTGATAATCTATTCTCACTGCAATCAAAACCCTAGATGAGGTTGCTCAAATGCTTCATGCTTTCTTCGGCCCTCAATTACTTTCTGGCTGAGCAGGTGCCTTACCCTGTTATTGTAGCCTGAAGAAGGCAACAATACAGAAGGGCTGCTTCTTTAAAAGCTCCAGCAATTTGTAAACCAGATCCTGTCCGTGGCATGGTCAAAAAAACTAGTGATACACTATGACTACAAGCACTATGAAACTATATATGTTACCCGGCCACAAAAAGGGCCGGTGTAATGTTGAATTTACCAGTACGTATGCTATATATACGTCAGATAACAATAACA
Source organism: Gynochthodes officinalis (assembly GCA_020080225.1). Lineage (NCBI taxonomy): Eukaryota > Viridiplantae > Streptophyta > Magnoliopsida > Gentianales > Rubiaceae > Gynochthodes > Gynochthodes officinalis. The sequence continues at coordinate 11,320,753 of CM034615.1, read as the reverse complement.
GGAATGTTAAAGGGATAAAATGGATCGCTGCCTGCAGCATGTTACAGGATTCCAAATCTATTCTAAAGTACACAACTCCCGATCCAAATGAGGCACTAAATCACAATTGGAAGGACGGTACATTAATGGTGCCGAATCTAGAAATGAAGGCCAAAAAAATTTCTTCAAAGAAGTGAAGGGCTGTACCCGAAAACATTGACCATCTTTCCACACTTAATTGCCAGTCCACCTCCTTTTGCGAGCTGGACGCTCTGCTTTGATTTCCAAATCTGCACGATTTTCACTTTGGGCAGATGGCAATGGCTCATGTTCCATCTTCTTTATTGCCGTGGCTTCTTTCTCACTTGGCATTGGAAGTTTGAAACGCTCACTTCGCTTCTTTAGTTTTTCAACGGTGTCCAGGTGTCTGTCTTCTAAGGGTTTTTTATCACTGTTATTCATCTCCAGACCACCAGCATCTTTCTCATTACCAGAACGCTGTTCCTTATCTTCCACTGTTTTAGAAGCTTCATCATTAAGTTTGCTTGCAACAGAAGGCCCACTATTACTGTTGTGGGACTCAATGTGCCGAATCTTCATAGATGATGGAGACTTTATATTGATACCATAATCCCTCTCCTTTTGGCTGGTCCATCGTTCTAATTTGGAGCGACCTCTCCTGGATTCTGACAAATCATCATCTGATGAAGCCTCGTCCCTCGGCTTTCTCGTAGTTGGATTATTCATATGGATCTCATTTTCAGTGCTGCCACGCTCAAGTCTACCTTTCAGTCTCACCTAAGATATAATGGGGAAACTAAAGATTTAGATAATAACATTTCCAAGAGTGCCAATAATAAAAGGAAAGCCAAAGGCTAACAAGTAGGTCAAATATATTCCGCAAGAAAACTATAAATCGCAAAATTTTAACAATAACATATCCAAAATTTTCTTAGGATCCCAAACCACCAACACATTAGATAATGTAAAAGATGACAATTTATGGAGTCAACACTCAGTCCAGCAATGACGTAATAGTACATGACCCTAAGGAAGGAATGTTTAAGATTTATCCTCTGCTTGTAAGAATAGAAAGTAGTGGATTAATGCATGCCAGAGTACCCAATCATGATGTGCAGTAAAGAAGGCCATAAAATGACAAGTAAGGGCGGCCATAAATAAGATAGCGAGTATCCAATCATAACATGCAGTACAGAATACCGTAAATAAAGCTGTCGATTAATGTTAGCCAGACTACCCAATCATAGCGTGCAGTAAAGAAGGCCATACATAAGATTACAAGTATCAATTCAACCAAATAAACAAGTGAAGAATATCCTGATATATTATGTGCTTATCTAACCGTAGCCAGAAGAAAGTTTTCTATTATTGGCAAAACCAGAGGATATAGAAATCCATAGAAAAATGTTGAACTTGGGAAATGGTTTAACATCTACAGAATGGAAAACGTATGGTGCTTCATCTTCAGATGAAATCTCAAAGTATATCATTGTCCGTTACTGTTTTTGCATTCTCACCGCCAACATCATTCGCAACATAAATCCTCAAGATCAAAAATTAATTAAAGACTCCATATATCCAAAAAAGACACCAAGTGGCAAAAGGATTCCTACTGACCCAAAGGTTAAAAGTTGGTTTATTGAGTCAAGAAGCAAAATGTTATTAGATTATCCTCTCTATGAGCAATAATTTGCCCCGCATACACAAAACAGTGAAAAAATAGAGAATGGTCCACCAAACAAACGAATGGTGAAAAGGTCGGATTTTTTGGCACAAAAAAGGAAATACAAAAATGCTGAAGGTTTCCTCCTCCAAGCAAGTAGAACTATTTATGCATAAAGGTCACGTACCATATCACCTACATGCCCACAGGTTTCATCTTGGTGCTTCTTAGAATAGGGCAAGGAATTACGGTCGATAAACTCAGATTCCTTTCCCTTCCTTGGAATTTCTCTGTGTTTACTCTCATGAACCTTATAGTTATTGGAGGCATTAGCAGCATGCTCCTCGCGAGTGATTGCTCTCTCATGCCTTGCTCTTCTCTCATCATTATTGAACAGGTTCCCATGGGCATAAAAATCCTCACGACCCCTCTGCTGTGAAAGACTCACATTTTCTGCTCGATCCCTCCTACTGACTAACTCATGCTGCCGCCCAGCATCCTTTGGGTGGAATTCTTTATCAGAACTTCTGTGGTCATCTTTCCCCCTAGACTGACTGCCCCGTGTTTTATCTTCTGCAGCTCGACCACTCCTCACTCCACCCCGTGCTGCTTCTTTGTCCTTTGATGGAACTTCTTGATTCATTTGTTTAGGCCTATACCATTCTTCTCGCTCTCTCTGCCTATCACCCCTCTCCCTCTGAAACAAGCCATCTTCCTTGTGCCTAGAAATATGTTGATCATCATCCCTTGTTTTCATTTGGTCATCCCTCCGCCGTTGATCTGGCACATCATCCCTCTCTCTCTTCCGACGACTGCTATTTTCTCGATGAGCATGTAATTCTTCCTTGTCAGCATGCTCCCTCATTAAATGAGCTTCTTCTTTCCTTCTCTTATTGTAAAGATCATCTAGATTTTCATTCCGGATTTTTAAACCATCATCTCTCTCTCTGTGCCTTGTTCCTATGTCCTTATCATAATTACCCCTCCAATTCCCATTGTCCAATTGTTTTCTTAACTGATGATGTTCATCTTTTTCATGCCTTTCAATTTCTCGAGCCTTGCTTCGCTGTCTAGAACCAGTCTCATCACGGTGTTCCCTTTTCCTTGTGTCTTCAGCTCTAGTTCTCCTCCCATGGATATCCTCATCTCTCCGTTGATAGGCTCCCTCAGAATTATCAATATCTCGACGGAGCTCAGTAGTCTCCGATTTCACTCGAGAACTATGCCCTGTGTAAGAATCCCATCCTTTATGTTGGTACAAATCTTCCCTACCTTTCACTGCACTGCGGTTTCTTTCATTTTCCTGTCTATCATCACGAACTTTTCTTCTAATGCTATCCTCATCCCCACCAATTGCTCTCTTAACATTACCTCTACGAGTAGCACGTCCACCTTGAACTTCTTCCTCTTCGACGACATCCTGTAGCTTCCGGTAATTACTACTTCCTGATCTTGCTTTGCTGTTTTCACTACTTCTTGCAGCTTTTGAATCTTCTTGCTCATCAACTTCTTGAGGCAAAGATGGCTCAAATTCTGAACTCAATTTCTGTTTTTTGGAAGCATGGTCCTGTGTTTCATCAGCAAGGGCATCATTTTTCATTTTAGCATTCGAAGCCAATTCCTCTTTACCCATGCCAGAGCCTGTCTCCATCCGGACAATTTCATCATTCATTGAATCCTTAGGTTCAGCAGAAGTTCCAACAGAAATGGGAGATGATGGAAGATGACTACTTTTACCATCTACACTTTCAATTGATGATTCCTTATTATCAGATGATCGTTTTTCTGTTGTTCTTTCCTTACTGGTAGCCACGGGGGACCAGGAATGCACTCTCCCCTTTGCCCCCCTGGAGTTGAACAGAAAAAAAAAAAAAAACGCAATAATGTTAGTATAGTGTAAAGCCCTGAACGTGGGGCCAAAAGTTATCTGCAAGTAATGACTGCACATTAAATATGAACACAAACACAAACACAAACATAAAAGACACACCAGAGTAAAAAAGGTACAAATTAAGCGCAAATCATAGATCATGAAGATCATTCATCAAAAATCCTTCTAAAGTTAAAAAATACAAATGAAGCTGCAAAACAGCCAAATGAAACATAAAGATTCTTCTGCACACAACTAAATAAAAATTTAGTAAGTATAGAAATATTATAAATTTTTGCTAATTAAAGAAATTTAAGCAGAGAAATAAAAGAAATAAAGCTTTACAGACATGAAGAAGTACAAGTAGCAAGTTTGAACTCTTTAGAATCCTAGAAAGACGGGGAGAGAGAAGCTGATTGCTTGCAGGCTTCTCATCACAATGACAGCAGCATCTTTTAATCGTGTGGAAAGTATGAGACAAGAAACTAAACAACTGCCACCATAAAAGCGACAACACAGCTTAGAGTTTTGATATACAAGGCCACATAAATAGATGACCATTCCATTTTAATTATTATGTCCTTTGAGCCTATTAAATTTCACGAATTCCTATCCATAACTGAAAGTTTAGGAAAAGGAATTGAACCCATCAACCACCCTATACCCTTGGAACAGAAAGGAAAAAACAAGGTGTTTGTGTGTGCGCATGTGAGGACGATGGCGAAAATATATATATATATATTAAGACTAGACTTAACCAAAATAAACCGAAATAGACTGAATATCCAGTTTCACAATAGATAGAGTGGGCTAACTTTACAAGCAGTTTATAGCTTTCTATGATTTCAATCCTTTTTTAAAGACAATTGCTATTCTCCTTCTTGCTATTTCTACAAGAAGCAATCTTCTTTATTACACGCATATAAACACAAAGATATGTAAAATCTTGCAATTCATGAAACAATTAGCAAAACCATTAGGCTTCAACCATGATGAGATTGCACCGTTGTCATTTTTTTTTTTTTCAATTTTTCGTTAATATCCCATGACACAAATTTATTTTATAAAAAAAAAAATCAGATCTCATGGTAAAAATAAAACTCCGATGAATGATACGGGAAAAAAGGCATTAGGAGCAAGAAACTAAAATATTAAAGTGAATCTGGATTGTACAGAATCTGGATTCAGGAAAAATTTGAATGGCAATAAAACTACATAGGAATTTAATGAGCTTGACTTATTCTACAATGTCAAGGGGGTAGTGAATATATTGCACCTAGAAGGTAAATACTGAAAAGTTTTGCGGCGTTAGAGTAAGAAAACTTAACTATCAACTACTAGAACAGAGTTCTCGTATTCATATCACAATAAGCTATTTACCTCCTTTATCTTTCAGGTTATTATTTTTCTAGTGGAACGTCGTTCTTCAGTGTATTTACACAAAGCACATAATTTGCTCACAGTGAACAAACAAAGGCCACAATGTGCATTAAAATGGGACTGCTATATCAACTAACATACATTTAGAAACATGATAAGGAAACATATAAGAAGAATGAATCTGAAAATCAAACTGAATACACAATTTCATACGTCATGGAAATGAAAACAGTTCAGACTTGAAATATGCACTAAATTCCATTAGCATTTTGCCAAACCTGTCATCGTGAGAGCCAGTAAAACTCCTCTCAGGATAAACCGGGGTCTTTTCTCTAGAGTCAGTATGGGATTCTGGGGGTGCTTCTGATGTCAAAGGCAATATGTCATCTCCTTCAGCCACATTATTATGATCAAATGGAACTCTTCTCCCTACAACTTCCCTCTTGTGACTACTATAAGCATGAGGGGAACGATCAAAATGTTCAGTATCTTCCTGGGGTTCTTCTAACTCATCACCGTCTCTAAGATCCTCCCTCACGGCATCAATTTCAGTTGGGTCTGCCATCTCATCACCTCTGTTGGTATCATCATCCATAGAATCTTGACACACAATCTGTTTGGAAAGAAAAGGAAAAGGAGGATTATTAAATGAATTATACAATGCCAAGTCTCATAAGAGATGGACATTGACTTAAAAGAAAGGACGGATAACTGAAACTCACCTCAATAATTACATCTAAATCACTAATTCGTGGTTTTCGAGTGTCAATGGATGGAAGACGTTCACCATACCCAGTTTCAACTTGAATCGCTCTCCCAGTTGGCTAGTAGCAAATTAAATAGTCAATCAGTTAATTAAGATAACCAAAAAAATCCTACCGCAAAATCTTTTATAAACCCTTCTTTTCTGCAAATTTAATTTATTTCTAATAGAAGCGACACCAAGATATAATCTATATGGCCGAACCCACATAGTGGGATAAAAGGCTTAGTTATTGTTGTTGTAGTATGTAATTTATTTCCCACAACACAGAAGAGATAAAACCCAACATGAGGTGCAGAAAAGTGATCTGAACTCCAAAAGAATAAGTTTGTCAACTTTACTAACTAGTCAAAACTTTTTTGTGGCAAACTTAAAATCAAAAACACACCAGGGGTGGCCTCACACGAGCAGTTCCTCTTGCCAAGTTATCTTGACCAGCAACTGTCTTCCCAAGCTTTGCGCTTTCAGATGGAATGTCCTGAATGCCAGCAGCTGCTGCAAGCTCAGGTGGAAGATCTGGATCATACTCCTAAATGTGACAACAAAAACCAAGGAAAATCTTTTTTGAGCTTCATAAAGTCAGGTACACATCCAAGTTCTAAAGCACTCCATACCTGCTCTGTTCTCCCACTCTCATAAACACGAATTTTGCTTTGCATAGTTGTTTCAAGGCGAAGTTGCTCCTGGGGATTTAGAGTTAAGCTTTTAGCTTTTCTCACACAAATTTGTGTAAGCCAATAGAATAGAGGTATATGCTGACAAACACACATCTTCCTATATGTAAGTATGACATACAAATGCACATAATATAAATGTAGATTATGCAGTTTTGCTTCTTAAATTGTGGAAGACAATCAGAAAAGTTGGTAAAACATACAAGCTGTTTGCAATAATCTTTCCAACTTTCCTCGGTCAATCCAAAATTGAAAAAATCTGATATATCTACACCCTGAAGTCTCCAAGGTTTCTCCTCAAAACCATCAATGTCAACCTCAAATATGGTCCTGATAAAAGCAAAACAAGGTTAAAAGGACTCATTTTAAGAATTTAGCCAAGCTGCTAATTACTGCAACCACAACAAAAAACCAAGAACTCAGTGAAACGCTATATAGAATAGTAGGCATTACAAAACATCTTCAGGTGAGATTACAACTCATGCTAGGCCCTTCATTGTACTTACGATTGAAATCGCTTAAACAAAATTACATTTTCAACTCAATAAAGGCATAATCCATCGCTGATCAATACAACCCGTAACTTTGACCAACAATGAAAGTCAAATAAGGAAACCCAGAATGTACAAATTTCTAACAACAAAACTTTACAATTAACTCAAAAAAAGAACTTCCAGAAAGTATTGTCTAAGGATTGCAGAATCGTTGGTGCTCATTTCCTTATTCACATTAAGGTATTAGCTCATGAGGATATACAAGTCCCTACATGATGGCAATTCACAGGCAAAGGCTAGTGCAAGAATGTCTAGAAATCTCTGTTCTTGTAGGTTTCCAGTTATTAATATTTTCCAGATCAAGCACAATCTGTTACCATGAGCAGATGACCTGTTCAGTGTTCAAAGGCTGCCGTGGATTCTCATAGATGGAATATTTTAACCTAAAAAAATTCTATGATGTACTTCACATTCAAATAAGAAAATTTTACAAAATTCACTTCATAAATATACATTTAGAAGGTGTACCTCCTCTAGTTTTTCACTCTTTTTTTTTCAAGTTCCATGTCTCTTTCAACTATCATTCTTGGGAAATCATACCAACTTGGTGTGAAAGTGTTTTATTTGCTATAAAATATTACACGTGTAAACAGGACTAGTGTGCACTTGAATTAGAAGCTGTTCCCACAAAACTCAGAGCCCATGTAAAAACCAAAAATAGAAATGGAACTAAGCCCTCAAATATGTTGTGACTAAAGGCTCTAACAACCAATACACCAAATCGCCCTCTCGGGGACTATCTTAAAGAGGAACCTCATGTAAATACCATGGAATAAAATAAGGGTTGATCCTATTCATGGAGATTCCGTAAATATTCCATTCTAAAAATGGAAAGTTCGACACAATTGGGATTTTTTTGGAAATTGGATGCAGTTACTAATTCATGATCTGGCATGTACAGAATGAAAACTTCATTCTCGATTCTACGAGAATTTTTATGAAAGCCTTTCATTTGCTTCTCTTCGATGGAAGTTTGATGGTTAGATGATCTCAGCAAGTTCACGTGTAAACTCTATCCATTACGTGCAAAACACAAGGATGAGGGTATCCATCAAGTGACAACTGAATAGAATGAAAGGGGAAGATCTAATGTTAAAAGCTCCAGGAAATTTCCAATAGGCCAACCATGAACTCCAACCCAAAATTTTACCTACCAGGGTCCAAGGAAACAAAAAGCAGGAAAACATTTTTTTCAACATAAAACATAGTAGCAGCATCAATATTGAGAGCTATTAACGAACTAACATCTCATCTCTCAACTCCAAAAGATTTAGACAGATTCAAGATGAATTTCACAGAATAATTCAACATGGATTCAAAGTTCAAGCAGGTAACAAAGGGCTACAAATTTTGGATTCTAAAATCAGAAAGTTGATAGCTTTTATCCTCTATTGATTTATAAGGCAGACAATTTCAATATTCTAGAAGAGCATCTTCATTGATACCTTCAAACTCAGGAAGCTAAACGTCAAGGTTGTAGGGAGGGAAGAATAACTAAGGGGCTCATGAAAATGATAAGATTTGCAGGATTGTAAGAGTGTAGAGTTTTGTTTGCTCTTTTTTATCAGGAACAGCAATGGTTTTTTGAAGCTGTAGAATTGTTGACTATCATAGAAATTCAATAACCATTGATGCCCAAAACACCAACAAACCTAGAAGAAACTGAGGGCAGCTAACCAACAACTAGAACTTAAGGAGACTCAACAATATAAAACTGACAGGAACAATGGTGGCTTTGGAACCAATTATGAGAGAAAGAGAACACCTTATTTTTCTCTGTCATTTTGGAAATGAGCAAAACAGTAGTCAGATGAACATGAACTTACTTGTGTGATGGAAGAGTAAATTCCAATCCACGACCCGAAGCACCAGTTCCCCAAGCAGGCACTCCATAGCCTGGATAGAAACCTTTCTGCATTGCAGGAGAACCTTTTATTCCTGGTGGTCGCCAATCACCTCTACCCCGTCCAGCAACAGGAACCATACCAACAGGTGGACGAGCTTGACCTGGACCACCAGGGCCAGTGGAAGCTGCTCCAGGAATTGGTGATGCGCCAGGTCTCACATACTACATGGTTTTCCCAACAGGAAATAAAACAAAAGGTATCATCAGGTGTACAATTCATGGGAAAGCACTACAAATAAAGTAGCAAGTAATGCATCAAACAACATCAATCAAGTCTCCAAACCTTACTGCTAAAGCTTAACACGCATCAAATTTCAAAACTCACATGCATAGTTTATCCTTCAATGATGCCTAATTCAAGACACGCCAACCACAACAAATATTGATGAGTAATTAGAGAAAATAGGGAAATACAAACATGAAAATTACAAGAGCAGGAGAACTAAAAAATAAACAAATGAAGGTATACCCTTTCAAATACGAGATAAATTTTGGTAATTCACTCATAACATCATCATGTAATCAAACACAACCAAAAAAAAAAAGCACAAAATGCCAGAAGTCAAAAACAGACAAGACAAATAAGGCAGAAAAATCAATTAACAGCAACATAACAATAATTAAAAAAAAAGGGCACATTCACAGGGGCCATGAAACTATACATAAGTAGGCCACAGACTCCATAAAACTAGTCTTAGGAAATTTAAGATAAATGGTTATTCATTAACTTCTACAAAATTGAAAGTTGACCTTTACTTCCTACACTTACTGCGTGGTAAGATAGGAATGGAATAGACAAAATTAACATCATATGAGAAAAGCTGAGCATATTCATAATGGCCATGAAAATGGGAACAAATTTCATAGAGAACAAGTAAAACTACATTAAATGAAATTTCATAGTTCGTCAACAATTAGTCAAGAAAATCACTATCCTTGGACTAAAAGTTGGTCATTTGATATGGTACGCTCTAAACAATATAAAGCACATAAAATACCATACACAACTTAATGCAGCTTATTTAACGGCTGCTTGCCCCACATATCTCTTTGAACAAAATTCTGATTAAACAATGATGCTAGTGTACTCAAGCCAAACAATAAGTTTCCATTTCTTGGACAATGATTTCTGAAAAGGGCAACTGTGATCGCTTCATTCCCTTTCTTTGAAGGAAGTAACATGCATTTATAAGATTCAAAGACAAGATTGTCACCACAAAAGGTTGAATAACAAATTTGTTTCTTGCGAGACAACAGTTCTCCTAAGCAACCTCCTGATGCTGCAAACCATTTAGTAGAGAAATATTCAAACACAGATCCAAGTCACAACCAGTTCTCACATACCATTAACTAGCTCCTTAACTCACATAGGGATAGGAGCATTTCTGGAGAGTATTAGCAGACAAATTTTAGCATCTTGACCATAGTCATTCAAAGTTATGAAAATGCAGCCAATAGTCCTCAAATGTCAATTTTACTAGAAGATCGACCACTTCTAGAGAATCCTTTACAATGAGAATCATGGTCATTAGAAGTCTATTGTAACTGTAAACATTGAATTAACAAGTACATTAAGCATTCCAGACATCATTTCATATATGTTAAGACTGATACGTAAAAGCAAATAAATACAAAAATTAAATCCATCCCAAAGCATCATCAATTTCATTATTGGAGATTTGAAACCAGTACAACACTCAACCTCATCAACACATACAACAACATTGATGAATTCTAGTATAACCATTATCCATAACACTATACAACAATTACAAGCCAATGTACGTTTCAAGTTCTCATCAAACAAGAGGGTTAAAGCACCAAACCCCAGTCGTGCAGCGACTTCACTGACCTTGAACTGCGAATGAAATGGATGATGATACCCATGACTGCTGTACCCAATCTTTGGTGCTGCCACCACGGGTCCTCCCACTCCATTTACTTTTCCAGTTTCACCCAACTCCTTCTTCTCCCCATCCGCACCAGGTCCAGCCTCCTCTTCTCCCCATTCTTGGTCCTCCATTATCACGGGCTGATGACCTGGGTCATCATTATCTGCCACAATCACCAATGGCTCCCCATCTTCATCATCCTCATCGTCCTCTTCATCCCCCATCACTCCTCCTCCCATTTTCTCCATCCCCATCGGCCCATGATGACTATCATTCAACACAATTTGCAAGTCATCCTCACTGTCACTATCCTCCCATTCATCATCAAAATTAGCATTGGCACGACTCTCTACTCCTTCAGAAACCCCAGGAATAGAAAGCCCCGGTATCGTAGTCTCCGAACCCATCTCCCTGTTTCTATCCCCACCCTCTCCCACACTAAAATTATCAACAGCCTTGGTTTTATCGGCCAAATTCTCATCTTTATCCACAAAGTCGTCATCTTTTTCGTCCCTCTCTTTGACCACTACATCAATCTCAGGCTCAGCATCCATGAAACCGGAACTCCCACGCGCATTTTCTGGTAATTTCACATTCCTATCAGCCGTACCCAAAACCCTACCTTGCGAATCCGATTCACCCCCAACAAAACCCTCCGAATTCACCGTCTCCTGACCGAACTCCTCGTTCAAATCAAAATTCCTCGGGTCAGGTCGGGAATGGAGCCCGTGTTGAGACGACGACGTCGATGCTAGGGTTTGATTCTGAGGTGCGGAACGGGAATTCGGTGCACCGAACAAATCACCCACACCATCATCTTCATCGTCGCTGGTGACGTTGAGATCGATCGGACGGCCATCATACGACGTCGCCGAACCGGAAGTAACTTTTGGGATTTCCTTGGGAGGTGGTGGGGGCTGCGGCTGCTGTTGCTGAGCTTGGGACTGAAACGATGTGGTCGTCAAAGGTCGTAAGACATCCGTATAGAGATCTCCGAACTCGTCATCGTCCTCCATAAAGAGAGACAGGGAGGGCACAAGCAGAGTGTGTGTTTTTGGGGTTGTGTGTGATTGATTCAGAGGGTTTGGAGGATTGCGAGAAGAGTTGGAACTAGACTAGTTTATAAGAATGATGATCACAGAGCCTTAAATAATTATTAAAAATTATAAATATGGCATTTGATTTTTTTAACTGTTCCAAATTTGCCAAATTTTACCGTGGGGTGTGCGCGCGTGTAAAAATGGGAATGCTGACGTAGGTCAGGCTTCACTTTTTCGCAGGTTAAAAATGAAAATTCACAATTTTAGTCCCTCATATTTTATCCATTAGGCTTTTTAATTTTTATATTTTAAATTCAACGCATTTAATTTTCAATCTTTCAAATTTTTGACAAATTTAAAGCATTTAATGGAAATTAATACTAAAATAACAGATTTGCAAATGTGACAATTACTCAAATCAACTAAATTATTTTCTTATAAATTAAAGATAATATTATATTTTTAATCTTTTATTTCTTACCTACTCCCATTTTTGGTCTCTAATAAGTCAAAAGTAATGCATTTAATTCATTTGTTCTACTATTAAATCCCCTTTCTCTACCCCAGCTAGGATTGGCAATTTAAACTCGCCCCGACGGATTCCTCAAACTCGAGCCTGGTCAAAACCTGGTTGATTGAGTTTTTTCATATTTAAGGTCGGGTTTGGTATTTAAAATGAAACTTGGGATCAGGGCAAATATGGGTGGTTTACCTATCCCCATCCCAAACCCCACCCCTAATGACTAGGTTCGGGGAAAACCCGATAAAATCCAAAGCCGATTCCCAAAAATATATTTTGGTAATATTATTTCATATTTTAATTTTTATGTGTAGAATTCTATTTGTTGCAATTACAAATTCATGAAGAATATTAAAAATTTGATAAAATAAAGTGTCACAAATGACTTTTTCATTAATTTTTCTAAAACAATTCTATTACAAATAGAATTTTAAGTAAGAACTAAGAAATTTTTATTCTACTGTAATTGAAATAGGATTATACGAAACAGGGTATAAATTAAATTGAAAAAAAGTTTTTTTATTATTACATATTAATTAGTAAATGAACCACTTATCTCATGTAATCATGTTAAGAAAATAATTACTAAGCATTTTATATGTCCTAACTATGCTTTACAAGTCTAATTAACTATTTAAGATTGTAAGCTATGAGTTATAATCTATACATTTATACATTCATAGTAAGTAATCATTAAATTTATAACTCATAGAGTATATGGTTCATCATTTATACAAATTACATTGAGTTATATTTATACATATAAGAAGTGTTATATATATAAGATTATGGAGCTAATTAACTAAATGCTAGTGTTTTGAGCATTTAACTAATTGATTTGTATTACTTTTACATATAAAATGTATTTATATTAGTTTTACTCATTTATTAGAATTGATTAAATATAATATAAGAATTGAAGAAATGAACATATTTATAATTTTGAATGAAATAAAGTTAAATAACAAATAAAATGTTCTTCTATATAGTGACACCATTTTATACTTTTAATAATCTTTCTGATATTATATATTCCCATAAAACAACCATTGGAGAATAGATGTATGCAATGATGACTATTGTATTAAAATTTTATGTTATGTAATAAGAGATATAGCTCAAGATTTAATTAATTCCTGATTCTGTCATTTTTCTTGACTGAACTCATTTTGAAATTCCTGCTAAAATTCACAAGTTTAAAATTAGGCAAACAATTCTCCTCACCTTTTAGATATCCAATATAAAAATTGAATATAGATAGGATAGCTTGCCATCTTGCAAAAATCTGTTTTGAAACTAAATTTGGAACATCTTTTGCAAAGTTGGAATCAATACATAATAGAAATTTTTGATAATATAAATCATCAAGAAATAAAACTCATGAAGAAACAATTTCTTTACAAGAAGAATTTCAAACAATTCCTTTATTAAATAAAGTTTCAATTTAAAAAATATATATAGATATATTCATTATGGTATGATTCAAGTATCAATTAAACCGTTAGTACACATAGGTGTAGATGCTCCAATTTATTTAGCATTAAGAGATAAAAGATTAAAAAGATACAAAACTTCTTTATTAAGTATGATTCAAACTAATGTTTGTAATGGTCCAATATATTTCAATTGTTGTCCAAACTTTTCTGTTGACTTAACAGATCCATTAATACTAGATTCATTAGTATTAGATATTCATTTACAAGGTGATGAATTTGAGCAATTTTGCAAGAATTTTGCTATTATTTATAGAGTCTATTTTAGATTAATGAATTCTCAAATAAATACTACATTCAACATGTTACCAACTTCAAAAGAAGAAACAGTTTTATTACATGTAGAAGCTGATAATCCAACAGTTTTTATTCCTAAAAGATTAAAATGGAACGAAATTACAATTCCTGAATAATTTGAAATTCAGAATGCTCAACCTTCTAGAAATATAATTAGAAGAGAAATTAATAATATTATAGGAAAAGAAGATGGAACAATTTTATTAAAATTCAATTCATTCAGAGAAGGAACAAGTTCTTCAAATAATTTCAATTTACTGAGAAGATCATTTTCTGAACCATCACCATCGATAGTATCAGAAAACCCTTCAAAGTATGTTTTCAAATCTCCTATTCCAGAAATAGTCAGTTCACCCCTTATGTCTCCTACAAGGTCACAGATGGGAATTAATGTTATTACTTTTGAAAAGAAAGAATTTCAAATAGATTTTGAATATTTAAATGAGATTTTTGAAAAAGAAAATAGTAAAAAAAAATTTGGTTTTTAGCATTAAATGAAATTATTCAAGAAAAATTAAAAGAAGAATGGATTTCTTATATGAAAAAGATGAAATGTAATATTCTTTTACTTTCATGGTTAGAATATTGGTTTTCAAGAAATGAAGGTATTCCCAATGTTTTCAAAGAAAGTTATATTAATGTTCAAAGTAATTTGTGTAGAAAATAGAAAATTAATGATAGTCAAGTTATTGCTTCAATCCATCCACCTTTACAACCTATAAAAATTCAAGTTGACCAACAAGAAATAAAAGCTAGTCCTTTTAAAATAGGTAGAGAAGATGGAAATTCAAATGTTGTATTAGATGATATTAAAAAAGTTTATCAACAAAATAATTATTCAAATCACATATTACATACTATAGCTAATTAAGTAGAACATTTGTCTACCAAGATAGATTCAATTCCTAAGGAAACCCCTAGATTTCCAAATGAAATTGCTAGTCCTCATTTCAAACAAGAAGTGTTTCTCATGAATTAGAAGAAGATTTAATTAGAAATAAAATGCAAAATAGTTTAATAAATAGAATAACTCAAAGCATTCAAGCTGATAAAGCTAGCACTTCAGAAAATAGAATTAATTGTCTAGAAACAGAAAGAAAAATGACAGAATCAGAATTAGATGATAATTCAAATTCAAGTGAAGATTCAGATAATTCAGAAATACAAAAGATTAATAATGTAGAACAAGAATTTAGAGATAATTCAGAAGTAGAAATTAATCGAATAAAAAGACAGAAAAATTATAGAAATTGGAATTCAATGAATACAAGAAATTATTATCCTAGACCTACTCCTCCAGATATTCAATATGAAGAAAGAAAACAATTCAAGACAAGTTCATATGATGGACATTCTGTCTATGAATGGAATATAGATGGAAAATCAGAATATGAAATATTAAATACATTGCAAGAAATGAGAATGGCTAAAACGGCTTACAAAACATTAGGATTAACAGAAATTAATACTGCAACAGCATTAATAGTAGGATTTTCAGGATAGTTAAAAAATTGGTGGGATGATTTGTTAACATTAGAAGGAAAACAACAAATATTAAATCATTCAACAGAAGTAGAAGTAGAAAAAATAAATGCAAATGGAACAAAAACATTTGTTATAGAAAATCAATCAGATGCAGTAGATCAATTGATAGTTACAATTTCAGTTTATTTCATAGGTAACCCAAAAGAGACTTTAGCTAGTTCAAAGATTATGTTAAGTAATTTAAGATGTCCAACTTTGTTAGATTTTAGATGGTATAAAGATGTATTTCTCACTCAAGTATTAAAAAGAAATGATGCAAATTCTCATTTTTGGAAAGAAAAATTCATTACAGGATTACCTACTTTATTTTCGCAAAGAATAATATCTAAATTGCAAAAAGAGGTAGGAAATGATTACATAGATTTCAATACAATATCTTTTGGTCAATTATTTGCTTTTATTAAAAAAGAAGGATTAGAATTATGTACAGAATTAAAGATTCAAAACAAACATGGTAGAGAAAAACAAGAAGTAAGAAACTTTTGTGAAGTATTTGGTATTAAAGGAATTAAAGCTCCTTCAACTCAAAATAGAAAAATAGAAAAATATAAAAGACATTCAAAATTTAAGAAACATAAGAATTTTGATAATAGTCAATATTATAAAAAATACAAAAAAAAAGGAATATAAAGGATATAAAAATAAAGATACTAATGATAATAATTCAATAACTTGCTGGAAATGTGGTCGATTTGGTCACAAGGCTAATCAATGTAAAATGAAGAAAAAGATAAATAAAATATTTCAAGAAGAAGATTTCAAAAAGAAAATGATAGCTTTATTAATAGAAGAAACAGATATAAATGAAGATAATATTCAAGATGACATAGAATCTGACTCAAGTTTAGAAAGCATAGAAAAATGTAAGTGTATTAATGTAATTTCAAAAAGTAATAAAGAAACATTATTTGAAATGATAGAAAAAATAGATGATAAAGAATGTAGAAAAAATATTTGAGAAAATTAAGAGATTTAATATTGGAAGAAGAAAACCCTAAAAAGTTTGAAGAACCATTTAGTATTTCAAAATTATTAGATAAATATCCAAATAAAAGATTATTAGGAATTAGGAAGCCCGATGAAGTCAAAGAAGATATTAAAATATTAAAAGAACAAGTTAGAAAATTACAAAAGGATTTAATAGAATTAAAAACAAAAGATTTAGAATTAGATACAAAAATAAGTTTAATAAAAAAATGGAACTACTCAAGATAGTAATTCAAAAGGAAAAGAAGTTATAAATGATATTCAAGACTTAAGTTCCATTCAAATAAATAATGAACAAGTTTCACATAAAATGTATATTTAAATGATAAATAAAATAGAGTATCAAAAATGGTATTATTTTGTTACAATAGGAATAAATGATTTCAAACTTACAGTACACGCTATGATAGATAGTGGTGCTAAAGAAAACTGTATTAAAACAGGAATAATTCCTACAAAATATTGCCAAAAAACTAATGAGAGTTTATTAGCAGCAAATTCAAATAGATTACATGTTAAGCATAGAGTCATATTAAGTGTTTGCAATGATAATTATTATATTAAAATTTTATGTTATGTAGTTGAAGATATAGCTCAAGATTTAATTTTAGGTTTATCATTTTTACATCAGATTAATCCTATTAAAGTAGATACTGAAGGTATTCATACAAAAATCATGGGTAAGAAGATTTCATTCAACTTTATTTCTCCTAAAAGACAGAAAAAAATAGATTTAATCCAAAAGTGCTCAATATTTAAACAAATAAATAATATTAGTCATATTAAAAGTCAAATAGGATTTTTACAAGAAGAACATTCATATGCTAGAATAGACTATAAGTTTAAGAAAGAAATTTTATTCATTGTTTTATGCATTTCAAAATTTCATGATGATTTATATTATCAACAATTTCTATTACGTATTTTTGCAAACGATGTTTCAAAATAGATTTTTGCAAAATGGCAAGCTATCCTATTTGTATTCAATTCTAATATTGAATATCTAAAAGGTGAGAAGAATTGTTTGCCTAATTTTAAACTTGTGAATTTTAGCAGGAATTTCAAAATGAGTTCAGTCAAGAAAGAAGGTAATTCCAAAAAACTTCCATTTATTCATTTGACTTCGCCAAACAGATTTCAATCCCTTTCTGATTACCCTCCATTAAATTTTGCTCAAGCTTTAGAAGCCCCTTATCAAAAGACTTCTATTCAAAGGAATACTCCACCCAGTCAAACTCAATCTCCATAAATTACTTCAAGCTCAAATCTTACTTATTTTACTAAAGGAATAGTTGAACCACTGTACCTTACTCGTTTTATTCAAAATCCAAATTTCCAAACCTTTTAAAAATACATTGAACAAAGCATTCATCCAGACTGCAACTAGATACCATTCAATGCTGACAAAAGATATTTCATTCTATCTTCTGGTTTTGATTGATTCAGGATCAGTAGATATCGAGCATACCTTAGATCTAAAAGATTCCAATAGAGTTGCTTATTCAAAAGCCATTATCAGAAAGATTTGTTCTTTTGATGAGTGGGGAAGTCATTCTTTACTTAAATCATTTGCAATAGACACTCAATATCGAGGATACACGTACCAGAACTACTTGGAAGCTTGGTACAAAGCTTTTTACCTTAGATCACTCAATCATTCATTGTTTTTTACTTTTCATAAAACATTTTCAACTCAAGTACCTTCCATTCCAATTTGATTTTACAACTGGTGGAGATATCTTGGATGTACTGAAGATATTTATCCCCCCGAAAGTCAAATGGCTTACAAATTATTCATTCAGAAAACTGAAGGAAGAATTCTAAATTATATGCAACCTATTCAATTTCATATTATGTTAAAAGTCCCATGGATATTTTGTTGGAATTACAAAATTCATTCATTTCATGCCAAACCATATCCCATGTCCTTGGTTTAGGAATTCAAAATCAAATGGTGGACTCAAATCTCAATCACTCAAGAAATGGTGGTAGCCCAGTTTTCTAGTGCGCATCAAATTCCACAGACAGGACAAAAGATTCAATCACAGATAACTCAATTAAAGCAGGTTCATGGACCACCCCTGGTGGTACCACTTACTGTTGCAAAGGACCGGTGTCATATACTGATTAAGCTATAGTGAGTATGAATTTTCAAATTGAGTGAACAGTAAAAATGAATAGTAATGACATGAATAGTAATAATGAATAGTAATTTTGTGAATAATAATCATGAATAGTAACAGCATGAATAGTAATTATGAATAGTAAAACATTGATTATAGTACTTAAAATGATCAGCAAATCGAGATGAATTGAACACTTACTTTATTAAGCTTTGAAATTGAAATCCAAATACAGAAAAAAATCCTTGAAATAAAACCTGAAATATTGAAAATATAAGAGTTGAAATATTCTCAAGGAAATTGGAATAGGTTTTGGATAGTCTGGATACAAAGGTTTGAAAGAAATTGACGATGGAAATTTTTGCTGATAAGAATTTGGCTAATAGTAATTTTGCCGATGCCTTTCTGAATGGAATGATACCCTTTTATAGTTGAAATCCTTGAGTCTGTCCAATTCTAGACTGTTGAATTTGATGAAGGCTAGGCTTACCATTTTTGACTTTGATTACTTAGGCTTGAAGACTTTTTTGCTTGCTTGAATTATTTGATCCGTAGCATCCAATTTCTTCATTTTGTCTTTGTGCTTGATTTTGATTTGAGGAATAGGAATTTTGACTTTTGCTTCACTTTGTATCATCCGAACTTGTCTTCATAGTTGTTTTTTTTGTCTTTATCACTTTGAGTCTTTGAGTCTGAATCCTTATCTACTTCCGACTTTTTTAATGAAGACATCTGCTTGTAGACTTTTGAGATTGATCTTATCTTCGTTTGGAAAAGTTGTTTGTAATTATGTGCCGACATGGGGCCTACTCTTCTTTTTGGAAAGCAGAGTTTTCTGACTGTCTTCACTTCGCGTGCTTGAATAGCTTGAATAGCTTTAATCATTTTGCCATTTCCCACTTTTTGAATGCAGACTGTCCTTTGTTGCTTCATGGCGAATAAAGCTGATCTTCAAAGAAGTCATCTTCTGGAATGAAGGTCTTTGAGAGAAATCTATTTGAAATGCTTCTTGAGTTGTTGGAGAGGTTGGTTCTGCTGGAGTAGCAGAACTTGTGGCTACTTGTATGATTTTGTCATCAAATATATTTGACTGTTGAACTTCTGGGGGTGTAAATTTGATGAGTAACTTTTGATCTGGAATTGATTTTGATTGAGAATAAACTGGTAAAACTGGTTCTTCGCTAAACCTTGGATTCCAGTTTTCCATAAATTCTTGGAATTCTTGCATTTGATTGTCTTCTTTGATCGTCCTTCTTAGTCTTTGAATATAATCTCGATTTTGCTTCTTTTGAAATTCTTCACTGAAAGAATAAATGCACTTGGGTAAATTGGCTAGTTGAAATGATCTAGTCTCTCGATTTTGAATGGTTTGGGCAACATTGTAAATACTTGAAATTCTGGGGACTCTTTCAAGTATTTCAATCTTTGAATTAGCAGATCTTTCTAAATCTGAACATTCTATGATTTCCCTATGCACGTCTGTTTGAGTAACTTTCTTCATTGAATCCTGCAAAACAGAAAATTGTGAGTTTATAAATCAAAAGGGTCTTGAGCCAAAGGACCGCTGAATGGATCTGTGGATGATCTTTCAGATGAGGCCTTGCTATTTATAGACATTGATTTTGCTTTTTCTTTGTATTGCATGAACTGCATGAATTCTTGATATTATGCCCAGCCGTCAGCAATGTCTTTATCCTTTTGGACTAATTCTGCTACGGATGGAACTTGACTTTCGGTGATTTTTCCTTTTTTTTTTCGTGCTTTTGAATTGTCTCTTTTGCTTTTGCAACAGTAAGTGGTACCGCCAGAGGTGGTCCATGAACCTGCTTTGATTGAGTTGTTGGTTATTGAATCTTTTGTCCTGTCTATGGAATTTGATGTGCACCAGAGAACTAAGCTGTCACCATTTCTTGAGTGATTGAGACTTGAGTCCACCATTTGATTTTGAATTCCCGAACCAAGGACATGGGATGTGCTTTGGGATGAAATGAATAAATTTTGTAATTCCAACAAAATATCCATGGAACTTTTAACATAATATGAAATTGAATAGGTTGCATATAATCTGGAATTCTTCCTTCAGTTTTCCAAATGAATAATTTGTAAGCCATTTGAGTTTCTGGGGGATACATATCTTCAGTACATCCAAGATATATCCACCAGTTGTAAAACCAAATTGGAATGGAAGGTACTTGAGTTGAAAATGTTTTATGAAAAGTAAAAAACCATGAATGATTGAATGGTCTAAGGTAAAAAGTTTTGTACCAAGCTTCCAAGCAGTCCTGGTACGTGTATCCTAGATATTGAGTATCTATTGCAAATGATGTAAGTAGAGAATGACTTCCCCACTCATCAAAAGAACAAATCTTTCTGATAATGGCTTTTGAATAAGCAACTCTATTGGAATCTTTTGGATCTAAGGTATGCTTGATATCTACTGATCCTGAATCAATCAAAACCAGAAGATAGAATGAAATATCTTTTTCAGTATTGAATGGTATCCAGTTGCAGCTTGGATGAATGGTTTGTTCAATGCATTTTGAAAAGGTTTGGAAATTTGGATTTTGAATAAAACGAGTAAAGTAAAGTGGTTCAACTATTCCTTTAGTAAAATAAGTAAGATTTGAACTTAAAGTAGTTTGTGGAGATTGAGTTTAACTGGGTGGAGTATTCCTTTGAATAGAAGTCTTTTGAAAAGGGGCTTCTAAAGCTTGAGCAAAATTTAATGAAGGGTAATCAGTAAGGGATTGAAATCTGTTTGGCGAAGTCAAATGAATAAGTGAAAGTTTTTTGGAATCACCTTCTTTCTTGACTGAACTCATTTTGAAATTCCTGCTAAAATTCACAATTTTAAAATTAGGCAAACAATTCTCCTCACCTTTTAGATATTCAATATTAGAATTAAATACAGATAGGATAGCTTGCCATCGTGAAAAAATCTGTTTTGAAACATCGTTTGCAAAAATACGCAATAGAAATTGTTGATAATATAAATCATCATAAAATTTTGAAATGCCTAAAACAATGAATAAAATTTCTTTCTTAAACTTATAGTCTATTCTAGCATATGAATGTTCTTCATCTATATCTGTTTCTTCTATTAATAAAGCTATCATTTTCTTTTTGAAATCTTCTTCTTGAAATATTTCATTTATCTATTTTTCATTTTACATTGATTAGCCTTGTGACCAAAGCGACCATATTTCCATCAAGTTATTGAATTATTATCATTAGTATCTTTATTTTTATATCCTTTATATTTCTTCTTTTTCTATTTTTTATAATATTGACTATTATCAAAATTCTTATGTTTCTTAAATTTTGAATGTCTTTTATATTTTTCTATTTTTCTATTTTGAGTTGAAGGAGCTTTAATTCCTTTAATACCAAATACTTTACAAAAGTTTCCTACTTCTTGTTTTTCTCTACCATATTTGTTTTGAATCTTTAATTCTGTACATAACTCTAATCCTTCTTTTTTAATAAAAGCAAATAATTGACCAAAAGATATTGTATTGAAATCTATGTAATCATTTCCTACCTTTTTTTGCAATTTAGATATTATTCTCTGTGAAAATAAAGTAGGTAATCCTGTAATGAATTTTTCTTTCCAAAAAGGAAAATTAGCATCATTTCTTTTTAATACTTGAGTAAGAAATACATCTTTATACCATCTAAAATCTGATAAAGTTGGACATCTTAAATTACTTAACATAATCTTTGAACTAGCTAAAGTCTCTTTTGGGTTTCCTATGAAATGAACTGAAATTGTAACTATCAATTGATCTACTGCATCTGATTGATTTTCTATAATAAATGTTTTTGTTCCATCTGCTTTTGTTTTCTCTACTTCTACTTCTGTTGAGTGATTTAATATTTGTTATTTTCCTTATAATGTTAAAAAATTATCTCACCAATTTTTTAATTGTCCTAAAATCCTACTATTAATGCTGTTGCAGTATTAATCTCTGTTAATCCTAATGTTTTGTATGCCGTTTTAGCCATTCACATCTCTTGTAATGTATTTAATATTTCATATTCTGATTTTTCATCTATATTCCATTCATAAACAGAACGTCCATTGTATGAACTTGTCTTGAATTATTTTCTTTCTTCATATTGAATATCTGAAGAGGTAGGTCTAGGGTAATAGTTTCTTGTATTTATTGAATTCCAATTTCTATAATTTTTCTGTCTTTTTATCCTATTAATTTCTACTTCTGAATTATCTCTAAATTCTTGTTCTACATTATTAATTTTTTATATTTCTGAGTTATCTGAATTTTCACTTGAATTTGAATTATCATCTAATTCTAATTCTGTCATTTTTCTTTCTGTTTCTAAACAATTAATTCTATTTTCTGAATGCTAGCTTTATCAGCTTGAATGCTTTGAGTTATTCTATTTATTAAACTATTTTGCATTTTATTTGTAATTAAATCTTCTTCTAATTCATAAGAAACACTTCTTGTTTTGAAATGAGGACTAGCTATTTCATTTGGAAATTTAGGAGTTTCTTTAGAAATTGAATCTATCTTAGTAGACAAATGTTCTATTTGATTAGCTATAGTATATAATATCTGATTTGAATAATTTTTTTGTTGATAAACTTTTTTAATATCATCTAATACAACATTTGAATTCCCATCTTCTCTACCTATTTTAAAAGGACTAGCTTCTATTTCCTATTGGTCAACTTGAATTTTGTGGATGGATTGAAGTAATAACTTGACTATCATTAATTTTTCATTTTTTATACAAATTAGTTTGAACATTAATATAACTTTCTTTGAAAACATTGGGAATGCCTTCATTTCTTAAAAACCAATATTCTAACCAAGAAAGTAAAGGAATATTACATTTCATCTTTTTCATATAAGAAATCCATTCTTCTTTTAATTTTTCTTGAATAATTTCATTTAATGCTAAAAACCAAAATTTCTTTTTACTATTTTCTTTTTCAAAAATCTCATTTAAATATTCAAAATCTATTTGAAATTATTTGTTTTCAAAAGTAATAACATTAATTTCAATTTGTGACCTTGTAGGTGACATAGGGGGTGAAATGACTATTTCTGGAATAGGAGATTTGAAAACATACTTTGAAGGGTTTTCTGATACTATCGTTGGTGATGGTTCAGAAAATGATCTTCTAGGTAAATTAAAATTATTTGAAGAACTTGTTCCTTCTCTGAATGAATTGAATTTTAATAAAATTGTTCCGTCTTCTTTTTCTATAATATTATCAATTTCTCTTCTAATTATATTTCTAGAAGGTTGAGCATTTTGAATTTCAAATTGTTCAGGAATTGTAATTTCATTCAATTTTAATCTTTTAGGAAAAAAAACTGTTGGATTATCAGCTTCTACATGTAATAAAACTGTTTCTTCTTTTGAAGTTAGTAACATGTTGAATCTAGTATTTAATTGAGAATTCATTAATCTAAAATAAACTCTATAAATAATAGCAAATTTTTTACAAAATTGTTCAAATTCATCACCTTGTAAATGAATATCTAATACTAATGAATCTGCTATTAATGGATGTGTTAAATCAACAGAAAAGTTTGGGCAACAATTGAAATATATTGGACCATTACAAACATTAGTTTGAATCATACTTAATAAAGAAGTTTTGTATCTTTTTAATCTTTTATCTCTTAGTGCTAAATAAATTGGAGCATCTACACCTATATGTACTAACGGTTTATTGCTACTTGAATCATACCAGAATGAATATATTTGTATCCTTTGTCTATATATTTTTTAATTGAAACTTTATTTAATAAAGAAATTGTTTGATATTCTTCTTGTAAAGAAATTGTTTCTTCATGAGTTTTAATTGAAAAAGCAGTTTTGAAATCTAAAGAACCTATCGTATATATGGATTCTATACTTTGTTCTGGAATAGACCAATTTGAATAATCTAAAGACATATGCACCTCCTGACTCTGCACGAAGTCATAGTTATCGTTTCTATCTTGAGTATTCAAAAACATTTTTCTAAATCTCGCTGCCATGTTTAATACAACATAATCTAATCGTTTACTCTTGATGTCAGGTTAAGATCAGGGAACACAAGGAGCATCCTGCCTGGAACACCTCACACTCGAGCTTACCAATGAACTTAATAGGCTCACCAAACCGCTTACCAAACCTATCTTAATTTAATCAAAGGTAAAGTCTTAAATTAAGATTATGCTAAACACTTAAGCTTAATTTAAACTAATGCTTTATGAACACCTAAAACAGATGAACAATGTGTCTCTGATACCATTAGGGGGCAGGATCGGTGTCATATACTGATTAAGTTACAGTGAGTATGAATTTTCAAATTGAGTGAACAGTAAAAATAAATAATAATGACGTGAATAGTAACTATGAATAGTAATTTCGTGAATAATAATCATGAATAGTAAAAATATTGAATATGGTACTTAAAATGATCAGCAAATCGAGATGAATTGAACACTTACTTCATTAAACTTTGAAATTCATATCCGAATATAGAAAAGATCCTTGAAATAAAACCTGAAATATTGAAAATACAAAAGTTGAAATATTCTTAAGGAAATTGGAATGGGTTTTGGATAGTCTGGATACAAGAGTTTGAAAGAAATTGTGATGGAAATTTTTGCTGATCGGAATTTGGCCGATAGTAATTTTGCTAATAGAAATTTGCCGATACCCTCTTGAATGTAATAAAGCCCTTTTATAGTTGAAATCCTTGAGTCCGTCCAATTCTAGCCTGTTGAATTTTGATAAAGGCTAGCCATAGCCTTTTGAGTTTTGATTTTTAGGTTGCAGGCTTTTGTTGCTTTGAATGACTTGGTCTTGATAAGATTTGCCCGTAGCATCTAATTTCTTCATTTTGCTTGATTTTGACTTGAGGAATTGTAATTTTGACTTTTGTTTCACTTTGTATCTTTGAATCATTCGAATTTGTCTTCTTCACTTTGAATCATCCTTATCTAGTTCTGGCTTTTTGAATGAAGAGTAGCTGGAGACTTTTGAGGCTGATCTTATCTGCTTGTAAACTTTTGAGGCTGATCTTATCTTCTCTTTGAGAAGTTTTTGGTAATTATGTGCCGACATAGAACCTACTCTTCTTTTTGGAAAGCAGAGTTTTCTGACTGTTCCCACTTCACGTGTTTGAATAGCTTTAATCATCTTGCCATTTCCCACTTTTTGAATAAAGACTGTCCTTGATTGCTTCATGGCGAAGGTCCGAAGGAAGTTGATCTTCAAAATCTATTGACCAAGGGTGTATTGGTGTACTTGACAAAGCTTGTAATCAAAGAT
The DNA here is from genome assembly GCA_020080225.1 of Gynochthodes officinalis. Classification (NCBI taxonomy): domain Eukaryota; kingdom Viridiplantae; phylum Streptophyta; class Magnoliopsida; order Gentianales; family Rubiaceae; genus Gynochthodes; species Gynochthodes officinalis. Next base: position 11,294,744 of record CM034615.1, on the reverse strand, counting down.
TATTAGATAAATATCTCCAAGCAGTTGTCTTCATTCAAAAAGCCAGAAGCAGATAAGGATGATTCAAAGTGAACAAGGCAAATTCAAATGATTCAAAGATACAAAGTGAAGCAAAAGTCAAAATTACTATTCCTCAGGTTAAAATCAAGCAAAATGAAGAAATTAGATGCTATGGGCAAATCTTATCAAGACCAAGTCATTCAAAGCAACAAAAGCCTGCAACCAAAAAATCAAAAGTCAAAAGGCTATGGCTAGCCTTTATCAAAATTCAACAGGCTAGAATTGGATGGACTCAAGGATTTCAACTATAAAAGGACTTCATTACATTCAAGAGGGTATCGGCAAATTCCTATTAGCAAAAACTTCCATCGTCAAACTCTTGTATCCAGACTATCCAAAACTCATTCCAATTTCTTTAAGAATATTTCAACTCTTGTATTTTCAATATTTTAGGTTTTATTTCAAGGATCTTTTCTGTATTCAGATTTTAATTTCAAAGTTTAATAAAGTTAGTGTTCAATTAATCTCGATTTGCTGATCATTTTAAGTACTATAATCAATATTTTTACTATTCACGTTTTTTACTATTCATGTTTACTATTTAAATTTACTATTCATAATTACTATTCACGCTGTTACTATTCATGATTACTATTCACGAAAATACTATTTATCGTTACTATTCACGTCATTACTATTCATTTTTACTGTTCATTCAATTTGAAAATTCATACTCACTGTAATTTAATCAGTATATGACACTGGTAATTACAAACAACTTTATGAATTGAATACTGTTTTTATCACTTTGAGTCTGAAAATAAAAAGGCAAACCTAAATTCACAAGTTTAAACTAATACTTTATGACCAATGTCATATACTGATTAAGCTACAGTGAGTATGAATTTTCAAATTGAGTGAACAGTAAAAATAAATAGTAATGATGAATAGTTTTTTCATGAATAGTAATTATGAATAGTAACAGCGTGAATAGTAATTATGAATAGTAAACGTAAATAGTAATCATGAATAGTAAAAATGTGAATAGTAAAAATATTGATTATGGTACTTAGAATGATCAGCAAATCGAGATGAATTGAACACTTACTTTATTAAGCTTTGAAATTCAAATCCGAATACAGAAAAGATCCTTGAAATAAAACCTGAAATATTGAAAATACAAGAGTTGAAATATTCCTAAGGAAATTGGAATGGGTTTTGGATAGTCTGGATACAAAGGTTTGAAAAAAATTGACGATGGAAATTTTTGCTGATAGAAATTTGGCTGATAGTAATTTTGCCGATAAGAATTTGCCGATGCCCTTCTGAATGGAATGAAACCCTTTTATAGTTGAAATTCTTGAATCCGTCCAATTCTAGGCTGTTGAATTTGATGAAGGCTAGGCTTAGCCTTTTTGACTTTGATTACTTAGGCTTGAAGACTTTTTTGCTTGCTTGAATTATTTGATATGTAGCATCCAATTTCTTCATTTTGTCTTTGAGCTTGATTTTGACTTGAGGAATAGGAATTTTGACTGTTGCTTCACTTTGTATCATCCGAACTTGGTCATATACTAATTAAGCTATTCATCTTAATTAAGCTATTGGTCATGATTACTATTCAAGATGACCGGTGTCATTAAGATGATTACTATTCATCTTAACTTGTATTGGTGTACTTGAACGAGTTTTCAAAACCTGATCAAGGGGTGGATGCTTTTTTTTTTTTTTGGTTTATTAGTTTAAAATTCAACAACTATTAATATATCAAGAATTATTTTGTATATTTTGGAATATGTAATTGGTATTTTTAGTATTTTTATTGCATTTTTTTCACTTATATAATTCTTTTTCATAATTAATTTAATCATCAAATAAATTATAAAATTATGTTACTCATTGAAGCACTTTGCCTATTAAAAAAAAAAGTTTACTTTTGAATTGATAATTTAAATTGTAAGATACAATATATTTACTATTAAATTTTTTTTTATTTTTACATTGTAATAATAGGCTATAAATAATAATTATTAGTATATATACTATAAAATTTTCATTTAAAAGTAAAATTTTTTATGGAGTAAAAATATCTTGAAAGTAAATTCTTTTTTTTTTTTTTGAAATAGAAGGGTCATGTTTTTTCTATTTAAAAATAATTTTATTAAGAGATGACTCAGCTCTTAAGGAAGACCAATTGATCATTCCTACATAATCAAATTAAGCTCATATTTACAATAAATTCAAACATTCTAACAATTAAATGTCCAAGTTTTAAAATGTCTATAATAGTGCATCTTTTACTAATATAATGATCGCTAAAAAAAATACATTTCACCTGATAGCGTTTCAAAAGGAAAAATAAATAAATTATATTCATATATCTAGAAGCTATTGCTTGCCACGCCTAAAAGGAACAAATGCTAGTTCTCAATCCTGAGGTCATAGGAATATAGAATCTAAATTGGCACAACTTTGTTTTATTATTTGTTGCTTCCACTAGGAGGTTTTTTTTTTTTTTTTTTTTTGCTTGAATAAATATAAAGTAAGTATAGACAGATTAAGGGAGATATTATTAAAAGATACAATCCAAACCTTTATACATAGATTGTACAAACTCATTTGTATTATAGAAACAAAAGTTAATATCATTTACCTCCCTCGAGATTTTGTAATATAATAAATCAAATCTCGTAGTTTGAGAAAATAACAATCGCCCCCTTGACTAACAATCAACTTAATTGAAGTTGGCAAAAAGATGAAGAAAAAACCCTCAGAAAATTTGATATAATTTAAAATTTTTTATTAAATTTTTAAAAAGACAAAAAAGATGAAATTTAAAGATGAAACTTTAATAAAAAAATTTACACGATGAAGACAGAATTTAAAGATGAAAAACTAATAAAATTTAAAGACAAAAAAAGGTAAATTTTTGTTAAAATTTTTAATGCAAAAAGATAAAAAAATTATTATATAGTTATTTTTTTTAAGCTTAAAATTTTAGAGCTCTCTTTTGTCTTTATAGGTTAAAAAATTTTATTATATAGTTTAAAATTTTTTATTAAATTTTCATCTTTTTTGTCTTTTTAAAAATTTAATAAAAAATTTTAAACTATATCAAATTTTCTAAGGGTTTTTTCGTCTTTTGGCTAACTACAGTTAAGTTGACTGTTAGTCAAAGAGGCCGTTGTTATTTTTTAAAATTATAGGGTTCAATTTGTTATATTACAAAATCTCAATATAGGTAAATGATATTATCTTTATAAATAAAAATAAGTATCAAACTCAACAATTTTACTATCAACATCTTAAAAAACAATAATGAATAATGTCAAGTTAAAAAGAGAAAAATTAGTAATAGACTGAATTATTATAGCTATTGCATCAATCATTACAAGCACTTTGGTGTAAAGCTCTTGCAACAATTAATGTAATAATATAAAGGTTTTTTTGCTTTTGAAAAAAAAAAAAGATTAAAACACTTGGATTTTTTAAACTCTTGCACCAATTTATATTGGAACTTTAATTAGTAAGTTGGAGGGACTGACGAATGAGAGATCCTTAGATTTAGGGTTTAACCTTTTAATTAGTGAGTTGGAAGACAAGAACAATAATCGATCAAGCTATATAGGCACCACCTTGGTTAATAAGATAGAAGACAGGAGCCAAAAATAGATTGAGTCATTACAGCTCTTTTAGCAATTTATGTAGTGATATAAAGAGTTTTTTTTTTTGGAATAAATTATATTTATCTCTTTTGATGTTTGAAAAAATTACCAAATGAATCTTGGAGTTTTGGGAAAATTATCAATGCTTTTTTAAATTCAATAAATTTATAAAATCTACCTTGTTAGTTGACTAATATTGACAATTGATTTTTGACAAAATCAAACGTTAATTTTTCTTGAAATTTCTAAATTACCTTTTAAATTATAATATTTAAATTATATTTAGCCTTTTGAAGTTTGTTTTAACTATAAGTAAACCATAAAGTTTAATACAATATATCCCACCCTACTTTATGTTATTTACTTAGTAAAGAAAATTTTAATAACAATTATTGACAATCAAAATTTAAATAAAAGTCTAACACCTCTCTATACAATTTAACAACTTACTAAAATGTATATAGAGTTTAGATTTTATAATCTTTTTTAATGCTTATTCTTGTAATTTGATTTCAAAAAATTTAAATTCAATTAATAAAAATTAATTTTAAATTTTAAAATCATTATATCAAATTTAACACCAAAATGAAACCATAAGAGGTTCAAACAAACAATTTCAATTAATAAAAAAAATATTAATTTTAAAATCATTATGTCAAATTTAATAACCCAAAATAAAACTGTGAAAGATTTAAATAAATAATTATTTTTTTAAAACTTAATAAAATAATCACTTACTTATTTAATGGTCAACTACAGTATACTAATAGTACAAGTACTAGTAAAAAAAAATAGAAAATAAGTTTTTTCCAAATCAATGATGATGAATAGTAATATACAATTTTTTTTAAAAAAATTATTAATTAGTTTTTAAAAAATTGTAAAGGTATATATTGACATTATCATAATTAATCTTATTACCTTTTTAGATGTTTGGTTTGTGACATAAAATGAGATTATGAAATGATTTCTCATAGATAAAAAAATATATATATAAAGAAAATGAAAACATAAAATAAGAGGAAAAGGAATTGTTCTGGATGGATTGGTTTCAAAATGTGTTTTTAAAAATATATTTTAAAATATTGTTTGAAATGTTGTTTGGATTGATAATTTGAATTGTATTTTGAGCTAAAATACTATATGGATTACAAATTTAAACACGTGTTTTGAACTAAAATGTTATATAAATTGTATAGATTAAAATACATTTTTAACTAAAATACTATAAAGTGATAATTAAGACATTAAAATGTGAAAAATAATAAATTTTGATTTCTCATTTTAGGATTTCATTTTTGGTAGTCAAGACGCATTTTGAAACTCATTTTAAAACATGTTTTACACATTTAAAAGCGTGTGTGGGATAAAAATAAAAATATAAAACCATCATAGCCTAAATTTTACTTAATAAAATTTTAAAACTTTAAAACTTTAATAGACATTTTGTAATTAAAACAAACATCAAAGAGTATATGTTATTTATCTATATTAGTTTTTTCGTCTTTTTAATTATTATGTTAATTGACTTTAGCTGCTAATTTTCTCAAATTTAGGCATTCATTTGATAGTCTTTTCAAACTTCAAAGGAAACAAATGTAATTTATCCCAACTTTTGTCTAATTTTCTATTCATTTTACTAATTTTATAACAAAAGATTGAGACTTTTGAATGATCAAGGGAAAGACTGCAATATTTTTAAACATCAAGAGATAACTTGTAATAAAGTCAAATATCAGGGAGGATAAATGTAATTTACCCAAGTTATGAGACATGGATTTAGAAAGAAATAACGTTAATAATAATATAAAATCAAATAATTAAAAAAAAAGAACCGACTTTCACTTTGGTCCCAAAAAAAAAAAAAGGTTTAAAAAAGGCTTTGAAACGCACATAAACACAGTGGTAGTAAAGCAGGCCCCGAAGCATTAGAACCGACGCCTAATTGTTCAAGCCATTCAAAGATGATTGGAGTAGGGAAGATGAAGCAGTACTCTAACGTTCTCGACAGACCCCTTAGTAAAGGCAAACAAGAGGTTTATCTTTTCTTCGTCTTCATCTCCCTTTTGTACATCCCATTTTTGTGTTTTAAAAGCGCCAATAAAAATCAGATCTTGAACTGAAAGATTAGGCGAATAAAGGGCTTTAATCGTTGCAATGGGTCAATCCCTGCAACGATTTGACTTGTGATATCATATTCACATCATTCTGCTGCTAAATGCTGTAGGGTTTTGGCTGTTGATCTTTTTCTCTTTTTTTTTTTTGTAATCAAATCTTTTCATTTTTTTGGTTCAACTATTGCTGGATATTAATTGAAACTTTCTATTTTAAAAATCCCATTTTGATCAGGTTAGTTTGAGTGCATTTGCATTCTTATTCTCAGAGCTGGTTCAGTACAATCAGACTCAAGTGGACAACATTGCTGAACTGGAAAGAAGGTGATGCTATTACCAACTTATTTGTAGGCCAGATTGCTGAGTATTATTTTTATGTATGATGCTATGTACTGGTTTGTTTACTTTCTTGCATATTCTTTTTTACGAATTATGAACAACACAAAATGTCCAGAATGGAGTTTGATCATATATTGGAATGATAATTTCATTTTATGGGGAGGGTTTGTAGTCAAAACAATCTGTTCGTTTGAAGTTGAGAACAAATAGAAGTTGACTAGCTGTACTTTTTAAATCTTAGAATTGTTCCAAAATTAATCTAATTGGACAGTGCCTTGTGTAAAAGAGAAATGAATAAACAGTTTCCATAGTCCATTTGAAATATATATTCAAAATTGTGCTTTATATTTCTTTGAAGCACTCTGCTATGAACACATAACGACTTACATTACTCTCTCTAATCTAGAACAGAAGAACATCTGTAGATTAGCTTTTGATAGTTGGAGTAAAGTGACTTCTTTTGTAGTTGATTTGCAACTGGCTTTCATTTCGCTGATGTCGAGGTAATGTGTTGCTTTTCACATTTGGAGCAGATTGGAAGATGCCGGATATGCAGTTGGAGCACGGGCTTTGGAACTTCTTTGCCATAGGGAAAAGGTGTGAATATTTGTTGGTTTGTATAACCAAGATTGTTAGCTGGATTGTTTTCCCAATTCCCCAAGGAAATTTATTTGCATATTCACTTTCCAGCTGTCAGCACCTTAGTCTGTGGATTGGAAGTAAAACATCAGGGAAAAATTGTAAAGATAATGGTTATTTTTAGTCTATTGTAGTTACTGAAAAATGGACTGTTTTCATCTCTTAACATTTTTCTTAATCTTCTTGAAATGATGGGAGAGAGAAAATTAAATTGAGTTTTGGCTCTTATATCCTGCTTTGGTTACCCAACCTAGAAACTTTTTAATACTTCTATTATGCATTTTTTCTTTTGGTCGAAGAATTCCACTGATGCTGTGTGTTGTTATATGAGGAAATTTCATGAGTAGATGTTGAGGTTTTTTCATACTTTCTCCTTTTTAGATTTGAGGGCTTTTTTTTAATAAATATTTTCCTGCAGAAAGCAAATATTTAAAACCACTTGTATTCTTATACTTAGAGTGAGTGAGTGTGTGTGAGAACCAAAGCATTTAAATTTAAACTGTTGCTGAATACCCCTACCATGCTTTTACATTTAAGGTTTTTTTTTTTAATATGCTTTGAGAGTTATTTTCAAAGTTTGCCTGTGGTACTAGCATACTGGCATGTTAAAGGTGTTATTTCTAGACAAATATTCTGTTTAGTATAACATTACTAGCAAAATGCTTCTTATAAGTAAATAAATTTCAGTCAGTCTAATTGGCTAATTGTTAAGGTAACAACTAAAATATGTGAAAAGTATACTTCCAGAGAGAGAGAGATGGGAGCTTGATGAGGTTTTACATGTTTGTTGTGAGATCTAATAGACAGTGAGGAGGCAAAAACAGTTGGCATATGAAATGGATGGTTGTAATGTCTGCATATGAGATAAATGCAATTTCATAGTTGAGGGAGAGGTCTCTGATTCCCCAAAATGTAGCATTTGTCATTCCCTGATGTTAATACCTTTGTGCTTTTACTTTCCGATGTTGTAGGGAAACAGAAGAGAGACACGACTGCTGGGTATTTTATCTTTTGTGCACAGCACAGTATGGAAGGCATTGTTTGGAAAGGTTATTATTGACTTTAAACTTGTACAAGTGGAAGCTCATATGGTTTAAGTGACACTCTCATATTGCTTGTTTCGAAAGTCTGAATAATTTTGTTAAGTACATCTCTATGTTTGTTAGTTTACTTGCAACGTAACCCTTCATTTCTATCTATATTTTCACCTTGGGACAAATATGATGCAGACATTATTTCCAGGAATGGTTATTGCTTAACATGACTGATGTTTAATAGGTTCTGCAAAGAATGAAGCTTTTTCTATGATTCTTGCTATTAGAGACCTACAAAGTGATGTCAATCGGTGACTATGGACTATATGTTTTTTTATTGCAATATGTTAAGAAAGAACATTCCTCACGATACTGATCCATGATGCACCACAAAATTTAGTCATTAACTCATAATATTCAAAATCTTTAAACTTCCCATCAATGGCTTTGCTAATTCTTTTTAATTTTGTTGTCTCTGTAGTAGCATTATTGAGGCATGTTCTATTATTCTGCTGTATTGGAATCCTTGCCTGTGACTACTACCAGTGGAATTTAGTTGGCAGTTAGACATGAAAAGGGCTTGCTTGAAACATTAAATGATAATAATAATAATTTTTTGGTGTTCTGGAATCAAACTTCTGTATGATATCTTGCGGTGGACATGTTTTGTGGGTGAGAATTTTCTGAAGCCTTTTTCAACAAATTACAAGTGTTGGATTTACTAACTTCTCCAAATTGCCTTAACTGACAACAAATATAATGTAATCCAAAGTCAATTGGATCCAGATAATTTTATATTATTTTAGCAGCCTCTTAAGTTGCACTACCTGCAATGCATAAACCTTCATGGTACCTGATTACTTACAGTAGCTCTTGCTTGCTTTGTTTGAATTTTAGCAATTTCATAACACAAACAGACTTCTGATCATAATGATCTTTAGTTCATGTGGAGAAATTTTGTTGCACATTGCTTCACTGAATACTAATCATCACTGCAAGGGTAAATATCACTTTTTAAAAAAGTTTCTTTAAGGGGAAAAAGAAGAATGACCTGTGCCTTTTTTTTTTTTTCTATCTGAATTCAGGTGGCTGATTCCCTTGAGAAAGGGACTGAACATGAAGATGAATACATGATCAGTGAGAAGGAACTTTTGGTCAATAGGTAACTTCTCTTATTGTGCATGTTCATGTTTCTGCTTTGCATCATCACTCTCTTCTTAGTTATCCTAACATGGAGTTTTTGGTTTTAGATTTATATCAATTCCTAAAGACATGGGTACTTTCAATTGCGGAGCATTTGTTGCAGGAATTGTGAAGGTATGTATCACGTGAATTTCTATTTCATGATCGTTCTTTAGTTGAACTCTAGCTGATTTGTTTTTCTTTGCGAAGGGGGTTTTGGATAATGCAGGTTTTCCTGCTGTAGTAACAGCTCATTTTGTTCCTGTTGAAGGGCAGCAGCGGCCTAGAACAACCATCTTGATAAAATTTGCTGAGGAGGTAATTCCCACATATTGCACTCAATCGTTCTTTGAGAATGGTTAACTGCTTCATTGAGTTCTCTTCTAGTTATTGCTGAAGTATACAGTTAAAGAGGCTGTGTGTCCAGGAGTAGGGGCCTGGTCTGATTCTTGTTGAATGTGCTTCTTGATTTCTATTTACAGCATGCACCTAGGCATTAACTATCTTCAGTGAGAGCAATCATTCAAATTTCTGGTTCTATTTAATGCATCAAAAACTTGCACATATGCTTCAAATTGAAATGTTTGCAAAGAAAAGATCGCATTTTTACCTTTAGAACTTAATGTGTTCACGGATGAAGAGAAACCCAAAATCCGAGGATCCAAATCATGGCGTTATTTCAAACTTACAAAACGCACACTTCCTTTCTGTTGCTTCTATCCTTTATAATTGGTTTTACAATTGCAGCCATGTTTCCTTGTTTGATGGGTATTGGTGGATAGACAAAAAGTAAATAGAATTTTGAATGCATTAGAAATGTTGATTTATCAGAAGCATGAAGCAGCACAGAGGTACTTATAGTCAGACATCATAAGTGGGAATGCAGAGTCAGGAAATTAGGCTTTTAAAAACTCAGACCTGAAGATTCAAGGTTCCAAGACTCAAGTTGTTATTTGGCTAGTCCAGTTCTTCCTTTTTGATACCCACTAGCTTGATGTAGCTGGTTAAATTGGCCAATCTCAATAAGGTTTTACTTTTGAGTAGCATTGATCCAAATGTTACAAGAACTGTTTACCTCAATGAACAAATTCTTAAAAAGTCTTCTTTCTTTTGTCTTGTATTTTCTAAAACTGCTTTTTGTGAAATTTCATATAATTGACGAATCATCATGATTGACCTTGATTATTAGGAGGCTAGAGCATGTTTTGAACCACAAATGAGGCTTAGAAGGCAATGCTTTTGGATGGTGTTCCTTGTATCTTATATGACATTCTGTTGCTTTTCTTTTATTTTTTTCTTGTTGCAGGTACTGCGAAGAGAAGCAAGATTGGGCTAGGCGTTTACTTTTCATCATTTCAATTGCATTAATCAACTATGAGAATATTTTATACAGTGGATTCTGTGATTGGACGTAAAATGCACCATATACTCGCTGGTGGTATTCATAGCTGATAGTTGTATTAGTAATTAGGCACCATAGCAGACAGTTTATTGTAAAATGTTAACGTGATGGAGGAAACCTTTGTAATTGTGAGCTTTATGAGGAACTTGTTGGACATGATTGGGTTCAATTTTGAATATGTAGAAATATTTATATGGATATTGAGCACAAGGTTCTGTATAGGTGCGTTTAGCAGTATCATCGTTCATATTTTCATTACTTAAGTATGGGCTGTGATAAGGCAGGTAAAAAAACAAATATTTCTTCTCATACATTAACAGTCCAACAGATCTAGCAGTCATCCTTGCTCCTCCCTCTACCTCCAATTTGCAGATGGATGATTAGTACAGCTAGAATGCTTGGGTTCCTAAGCAAATCTGACAACTGAAGCTGTAACACAAATCTGTTTCACGTTAGTATGTCATCAGGTAGGTCCAATTACAATTAACGAATATACCAGCACTAAATAGTGCATATTACAAATTTGTACACTATATAGTTACTATTAAAATTTGTGGACTAAAGTAGACCATGAATGTCACAAATTTACTATTTTGCAACTGGAACTTGCACTTTTTAGTTCTTTTTACAAAGAATTCTAACAAAAAATTATCATCAAAGAGCCTGATCCAGGAGTCATTTTCATTCTGAACGCGAACAATAAGTAAATTTGCCATGCGTAGAAAAACATATCTGTGCAACAATCACTTGCAGGCAGACAAGGTAACAAGAATTGGTTAAGAAAAGTTCAATCTTTCACTGCATTATGACGTTTTCTGTCATTACAAGATAGATGGATTCCTTAAACACTAACACTAAGGGTTGCCCAAGGATAAATATTCCAAAACAGGATGTGTAATCTAGAGACACAAGGCAAAAGGCCAAATGAAGCTAGTGCCACTGCTGTACATAAATCTCTCATGCTAGATGAGCATGCAGCCGCTGTAAGAATATTATCCTAGGGCTGTCTTCAGTATGTATCAAGATAATCTGGCAGAAATGGCAACAGTCAACCATCTAGTCTTGTCACAAGTAAAAAAAGAGCCCCTATATTCATCAATAGATTAGAGATCAGAAAAAAAGCCTAAAGAAGGGCCAAATGAAGAAAGTCAAATTTATTTGCATATGGTATAATTTCATGAGATGCAATATTATACAAGTATCAAATTGAAAATTAAAGCAGGATAAACTAAATGTTTGGCCTTCCAAAGTAATGCTACTTCTAGGACATAAACAAGAGTAAATGAAACCAAATAAAAAATTAAAAAAATCCTTGAGAAAGTTCTCCAGGCACTAACAAATACATCCCATGTTTTAAAGATGATCTAAGGCCATGCAGGATATGCTATTTTAATTTTTCATAACCAGAAGAGTATAGATGATGAAATGGACGTTGAGAACAACAAATTAGATTATGGAACAAATAAAAAATGATTTAGAGGATGAATGCATTATTAGTGTGCATTCAGTGATGCAATGAACAAATGGAACAATTGATACTATAGGTATTATGTGTGTCAAATATCTTGTAATGGTCACAGAGATTTAATATTTGTGTCAGGACAGTCATGAAAAAGATTAATTCCTACTCTCTGACAGAGATTGCATCTACAATTGCCAAGTAACGTAATTAAAACCTCAGCATTAGTTCAAAACTCCGAAGGCATCCTAACTGAATCTTGAAAACGGGCAGAAAAGCAACAAGAATGTCAAATGAGAATCCACCAAAATTTTAAAAAGAGGCTAAAATATGTTATAACTTATCAGCCCATCTATGGGATTCTCATTCACACAATCACAAACCACAATTTGCAAGTTGCAACCAAACAAAGGAGTGGTTCCTATTATATTGAAGAATGAAAAGGCAAGTGAGAATGCTTAAGTTAAGAGCACAAATTTTGGCAGGTAATTTTGGACTTTGCTGAAGAAAAACCTATAATCAAATGTGTCCGAAGGAAAAATTGTGTAACAAAATTGATTTGACAAAGGAAATCATTTTCAACTTTGGCTATTCAAAAAAATAATATAATCACTCCTAAATGATTTATCAAGTAAATACGGCAGTAATATCAAAACACAGTTATCCAAGACAAATAATTTACTGATAGAAGTAAATATGCTCCACATGAAAGTTGAGAAAATAGAAAATAAATCAACATATGCAATGAAAACAAAAAGCAGGCAATAATTGTAATTACTCCCCAACACCACCCCCCCCCCCCAAAAAAAAAGGATTAAGCATAGCATAGGATTGCTGCAAAAATATATAAACTTTATTCAAGACCAGAAGAAACTGAAACAAGCCAGACAAAAATTTTCTAGAATTAGGTTGCACAAATTTGGTGTAACAAAGATAAATATACTCATGGTCTGGATGCAATGAAAATGGCATCTTTCTCCATATTTATGATGCAGAAACATGCTAAAAGCTTTAGTTGAAGGGCAAAACATATGAGAAGTTAAAGATAAAAAAAAAAGTTTCAATGAGACAGCAGACAAAGGGAAAGCGTACTGAACTGAGACAGGAGATCTGAACCGAAAAGAACTGAGACAGACGGTCAAGGAGAGAGATGACAATGCAACTTAACCAGCACAAGGCTAAGCAAACTACGCTACTTTCACTAGTTTCATTTCCGAACAGAACTTCAACATCCTTGAAAGGGGCAAGATCAAGGCAACAGACAAGTGATGGTAATTTTCTCCACACAACTTCCATTAATTTTCCAGTTCTTAGAGTCAAAAAGGCCAAAAGCAGTAACTTGTCCATAGAGCGCATTATGATAAAGTAAATTAACATGAAAGAAGGCTGTTCCCCCTGTAAGATTTAATGCAATATACGGTGCAAGAAGGTACATTACTTATTAGGTCATCCATGAAGAAGAAAGCTTTACCAAATTACTAGACTCTGAACTTATACAGTTGTACCATAATATCTGAATAAGGGTGAAACTAAATTCCCTACCTTCAAACACATTCTACAGGTGTCTGCATCATGTTAAACAAATCCACCAGTAATTCTCACACTTGTGCTATAATATCTAGTTTCTTCTTTGCAAATGCTCTTGTTTTGGTGCATAATATTTATTAGGAGAGTCATGTATGCTTTTACTTTGTAAATTATGATAGTTAACAATGTTTTTCAAGAAGTATACTTTATTCAAGGAGCTGTCAACTCCAAAACTTAAGACTTTCATTTTCTTCTTTGAAACCAGGTTAGGTATAACATATGTAGCACGAGCATGGCTCAGTAAGACACTAAGCTTTCGTGCTACAATGGACCATGTATGTGTTGTTCGATGTAAGGCCATCCTTAGTCAATTTGTCTATTGATAACTTCTGACGGTAACCCATAGAGACGGTAAAGATGTCAATCGGCTTGTAAACATACAAAAAATTGTAGGTTCAATTGAACATCCAGACTTATCTGGCTCTTGCTTGACACATATATGTCAGAAACCAAGATGTAGACTAGTTACACCTCTTAGTAGGTTGCTTATCTACACCAGAAACACCATTATTGTCCTACAATACACAGCAGCTGTATGGGAACCACCCACATCCAAAATGCTGCAAGGAAAGAACATTAACTAAAAAGGAAAAGAAAATTCAGGCATTCTAACATCCAGCCAGCCATACAATAACAAATAATTAAAAAACATAAAACCTTTCACCATAATATCTGAACTCCACAAACAAAAAGTTTATCAACATACATAAAGGCAGAGAAAAAGAGCAGAAATGTGGAGTATTTAGGACAATTTAAAGGCCAGATGATAGGTGCTCCTCATGAAAATAGGAAAACAACACTGTTTGAAAGTAGTTCCATGGCAAACCAAAGTACATGGCAATAAATTGACATCTCCTTTCTCCAAAACCTAAATATCTGACATGTTTTATTGGCATACTTGGCCAGCCTATACTATTAAACTCATAGGACTAAGCTAAATATAATTTCCACAATAAGATGAAAGTTCAAAATCATTACAAGCAGAACATATTTATAAAAGGTGAAAATATCAGTCCCCCACTGCATTCTTGCACTTTAGAGAGAGCTATCATGACATGACCCTTAAATGGATTCAGGACAAGTGAGCTAGAAATCCTGTAGACAAACAGGTGGAGTAATATTTTCAACTTTTAGCACAATGGAACTATGAGGAAAAGAAAAACCCCTTCCACATATACCCAACCATCTGGCAAATCCGTACATTGCTAGCATGACAAACACCAACTTTCCAAAGTCACAGACAATTTGTTATTTATTACTTCGGCAAATAAAAATTCAAACTCGATGGATTTTAACTATGGCATGCTTACCACCTACGTATTCTCCCACATTCTTCTCTTTGCCTCATTACTTTTTGAACAGATGAATGCAAACAAGAATAATAAAAATGAGCTTCCCCTATACATGAATTTGATTGTATTTATTTCATGATCTTCTCCTTGGAGAATAAGAACCTAGGCATGCTTGTGGCATATCAGAATATTCACTTCTTAACTGTTCTTTCCTCTAGATATCCAATTTTGAAGGAAAGAAGACTTGTATACAGTAACACATAACACATGGAGAATTTATGACCTTAAAGGAGAACATGTAGGCTCAAGGAATCTTCTTGAGAGAGAGAGAGAGAGAGAGAGAGAGAGTTTATCACTTCACAAATAGCTAGAATAATTTAGCAGCCAGCTTTGTTTTGATTCACTAACTTATTTAAGCATAAACTAGATGTTTTCTTTCGACAGTCATTTCAGAGTCTTTCCAAAATCAAAATCATCATTATGTAGCAAGCTTAGTCCAAACAACATCAATGAGAAACTTTCCAGTCCAGGATGAGTGATTCTCATAATGCAAATGAGCTGGCAGAAAATATTATCTTACCCAAATCAGTTTCTTTTCAGCTCTGTTAGTGAAGTACTGATAGGAAAAGGCAATAAAGGAAAATAAGGCACATCAATTTGGTAAACAAGAACTCACCCTTAGCTATAACAACTTTTTAAACACTGCAGTAAGAATAAAATATTGCTCCAACCATGAACTGAATCTACAAAAACCATAAAGACAGACATTCTGCGGAAGTATTTCTTTCTCACTCTTCATTTCATATGTTAAAGATCAAACAAGTGTACATATTGTCACAAGTAGACGCGCACTTATTCACTTGTTATTTGTATGTTCTATTCTTGTCATTGTTGTCCAATCGCCGGTGAAGTATACTAGACTCATTTAAGGTATTCCTTAAGTGGAAAAAAATTTTAAAATGATCTAACATTAATAACGTATTGATGCCATTCATTTTAATCCAAAAGTACCATATCCAGAAACAATTTATGACATTAGTGGCAGAGAGTATAAGAACCAGAAAGAAAACTAAATTGAGAACACACATAGAGGAAATAATGGACACACTAATTATCCAGGAAATGACTTTTTATTTAGTTATTCATGATAATTTTTTTCAAGGACCAATCTGTCCATTTTCAACACCAAGACCATATAAAACACCAGCATATTTCTCAGTTGCCCCATGAAAGAACCCATCTTTCAACTTCATAAATGTACAAGAAGTAAGTAAACTATCTGAACCAGCCTGGTGGCAGATACCGATACGTTCAACTTCCAACAGCTCAGCAAGCTTGTTTAACCCACCATGGAGGCTGTTGCAGAACCGCATCATATGCTTGATATCATAAAGGTTTGGGAAATACATCTTGATCAAATGAAAGAAACCTTCTTGAGTATCAGGCATATTTTGGCACGTCAGAAGCTTCAGCAAATAACCAAAATCATACCCACTGTGAAAGGTAACCCAGCTCACACTATCATTCAACACGATCCCAGATGACATGAGAAGCTCACTGAAGCGATAAGAATCAACACCCCTGTCAGCATTCTTCTTGAAATCAATCCCACTTCGCCTCAGAAGCTCAATCGAGTCATGAGCATAGACATCCTCGTTAGGATTAAACTCGCGGAAATTGAATTGCCAGACACAGTATTTACCAGTTCCACAGGTGGGAAGATTACCCTTTTCATCTGAAAAGGTGAGGCCCAACTGAATCAACTTGAGAAGGTCCACATTGGCCTTTAAGGTATAGAAATGAAAATCAGTGAAGGTCTTAAAATTCCCTAAAGGCTTAAGAACAACGCCAGGAAACTCAGTATCCATAGCTATAAAAGGGTAATCGTCCACTATATCCCTTATGAGTGCAAACTCCTCTTCAAGATTGTCATCCCAAACCTCCCTGATATGAATTGAATCATTTGTGGGCAACACGGTCATTTTCTCATGAAAATTGCAGCAAATCACCAAAACCCACAAAACCCAGCTCGCCAAATCCAAAACCCCAAATCTGCAAAAATCAAAAGACATAGAGCCACACAAACCCCAAATCAACAAAAACCCAACAAAACCCAGATGCTAAAATCTCATAAAAACACAAGAGTCGAAGAAAATCAAGAGCTTGAACTGAAAATCCGTGAACTAAAACTGAGATCTGACCTTAAAGATGTAAACTTTATGCTGTTCAGAAGGGGTGGACTCTGGGTTGTGAGTTGAGGCAGTAATCGCCCAATTTTGACGGTATTTTAGTCCTTTTAATCGTTTTAAAATTAAGGGATTTTTCAGAACAATGAGAGGCTAGGGTTTTACTAATAAAAGAAAAACAGACTGAACTAAAATGGGGCCTTGAAAGTTCCCTTTCCTCTCACATTGAATTGGCATCTGGCCAAGTGAACATTTTTAGCTTTCAGGTGGATGGAAGGGCGGGGCTTACAGTGAAGTGGTGGGGCTTCTCTATATATGCAGATGTGGAGTTTGAGTTTCGTATTTAAGAATTAAATCAAAATAAAAACAATTTGCACTCTAACCCATTTACTTTTACTTAGTTATAATCATCCCATGAACTTTCAATTTTATTTTTTTACTTAACATAAATAGTACTAAAATTGTTTTCTTTTTAACATGAATTAGTCGCCTAGTATGAAATTTCTCTTTTTTTTCTTTGCTATGATGTATAATAGTAAAAAGAAATGATAAATGTACTAAATGAAAACTAACTCAATTCCTCGAAAACTTACTTAATGAGAGTTTATTTCACCTAAAATAACTTTTGATAATTAATAGTTGTTGATAAATTTGAGAGAGATAAATCTGTAACATGATTACATAATATATTGAAATTTTCATGTTTGCCGGTAAAAATGTCAATGATGAATTTGTCCTTTTTACAAAAATTTATGTGTTATTATTTCACCAAACCAACTCTTTTGAATATTCGTGTATCAAAGTACCTTGACGGTTTGGTGATTTATTTTTAACCCTTTAATAGTTTAATTGCTCTTCTCATGCAATAGATTAGGATAAATATTATCAGCTAAAAAAAGGAGGGTTCAGAGGCAATCTCAATATTGGTTTTGTTATTCAGATGTGTATGAATTGTATTTTAATATGTGTTTTTGTAATTTTTTATATAATAGTTGTGAAATAAAAAATATACTAAAAATTACAAAATTGTATTAAAAAATATAAATACATCTTTTAAAATTTTTAACTATACACATCCAAAACTTCAATTATTTTCTTTGTTAGAATGTGAAGACTAGTCTCGTACGAAGTAAAAATGAATAGACAATCACAATAATTTGAAATCTCTCTTGTTTATGGGAAGATTTTACAACAACATAAAATATAGGGATTTTTGTTTTTTTTGAGAATCTCAAGATTCTTGAACTCAGGCAGTCCAATGTTTTTTGTAGTCAAAGTAGTCAAAATGAGTATTCTATGCTTTAAACTCAAGCCATCCCATGCTCTGTGTGGTGCGAACTTGGATATTGGCAATTGTGAGTGAGGTTGGTTGTCATTAAAATTTGAATGGTTTTGAAATTGAAGAATTTTGTATAAATTTTTTACAATATTTTTATAATTCTTTTTAAAATGTGTTTAAACAATTTTAATAAAGGTTTTTGCATTTTTTTAAAATAACTTTGTATATTTTCAATATAATTTATATATCACAATTTTAATTTTTAAAAAAATATATAAAAATACGTTTTAAAATTCAATATGTACATAAAATTATCACAAATAATTACAAAATATAACTCGGTATAATAATCTAATAAGATTTGTTTAAAAATACACACAGTTATATTTACAAATTTTACTAAATTATACAAATCTAAGATCTAAATTTAATAGTGTAGAAATAATGTAATCTTAAATACGTTGCGTACCGAAGGCTAAATTTAGTCTTACACGATGACAATTGACATATCTAAATATCTTTCCATAAAAATCCAAAATAACCCACAATAGCAGCAAAACCAAATAAGACCAAAACACACAATTCTCACTTTTTGAAAAGCGAGGAGAAAGACTCGTTTAAGGGAGAAAAAGTTCTCAATAATAAGAGAAATTTTTAAGAGAAATGAACACAAGTAACAATAATTACTTATTTTGTTCCAAAAAAAAAAATTCATTGATATAACACATTTAATGCATAATTAAATGTATAATTTTATATTTTTATTCTTAATATTGAATTTGAGTTATATATTATTATTATCATTAGTAAGGGCAATATAAGAAATTTCACTTGAAAAGTAAATTATTTTTTAATGACAAATAAATTTTTTTAAATTAATTTTTTTTTGGGGATGAAAGGAGTGTAAAAAATGGTGGTTTCAATGAGTATGTTGGTATTTAGTTGTAGTTTACATTCTGAAAGCCATTCGTGGTGGTAGCTTGGAATGATAGCATCCTTTTGTAATCTTGTATAATTAAATATAGCAAACTTTTGTATTTTAGTTCTTGTATTAAATTTGTCAGTTATTTGCCTCGGGTGCTTTTTCCCACTTTGTGTAATATGTATTTGCACTTGTCTTTATTCACGTGGGTTATAATGCGACACCACGAA
The DNA here is from genome assembly GCA_020080225.1 of Gynochthodes officinalis. Lineage (NCBI taxonomy): Eukaryota > Viridiplantae > Streptophyta > Magnoliopsida > Gentianales > Rubiaceae > Gynochthodes > Gynochthodes officinalis. The sequence goes on along the minus strand of CM034615.1, from coordinate 11,275,414 downwards.
ACTTTATTAAATTTGAGGCTACGTGACATTCGATTATCATCTTTTTAATACACTGTCGTTTCTAAAAAAAAAAAATGAGTATGTTGGTGGCAGCGGTAAAACTAAAAACAATCTACTCAAGTCACATGAAACTATTCTTGTTCCTGTGCAAAAACACGGGTTTTACACAGGAATAGGTGTTTTTACACAGGATTTTGTCACAAGAATAAATCATTCAACGATTTATCTATTTACGGGAAAAAGATTTTGGTGGCAGCGGAAAACCTCTTAGGAGGGCAATAGGTGTTTTTAATGCAATATTGTTGTACAAAAAGGGTTCGTTTGGTGCTATATCATCATTATAATTTTGAAAGATATTTTTTTAAAATTACTAGTGTAGTATTCCCATGCAAGTCGTGGGATGTTTGGTAATTTTGTTATAATTTGTTAAACACGTATTGCTAAAAGTTTAGGGAGAAATAAAAATTAAAAAATAATTGTTGTATAAAAATTAAAATTAAAATTAATAAAAGTATGAAATAATGTTTGTTGAATAAGAGTATAGATAATGAATTCGTAACCTATGGTAAAAAAAGTATTAAATAATGATTATAATTTAAAAAATAATATAAAATGTAAAACTATAAATTATAAACTCTTTACATATAAATCATAAAATTAATTATAAGTTTGGTTTTTCTCATAATTTTATATTATATATTTTACTACAATCTTTTGAAATTCTATATATAGATAAAGCAAATGATTAATCTCTAAAAATAAAAACATCAAACAATTAAAAGAATCATAAAACAAAATACTAAAACTATTATAAATAAATGTAAATTGATCCTACAAAAGTATAATTCATAATATCTCAAAACTCAAAACACAAGAAAAACATGTCAAATTAGTGGAGAAAAATAGATAAGGTCATAAAAGATTAAATAAAGAATAATAGTATTTTAATTGAGAATATAGATATTATTGTCAATAATTTAATTATTAAATCTATTGTGTTTTAGATACCAATAAAATTAGAAGAAACTTGAATTATTGACTAATAATTAATTATGAAAAAAATATACAAATGAAAATTAAATTATTAAAGGGAATAAGAATTTTAACCGTTTTCAAATTACTAAAAATTAATAGATAGTTACTAAATAATTTTTTTAAAAGTATGTTAGATTTAGAACTTTAACCATCTTCTAAGTAGTAAATATTAATATTAAAGCACAGTAAAAGATAATTTAATCCTTAATATTTATGATAATTACATTGAAACCGATTGATAAATTTTTCTCTTTTATATAATAGTCATTCTTGTTTCCAATGAGTCATAATAAAAATTCCATAAAAAAAGCCTCTTGTTAAAATGTGGAGAATTGCCATTTTAGTTCCTTAAATAGTCCAATCCATCACTAATTGGGTATCGAAATTTTATTTTAATTTAGATTACCAAGTTCTTCAAAACACTCAAGCAAAATATTAGATTGTTTTATTAAATAAAAAGAAAGTGAAAAATGAAACAAATAAAAAAATAATCCCTTAATTATTTTACATTTTATTTTATCCCAAGAAAAAAAACACAGGAACAAGAATATGTTGCTTAACATGTTATTAATAGAAAATCTGACCTTAACTGATAAGATATCAGAGTTAACGTCTGCCTTTGACTGGAGTGGAGAGATGGTATGGTCGTTGAAGGTTTTGAGCTTACCTATTTCGTATTTAAATGTTACATTGTTATTACAAAGTTTTCTAGTAATTCTTCTAAATTTTATTATATATTTTATAAAATAAAATATACATCTGCAATCAACAGCTCTTGTAGCTCAGTTGGTTAGAGCACCCGTTTAGTAAGCGGGAGGTCTTGAGTTCGACTCTCAACAAGAGCAGGTCACATAAAGCTTATTTCCTTCTAAAATTTTCCAATTTCTTCTCTCCTTTCATAATTTCCTTTCCACCCCTTTATTTCTCCTTTCATAATTTCATTTTTTCCCCTCCCACAATTTTTGGCCATTTTTTCCAATATTATCTCACAATTTGCTTTCATAATTTCTTTTTTTCCCCTCCCATAATTTTTGGCAATTTTTTCGAATATTCTTGCACAATTTTCCGCCATAATTTCTTTTCTTTCCCTTCAATTAGATGTGTTCATTTTGATAAATTTTTCCAATTTCTTCTCTCTTTTCATAATTTCCTTTTCACCCCTTTATTTCTCCTTTCATAATTTCATTTTTTCCCCTCCCACAATTTTTGGCCATTTTTTCCAATATTATCTCACAATTTGCTTTCATAATTTCTTTTTTTCCCCTCCCATAATTTTTGGCAATTTTTTCGAATATTCTTGCACAATTTTCCGCCATAATTTCTTTTCTTTCCCTTCAATTAGATGTGTTCATTTTGATAAATTTTTCCAATTTCTTCTCTCTTTTCATAATTTCCTTTTCACCCCTTTATTTCTCCTTTCATAATTTCATTTTTTCCCCTCCCACAATTTTTGGCCATTTTTTCCAATATTATCTCACAATTTGCTTTCATAATTTCTTTTTTTCCCCTCCCATAATTTTTGGCAATTTTTTCGAATATTCTTGCACAATTTTCCGCCATAATTTCTTTTCTTTCCCTTCAATTAGATGTGTTCATTTTGATAATCGGATCAGATAATTTTCATTTTTCGGATTGGATCAAATCATATTTATCTTGATAAAATCCAATCCGACTTGATCCAAATCAAAAAATTTAAAAAAAAATTATAACTTTTTTTCTACAAAAATAGCTAACATTAGTTATAAAATAGAAATTAGTATTATTTTTTATAATTCAAATAATTTTTTAATAAAAATTAGTTAAATTGTGACAAAATAAATTAAAATATTTATATGATAATACACAAATTAATTTATATGAAAATTACACAAATTAAAATATTTACATGAAAAATATTTATTATCTTTACATAAAAATAGATAATTTTTTAATATGAAACTATTAATTTCAAACTTAATATTGTGTATGAAAAGTAAAGCAAGAGCAAAAAAATAAAAAATAAAAAGGAGAGAGAGAAAATGACCAAATTAGATATCAAAATTAAGCCGATTCAAAATTTGATTCAATCCCATTCAATTCAAATATTTCGGATCAAATCAAATCGCAATCCACTCAATTATGAATCAGTTTTGAATCAAATTATTAATTTTGAACATTCATACATTCCATAATTTTTTCCAATATTCTTGCACAATTTCTTCTTTTTACCTTTCATAATTTTATATATATAGAGAATATGATTTATCAGAATCATCCTGATAAATTACTTATCAGGCATCCAATAATATAAAGACACATAAGAGATTTTTTAATATAAAGACACATAAGAGATTTTTTTGTCTTCCATCTAATGCTCAATACTCCAAACCACATAGGAATATCTCAGTAAAAAAAACCTTCTATCAAAGCAAGCCATAGTCATTCTTCACACAAAAGCAAATCCGTCCTTCACAAAAGGAACCCAAAATCAAGCACTGCCAAAATTGCAACAGAACAAGCAAATCAATTTGTCAAGCAAAGGTGTGCAAAGCCGTCAAGCAAATTTGCCCTAGATGTTAATTTGCAAGAGCTTGGTACATCTTTGTTTCTTTGAGCAATTTCAAGAATACAAGAAACTTCCCTTGAGCAATTTAAAGACGGAGGCTTTGAGCAATTTGCAGCGGTGTAACAATCTTCTTCTCCATCTTCTACACAGTCACTTCCCATGGTGAACTCTCCTTGGTGTAACGGTGAAGAACGGATTTGGGTTACTTTTGTGAAGAATGTTTTTTTTTTTTGTGGTTTGTTTGATACAGAAATTGTTTTGATTCAAGTGTCGTGTTTCGTGTTCTACGTCTTTTTCAACTTTGGAGGTTCACAGAATGAGATACCTAACCCACACAACAAAACAACCAACCCCCCATCTTCCTCCGGAAAAAAGAATATGTTGTAATGCAGAAACAACAAAGAAAGAATGAAATAAAAGAACAAAATAAGGTGACAGAATTTTCATGCATAGAGTTTTCGTGTTCTGCAATTTTGGCTGTGTTTGATTTTGGGTTGCTTTTGTGAAGAACATATTTGTTTTTGTGTGAAGAACGGCTGCAGCTTGGCTTTGCACGGCTCAGGTTTGTTTTGATAGAAGGTTTTTTTGACTGAGGTATTCTTATGTGGTAAGGAGTATTGAGCATAAGATGGAAAACAAAAAATCTCTTATGTGTCTTTATATTATTGGATACCTGATAAGGGATTTATCAAGATCATCTTAATAAATCATATTCTCATATATATATATATATATATATATATATATATATATATATATATATATATATATTGTGTTATCACATGTTATATGCTATAATAAATTGATATAAATTAGAATTCTTGTTACATTTTTATTTTTTTGTCTAAGATTAATGATTCTTGCACGAAGATTTCTTGTTATTCTTCTTTTTGTGTATTATTACATAATACAAGCTCTAATAAATTGATATAAATTTTGTAATTGTATTAATATTTATGCTATTGATTTTTATTTTCATTATAATAAATTTTATTGTTAAGGGTTTTTTTTTTGTTATTAGTTTGTATATTTAAAATTTTTAGTATGCAAAATCAGAAAATATTGTTGAATTTTATTAAAATATTGAATCAAAACAAAAAATAAAAAACTTACCATTAAAATTAATTAAAATAAAAGCGAATACTAATAGTGTGCATTAGTTAAATTACAAAATGTATGTGTATTTGTTAAAATGTGTAACAGGAAATAATATAAGAAAATGCAACAAAGAATCCAAAGCGAGACTCTTGGCATTGTAGAACGCGTGGAATTTCCCACTAATATCTGTACTGTTATTTTTCTTTTCTGTTTTTTGAGCGCATTAGCATGGATTTTATATTGTGATTGGAGATCACGTCTCCACCATTCAATTGTTGGCTCATAATATAGGACTTAGTTATGCGATCTCTTAACATCATAAAGCATGTCATCCCGCATGATTTTTTTTTTTTTTTCCATTTCAACTTTCGTCTGCGCAAAATTTTAAAAGTTTACTGACTTCTCTTTTCACAATTATAAAAAGTTCCATTTTTACAAATAACTACTTAATATCCAAATAAGTTTATACTTACAAAGTTGATCCTAATACGATCAAATACTTTTTAAGTTGTTTTAATTTTTATAATTGGTATTTAGTTCCAAAATATTGAGAAGTACATAAATAGTATATTCTTTACTAATATAACCTAACTTTTGTTATTATTTAAACCTCTTCATTCACTCCAATAGTATCATATTAATGCATAGAAAATGAATAAATTTTTTATACTATTAATAATTTTTTTTTTTAACTGAAACGATATTATATTGAGAACTGGGCACAATGGCCAATATACAAAGCCGAAAACTAGAGTTCGTGGAGTTCTTCTTGAAAACAAATTGTAGAACCTTTAAAACAAAGCACTTAACGGACTAGAAGCCTCGAGGCACAAACCACCGCACATGAGACAAAAGCGCAAGACAGTTGAAAACCTAGACAACCTAAGCGCAACAAAAATACAAAAGTTCTGTTATATCGGTCACTAATACTATACAAAATGATCTCATTATCGACTAAAGCAAGTGGCTCCATTGGGTACTCGAAGGGCATGAGATGAGAAAGCGACGCCGCGTTGGTGGTCCCTAGCGCACATCCGACACCGCTCGAGCCAATATGAAACCGCAACCCAAGCCGTAAGCAGATCAAAAAAAAAAAAAAACATTGTTCATGAACAGTAAATTACTGTTCATGAACGTTAAAATTTGAAAATTTTATTGTATGATGAACAGTAAATACTGTTCATCGCACAGTAAAATTTTCACACCGTTTTCGCACTTTTTTACCCGCAAAAACAGTAAAAAATGAGAGAAAAATGGCCTCTGCGGCCGTCTTTATACTATTAATAATTTTGAAATAAATAAAATAGATAAATTATATTTATTTCATTTATTATATTAGATTTTATTGAATAGGTTCATATACAACATGATATGGACCATACAAATCAAAAAAAGAAAAATGGGCCCATAAATTGGTGTGAAAACTGGAGATCCACACATAATGCAACATACTCACTCGATCGAGAAGCAAGTTAATTTTGATTTAAATATAATTTTTATTATTTATTAAACAAACATATTTAGAGTTTGAATTATATTTTAAAATATGTTTTCACATTTATTTCGATGTAAAATAGTGGTTGTGAAATAAAAAATATATTAAATTTTGAATTGTGTTTAAAACGTATTTTCATGTAATCCATCACATTTAGAGTTTGAATTGCATTACAAAACACTTTTTTACATTTGTTTACATATAGTGATTGTTAAATAAATAACCATATAGAATTTCGAATTGCATTTCAAAACATATTTTTACTTTTTTTTAATTATAAGATATAATATATATTAAAAAGTATAAAAATATTTTAAAAAATATAAAAACATATTTTGAAAATATAATAAACATCATTAAATATATAATTTTACATATTTGTATTTATTTTTTAATTGTGAATATCTATAACACTGATAAGAATATTTTAAAAGTTTAGTTTAAAAATGATTTTTTTTTAGAGTAAGTAAAAAAATTTGAGAGTGACTAGGTTTTTGGGAGAGGAGTAAATGAATTGAATAACCTATAACATTTCTGGGATAACTGTTGGAACGAATAAAAAACAAGTTTTGAATTACTAATAGATAGGTATAATCAGAAGAGAGAAAGGACAAACGGACATGTTTGGTTCCTTCTTCAACATAAACACGAGTTTGCCCTATGGCTATTTAAGTTCCTCTTGAGCTTGCAATGAAATACATAGAATCAGAATTGAATCAATAGAATTAGAGGATCACAGTTCAAATGAAGACGGATCCTTGACCTATTCACATCCAGTGCCCATGCAAAACCAAACACAGCAGTTTTACCAATCAGTTGCATACTAATACACTTTGCAAAATTAAAAGACAAACTTTGGGCATTCATTATCCATTCCTTCACCTGATATGGTATTGTAAAATAACAAGAAATTTTCTGAAATGACTAACAAAGTGAGCTACTACTAGCCAGCTTGTGAATTTCCTGCAGCTTTCTGATCAAGTTTTCAAAACTCTAATGCAATCATTTTATCCTTCTTATGTACGTCTAAAGCAACATTAAGAAAAAGCTATTTGGACTTTAAAGCAAAAAGAGAAAAGTGCTGGTCAAACGTTTCTAACTTAACCAGGTTTAACTTATTTTTTATCCTAGTAATAATCACAAGAAAAGCAGTATGTGAAGTTCAAAATCAATGGAGTTAACGAAAAGGGGTTGAGGAACAGAATGGCATTTTGTCATCAGAACCATGCTATAAAACTTTAACTCAGTATCTTATCAAGCGGCAGCAAATTAGAAAATGACTCTCCATACAATACTAATGTTATCCAGCTATCAAAGGTGATCATCACATATTCAAGATTCTCTTATGGCAGCTGCAGACTTTAACTTATGGTTATTAATCTCCATAGATTTGCTTCAGAACACAGTTACCACCCATAGAGGAGCACATAAAATGCTAAAATGCTTCAGTAGTCAGGATCTTATGTCTTAAATAATGTTGAATTGCAGCATCATATTGGATAAGTCACTGGGGAGAGCAGTTAGAACATTATGCGGTCAAAGGCATGTTGAACATACCTCAATGAACATGCACAAGGTAATGACAATAATAATTAGTAAATAAATAAGTAAACCAAAAAGAGGCAATTTCAGTGAAGCAAGTCACTAAAGCAATATCCAAACAGGGAAAGGAATCACCATTAATATGTTACATCAAAAGAAAAATAATATATAATAATTCGTAATGGCTGATAACAGGATGAAGATTTTCCATTACCAATAAGGAGAAGTTCTACATTACAATGACACTACACAATACAAGAAAACCAATATAACCAATGTATAGTAATTGGTTAAACTTTTCCATTGTCAATAAGAAGATATTCTACATCACAATAAAACTACCACAATACAAGAAGATCACCTTGAAATTGGCATCTCAATTAGTTTCTACCAAGTGGCAATGACCTGCATGAATATGTCTCCTTAAAATTAGACTTTTTAGACGAAGTGAAAATAGACGCATACACTTCCTTTGTGGCATTAGGTGGTGCAACATCAACAGCTTTAAATTTCTTCACAGGCTTATTCATCTCCGTTTTGCCATTCACCATAACCTTACCATTTCCTTCCACTTTAACCACAGCCTTATCCGCTACCTTAGTATCCATTCCATGTTTCGTGCCACTCAACCTTGGCAATCCCACAGTCCCATCCTCCTCTCCATTCACCACCAAACCTCCATTCTTGACTTTCTTCCCCTTCTTATCCTTCATCTTGGCCCTCTCCTCCTCCATCTTCTCCCTCAAAACCACCACTTCCTCTTCACTGCCATTGATTACAATCTTATCAATTTCATTAAACTCCTTATGGCAAACCAAACATTCTGAAGACTTGACCTCCTTCAATGCCCTAGCACTCAGTACATGCCCACAAGTCCCCAACGCGAAAAACTTATACTTCCCATTGAACTCCAACCCCGAGATGGGACACTGGAATTTCGCCCCACTTGGACTCCCACTCTCCCTCTCTTCTTCCAAACCTGGAATCATAGACAACTCAACCGCCACCATATCCTTTAAACCCTTTATATACCCAAACTCTTTAGGCAACTTTTTCATCAACAAAGCCTCAACCAAAGCCTCCTTATTAAACAAATTCCCAAGCCTATCTATTACCACCGGCCGCTTCAAGGGTTCATTGGATAACGAACAATTATGCCACTTTGACAACCGCATCTCGTTGGGATCAACTTTATCAGGCTTCTTCGTGGCGTACATGTTGAGATAGCAATCCCTGGACTCCGCCCCGGTGGCGCCGCCATCTCCACCGCCACCGAGGAGGCGGCAGTGGATATTTAAGGTGGAAAACGGAGTAAATCCGCAATCTGGCAACTTCGAGGAGCCCCAGAGGCCTTTGCCATTCAAGTTGAACGAAAGGGAGCTTAGAATTGAACGTGAATGGGGAAAAACCGACAGTACGAGATCTTTCAGAGTGAAATCAGGGTTCAAACGATTTTCTAAGGTTAAGGCTTTGGTGGTACTTTGCAGGTCTGGGAATCGAACAAAGATTTGAAAATTTTCCATTTTGTTGATCATTCTGTGAAAATTAATATGCAATTTCTTCGACTACCACTCAAATTTAAAGAAAGTAAAAACAAAAACACTTACCCGATTCCGATAACGGGACGAATTTCGCTACTGAGCATATATATGCCGGAAATTGAAAAAAAATGAAAACCCTAATTTTCTGTCGAATAATTGGAATTGGAAAGTGCCCCGTCTCTCTGTCTACCTATCTATATTTATATGTTTGGAGAATCAGGACGACACGTGGAAAGGCGTGAAATAGTGGGGAGGAGGCGTGAGACCATAGAGAATATTTTCGTAAAATCAATATCTGCATCCATCACCCTTCTTCACTATATGAACGGAATAAGTTATTATTATTATTATTATGTCTGTTTCAAGCGATAAAATATTTCATGTATCTTTACACCGCATAAGATGATAATTAAGGCTAATAGTTCATAATTTAGAAGGGATATTCCATTTATATATAATGGGTAAAAAATAATTATATGATTAGTTTGCTAAATTAAAAATACAATAGATGTGTAAAATATTTTTTCCTTTTAAGCAGTTGTAACTAGTGAGTGGATTTTAGTTAATGATAATTAGAATAATATTATGATGTGGTATTAATCATAACTAGAATAATATTATGATGTGGAACTAATTTGAGAGTCGCACACATTTCATTTTAGACTTTCACAAGTCAAAAATTGAGTTCTGGGCAATATCTATCAATTGAAAGTGACCAAAGAAACAATAAAGAAACAATTAGAGAAAACTAGTAGGTGAAGGACAAACGTCCACTAGAGCAGTCAATGTGTGTATTGCATGTGCCAACAATGGCTATGTATAGAGGTCCTTGTAGGAAATATGCAATGCGTGGACAAATAGTAAAAGGAGAAACCTACTAAAGATCATTGTTGAAACTAAGAGCTAATGGATAAAAGTCATCAGAGAATGATTAGATCAGAAAATCAATGTGCACCTTAACTAAAATTGTCACTGAAAAATTCAACCATGTAGTTGAATATGGTGGTGCATGAATGTGCATGCAATAGAAAGCTGGTAGTCTCCAACTAGCAAGTGTTCTGTTGATTGTGAAGAAGATGATGGTGCTCTTAGCTTTCTAATTGGACCATGGAACATCGAGAAATCTAATGAGATCAAAAGGTGACTTACCTTGGCAGAGAGAATAGTAAGAAAAAGTAGGCCAAATGACGGCTAGAGGAGCAATGGAGTTCGGCTAAGTCCATAGATGATGGCTGTCCTCTCATTTTCTTGATCTGAGGATGCAAAATAGGACGATCTAAGCAAGAAACATCGGAAGTAGCAAAGGTACTTTTCATCAAAATAGTAGGGCGGTGACTATTAAGGGGAAAGAACTAGTTATTTAGCTGGGGTTTCAATCTTGTGCAACTCTGATACCATCTTAAGGTGTATATGATTGGTATAATTGAGAGAAAGATTCGGCACACATTCTAGTAATTAGACAAATATAATTATACCAATAAATAGTTCAAAAGACTATTAGTACCCCTAATCTGCAATATACACTTCCTTTATTGTTTCTTTGCCTAAAGCAATAGAAAATTGTTGTTAATGTAAAAGAAATATAATCTATACATAGCGCACTGGCTAATTACATTCTTAGCATCGATTTAGATCTATCCAAAAGTAAATTAAAGTTCCATTTTTCATGATGTAGAGGCTTTAGAGCAAAGTTGTTTGCTAACTTGATATAAACATACCCTAATGTCTAACCTATTTCAATCCTAAAAGTTGAAGTTAGCTAAAATCGAAGTAAATAAAATTCCCTAATAGTTAACTAGTAACTAAAATTGGAGATTCATATTTTTACACCCAAATAGTTATAAACCATCTAAATAGTTAACTTCTGTTCGGTGAATTGCAAGCGTACAATATCAACAAGTAATAGAGTGATAAGTAGAGTATCGTTCCCACGAGGATTGTTTCCAATTTGACCAATTACTTACCAATATGATTAATTCAATAACAAGCTAGCCAATTAAATTGTTTTCATGCAATTTTAACTAAAATTAACAAAGAATGAAAATTTATAACAATAAGCAAATATTAAAAATTTACCGATTTAACAAATATGTTAGAGATTTCGATTTCACTTAATCAATCCTAATTAACTCTCTTGACTTATCATGCAATTAACTTAAATTCCAAATTATGATGGTGAAATTTCCCTAATGTAAATTAATAGCCGACATCGGTCTAATAACCCTATTTAGATTAAAATCAACTCACACTTGGTCTAGGTGAATTTAGATTTCTAAATGCATTAGGAACTATGGAAATTCCCGAATTCAATCTAAGTAGCCATTACTTAGTTCTACTACCGAAACCACATGAACAAAATAGATTATTACGGTCTAAATTGAATTCATGGTTTAATATCACATGAGCACATGCATGTTATCTCCACACGGTATCAAACAAGCATCAAAATTCAATTAGGTGGTGATCAATCACCTAAAAGCATTAAGAACATGATATTAAACTCATAATTGAAATATAAATTGCATGAACAAGTCTTAAGAATTAATTATTCATGATTAAGATCCATCTAATCTCTAACAAAAGAAATTAGAACATATTAAAATTTAAACTAACAACAAAAATAAAAATAGACATAATTAAAATTAAAATAAATTCTGAAAATTAAAGTAAACAATATTTAATAAATATAAAAGCTATAAAATATTTAATACTTGAAAATAAAACACAATTAGAAATTCTTAACAAAACACAAGAAATAATACTACTAAAATTGTTAAAATTAACTAAACAAAAACAAGGAAAGAAAAATAAAATAACTAAACTAAACTAAACTAAACAAAACAATAAAAGACAAAACCAGTAAATGAAGACTTGAAGACCAAGAAGTTGGCATGGTTTGTTTCTTGCACCGTAGCTTCAAGGAACAAAAACAACAAATTGCTTCTTCTTTGTCTTTCAAGCTTGGTGGTGCAAAATCTAAACTCATTAATTAACCAAAAAGAAGAACAAAATGATGAAGACTTGACTGGAAAAGCTTGAAGGAAACAACAAGAATTCAACTAAAATTACTGCAGCAAGGAAAACAAAACAAACCCGTAGCTTTCTAAAGGAAAAGAAAAATTCTGCGCTTGCTTTGCAAGTTCATCTTAGTGGCTGTTCTAATTGCTAAACTAATGCAAACAACTAGAACAAAACAATGAAGAAATAATGAAGAAAACAACAAAAAGAAGGCTGAAAAATTTCTGCAAAAACAACCGAGGAAAGTCTTGCATTTTTTGAAAACCCGTAAGCATGAAGCTAAATTGAACAAATTTTTGAAGAAAATCAAGGACTGCTTGCTGCAATTCTGCTAAAGAAGATTGAAAACATCAACTAGAAATTGTAGAAGAAAAACCACATGAACATCAATTGGAAAAACTGAAGAAAACCGATGCAAGAAACTGAATAAATCCTACAAAGTACTGAAAAGAAAAGAAAACTAGCTGCTGTATTTTTCTAAACTAATGAAAGAAAGGATGGCTGCTGTTATTCTAACTGCAGAAAAGAAAGACAAGAAAAGGAAATGGCTACAACTAAATCTAAACTAAAGGAAGAAAATAAAAACAAAGGAAAGGAAATGCTGCTCGGCTGTTTTGGGATGCCTTCCTCGGTTCCAATCTTTGCTATTTATAGGCAAGGCTTTGTCCAGATTTTTTTTTCTTTTCTTTTCTTCTTTGTTTCCTCTCATGCCTTTGATGTGCCTTTCTCCTTTGAGTTGGTTGATTTGTGACTCATAGTATGGATATAATGCATAATTTTGTTTCAAAAGAAACCAACCACATGGCCTTCTTTTTTTGCAATCACATGCATTGAGTTGTCAAAGACTTGGCATGTTGGTTTCTTTTCAGCAGCTTTGTTTTGTGATTTGTTGCTGCTCGGTTGTTGTTTCTAGTGTGTAACTCAGCTTTGTTTCTTTCTTTTCTTATTTTCTTGGCTTTTGACAATAAAATAGTTCAAGATAATTGGTTAGTCCTTTTATCCTCAAATTTAGAAGAAAATTCAAGATTATGCTCAAAAGTTCTAAAAATATTTGAAAACTTGGAACTCATAAAATCAAAGGATAATTTGGCCAAAATATGTAAAAACAAATTAAAACATAAGCCAATTTCTAACCAAAATTAATTAGAAAACTCTATATAAAATAGAGTTATCAACTTCCTAACCAAAAAAATCAAAATAAAATTCAAGAAGAAAGAGAGTTCATTCATTCATCCCAAACATCAGCCATATACAACATTTTCCAACATCATACTCCGGCCAAAACAACACTGAAAGCACAAAACTCATTTAGAATCTTCTGCACTACTTCAAAAACATATCCTTCTATCATTCTCTCTCTTATTTAAAACAAAAAAAAAAAGAAAGAAAGAAAGACTAGATTTGACACTTTGAAAGAAATTGCAAAAATATGAATCACAAAAATAATGTTGAAGATGGTAACAAGTAGTAATGGCATTGTGAATATGATGAAAGTGATGGCAACAGAGACTTTGGGATGGAGGTGATGAAGGTTGCTCATGAAGATTTCTTTTTTCTTTTTTTTTTAATAAAATCTCCAACCAAAAATTTGTTTTCTCCCATGGGGCGAATAAAAAAAACTCCAAGGGATTGGATTCATGATCTATGTTACTCAACCATGATTAATTTCTATTTATTTATATTCTGTCATTTAAATTACTATTTATTTAATATTCTTCTCTATATTCTGTTTATGGTTGGCTAAGCCACCTACCCTTTTCCTCTAGTGGCAGTCCGTCTGCGACCCACTTCTCCTTTTATTTTTCTTTAGGGGTCCCTCTCCTCACTGATATCAGAGCCAGAGAGGGAAGTGGGATTATAATGATGAATTTTAGTACTTTATGATATTGTTATTATGCATCTAACCTTGATAATTATTTATTTTAATGCTTTATTACATTGTTCTTGTGGATCTAACCTTTTTGATGCAGATCTGTTTGTATTTTGCCTATTTTTACCAACAGTGTTATAGTAGTAAGACCCGGGTAAGGCGATAAACTCAGTTGTGCTGTTGAGGGTCTTAGAGTCCCAAAGACTTTAGGACTGGTAAAATAATGGGTAGATTTGAGTAAAATTGGTAGATCTATAATAACTTTCGCATAAAATGTTAAAATTTATAATGATTGGGTAGATTTATAATAACTTTAACATAAACTGAAAATTCATAATTTTTGCCCCATGGAACTCGAAAGCTTTTGATACTAAAGGAAAGGGTTATAAGTCTCATAAGTTTTATTGCATATTTTGTCTACTTGTTTCCTTATTTACTTGCATCTTTATTGATAACATGTCTCTCTTTTTAGATCTTTTTCAAAAGCCTCTTCTTCTTCTTCAAACTCTTCTTCAAACACTCTTCTTAAAGAAGAAATTAATTTAGAAAACATTAGTCAAACTATAGATAATTGGAAAATTCCCAAACACCCAATTAATCATGTTTATCATGAGTCAAAATGGTCTTTAACTTCAGATTACACAATTAAAACAGTAGAACAAACCATAGCTCTTCACTCTAATTATGAAGAAATTAAACTTTTGTCAAGAAAAACTATAGAAAAACATTTACGAAAATATAACTACCTTCATTTTGGTCTAGTACAAGTGGCTGCAAAACCACTTACTAGAGAAGGTCTAGATACATCTCTTCTACTTGCTCTAAGAGATTGTAGATTTTTAAATTTTGATGATTCATTGCTTGGAATGGTTGAAATCAGTCTATGTGATGGACCAGTTTATTTTGATTGTTTTCCAAATTTTACTGTTTCTTTACGTGATAGAAACATTTTAGACACTCTCACTTTAAATATTAAAACTGAAAATTATAAAACTAAAATAGGTACACTTCCGGTAGCAATTTTGTTTAGGATCCAGTACAAAGCCATGTGTTCAGCCTTTAGTACAGGAGCCTTAAAGTCTCACAAAAAGGGGAAAACTATTCTCTTCCAGACAGATCTAGCCAGATCCCAAATCACTGTACCCAAGTCTATCACTTGGAATCAAGTCACACTTCCAGAACAATGGCTGTTACTGGATGCAACACCCACTGTTCCAGTAAAAAATACTATGGTGTCTAGTATCCAACAGTTTCCAACAGGAGCCGTCCAGATCAGGTTTGAAAGGACTCCTAGCCTTAGGATCTTTACTTCTACTCTTGCTTATTCCCAACCTAGATATTCCGTGTCTGACTTTAGACCAATGTCTTCATCCTCAACCATGTTTCAACACCTTGACAATTCATCAAGTATACCTCAAGCAAGCTATACAGTTCAAACCGAGCCATCCTCTTCAGAGCACAGAGATTTACCAAAATATCCGACATACTCTACTATTACTGATAATACTCCAATTAGTGAATTAAGAACTTTGACTTTAGATACCCAAATTGGTTTTCAAATTGATAAAGAATATCTTAGAAAGGATTTTTACTTAGAAGAAAATCTTTCTAAAAGAACATGGTTCTTGAATTCTTTTCAAGGCGATCTTCGAAAACAAATCCAAGAAAATTATTATAATTTTCTTAATAAAATTAAAGAACATATTTTCTTCTTTGAATGGTTCATTATTTATGTAGAAGAAAATTCAATTGATTTTCCTTTTGATAAAACTATCTCTGTTTTGAAAAAATGGAAAACTTCATAAGGAGAAGTCCCATATGAATTTCCTCCAAATAAACCAGTCACAATTTCTTACAAATCTATTGAATTAAAAGCTGTTCCTTTTAAACAAAGAACTGAAACAGAACCATTAACTGGTAAAGATATACAAAGTGTTTTTGAACAAAACAATTATACTAATAAGTATTTACAAACTATTGGAGAATATTTAATTACAAATAATAAAACTACTCCTCAATCTTTTTATGTTCCTCCTCTTTCAAATTTACAGATTTCTACGATTCCTTCACCTACTTCTTTTCCAAATATTCCTTTATTCAAGCCATATGAAATTCCTAGTCAATTGACCAAACCTATTAAGGAAAAGCCTTTATTTGAATTTGAGAAAAGATTAGCCAAAATAGAAGAGTCATTTCAGACTCCTAAGCCCAAGCAGAAAATGGAAATGGGGTCATCTTCCGTTTCTGCTCAACTATTCAAGTCAAATGATCCAGCCTCGGTCTCGGTCAACCAATCAATCTGCATCTTAAATAAAGACACTGATAAAGATGAGTCATTCGACCCTGAAGTTGCCAAACTCAGAAGTTTTAGACCCCATAGCTATGGTAAAGAAAAGTCTATTTCCACCTGGAAAAATTCACAAAAACTTTATTACCCTAGGGCTACTTATCCAGACTTAGCTTTAGAAGAAAGACCAAATGTTTTCCAAAATAATTACACTGCAAATGGTATTTATGAATGTTGTATTGATGGTCAATCTGAATACAACATTTTAACAATACTACAACAAATGACTATGGTTGTTACAGCATACCGAACAACTCATAATTGTCCTGACCAATTAGCAGCTTATGTTTTAATTGCTGGTTTTACAAGTCAGTTAAAAGGATGGTGGGATGAACACTTGTCAACCGTAGATAAAGAAAAAATTTTAAATTCTGTTAAAATAGATGAAGATGGTGAACCCATTTTAGTTAATGGTCAAACTATTTCTGATGCTGTTTCTACTCTTCTTTTTACAATTGCAAAAACTTTTGTTGGAGACCCAGAGATCTTTAGAGATAGATCATCTGAGCTCCTGCATAATTTGAAATGTAAAAAACTATCTGATTTTAGATGGTACAAAGACACATTTTTTACTAGAATTTATTCTAGACCTGATGGTAATCAAGTCTATTGGAAAAAAAAGTTTTTAGACAGTCTTCCAAAATCTTTGCATGACATGGTTCGTGATGAACTACGAGTCCAATACAATGGCGTGGTTTCTTATGAACAAATTACTTATGGTCAATTAACAAGTCAAATACAACAAGTTGCTTTAAAAATTTGTAGACAAGATAAAATCCTTAGGCAATTAGCTAAGGATAGGACACAACAACAAAGAGACTTAGGATCTTTTTGTGAACAATTTGGTCTTCCTAGTTGTCATCCAACCCATAGGAAGAGGTCATCCAAAACTAAGTTTAGAAAGTATCGACCCAATCTTCCTTACAAACCCAACAAGCATTTTTCTAAAAAACATTCTGATCCACCCAAACCTGCTTTCCAAAAGTCAAAAGATATTGTTTGCTATAAATGTAAAACGCCAGGTCATATAGCCCGGTATTATAGGCTTAAAAATAAAATTCAGGAATTAAATTTAGAAGAAACAGTGTTAGATCAAATAGCTAAACTGCTCGTTGATTCTGATAATTTTGATAACTTAGAACATGAGTCCAATGATCTTCTAAATCAATTAGAAGATCAAGATGATTATTACAGTTCTAGTTCAGAAGATTCTGGACAAGAACATTCAATCAATGTTCTTACCAAAGAACACGATCTTTTGGTTAATCTTCTTGAAGAAATTTCAGATTCTGAAAAGAAGAAAAAATATTTTGAAAAATTAAAATAAGTTTTTGTAGAAAAAGAACCTGAAAATGATCACTATTTTTCAAAAGATCCCCGATTTTCCAATATTTACTATTTCAATGATATTTTAAATCATTTTCCAAAAAATCCTAAACAAGTTTCTTTACAAGATCTTCAATCAGAAGTCTCATTCCTAAAAGAGGAAATTAAGAAATAAAAGCACAACAAGAATATATCGTCTTGTTATTGACTCATTAATTTCTGAAAAATGGAAGCTTTCAGAAACTTCCACTCTTTCTAAACTTTCTTCTTCAAATCCCTCTACTTCCGAAAAATTTGAAGACACAGACCGATTTCTTAATCATATTTCTTTAGTTCAACAAAAGTATGACATTTTAATTACTTTAGTGATAAAAGATAATTTCAAACTTGAAATTCCTGCTTTATGGGATACAGGGGCGGATATGTGTTGTATCCAAGAAGGACTTATCCCTTCAATCTATTTTGAAAAAACCAAAGAATGGCTTCGTTTTGCAAATGGCTCTAAATTACAAATAAATTATAAACTTCCTGAAGTTGAAGTTCATTTTCAAAACGGTTTTGTAAAAACATCTTTTCTTTTAGCAAAAGATTTAAATGGACCAGCCTATTTAAGCACTCCATTTATTTATCAAGTAACTCCATATTTGACTAATTTCAAAGGAATTTACCCTCAAAATATTCCAAATTCTTGTATTCCTTTTGTCAAACCACCTTTGGAAAGAAAATTAAATACTTTATTTTCCAAAGATTCTCAAATAAATGTTTTAACCTTAAAACAAAATCAAATCAATTTTCTTATTCAAGAAATATCTTTCAAAAGGATTGAAGAACAACTTCAACAACCTTTGATTCAAAATCGAATTAAAGAACTTGGGTCCAAACTCCAAAGGGAAGTTTGTGCTGAAATTCCAATAGCATTTTGGAATAGAAAGCAACATGTTGTTTACCTCCCTTATGAAAAGGATTTTGATGAACGGCACATTCCTACCAAAGCTAGGGCTATTCAAATGAATCAAGAACTTCTTCAACATTGTGAAGAAAAAATTAATGATCTTCTGAAAAAGAAGATTATACAAAAAAGTCAGTCTCCTTGGAGCTGTCCTGCTTTTTATGTTAATAAAAATTCGGAAATCAGAAAGAGGTGTTCTAAGACTTGTAATTAATTACAAGGCTTTGAACAAAGCTCTTCAGTGGATTTGATATCCAATTCTCAACAAAAAAAATCTTCTTCAAAAATTATATGCTGCAAAAATATTTTCAAAATTTGATATGAAATCTGGGTTTTGGCAAATTCAAATTCATCCTTCTGACAGGTATAAAACAGCATTTAATGTCCCTTTCGGACATTATGAATGGAATGTAATGTCTTTCGGTTTAAAGAATGCCCCTTTTGAATTTCAAAGGATTATGAATGATATTTTTAATCCTTATTCAAATTTTATTATTGTTTATATTGATGATGTGTTAGTTTTCTCAGAAAACATTGATCAGCACTTTAAACATGTTAATACATTTCTGCATGTCAGTAAACAAAATGGTTTAGCTGTTTCTCAGAAAAAGATTAGTCTTTTTCAAACAAAAATTAGATTCCTAGGACATCATATTCACTTAGGAACTATTATTCCAATTGAAAGATCAATTCAATTTGCTGATAAATTTCCTAATCAAATCCTAGATAAACAACAACTCCAAAGATTTTTAAGTTGCTTAAATTATGTTTCTGATTTCATTCCAGAACTTAGCAATCTTATTAAACCTTTGCATGATCGGCTTAAGAAAACTCCCCCTGCTTGGTCTGATATTCATACAAATGTAGTTAGACAAATTTAAAAACAAGTTAAAGCACTTCCTTGTCTTGCATTATCAGATCCATCAACTCAAAAAATTGTTGAAACTGATGCTTCTGACATTGGTTATGGTGGTTTCTTAAAACATGTCTAAGACGGTAAAGAGCAAATTGTAGCATTCGCATCTAAACATTGGAATGATTCGCAACAGAATTATTCCACTATTAAAAAAGAAATTCTTGCAATTGTTTTATATGTTTCTAAATTTCAATCTGATTTACTAAATAAAAAATTTTTATTACTCATTGACTACAAATCTGCAAAAGAAGTTTTGCAAAAAGATGTTAAACATCTTGCTTCTAAACAAATTTTTGTAAGGTGGCAAGCTATTTTATCTGTTTTTGATTTTGATATCGAATATATTAAAGGAGAAAATAATTCTCTTCCTGACTATTTGACTCGTGAATTTTTGCAGGGACGATAACGATGCCTCCCAAAAAGAAAAAGGAAGAACCACCTGCCAGTAAACCCAATTCTTCCCACATATCCAACACTAAATCTTCAGATTCAAACAAAACCATACAAACTCCAGTAAACATCCCAACCCCTTCAAATTATGCCTTTACACTAACCCAGATTCAAGCTTTTGAATCCCTAGAAAACATCAAACCAATTTCCATCCTAGCACCCAGAACATGGGCAGACATTGTTGAAGAAGACGAAGCCCAAACACAACTGTCAGCTTTATACCAACTGGCAGCCCAATCTGGATTTCAATTGGTGAAATCTCCTCAAACCTTGGTAGCGGCTTCAAGCCCCATCCTAGCACCCAGAACATGAGCAGACATTGTTGAAGAAGACGAAGCCCAAACACAACTGTCAGCTTTATACCAATTGGCAGCCCAATCTGGATTTCAATTGGTGAAATCTCCTCAAACCTTGGTAGCGGCTTCAAGCCCCATCCCTTCTTGATCTCCAGTGGCGGCTCTTAGTCCCACTCAATCGTATCATCAAACAATTATGGCTCACAATCCACAAAAACAAGTAGTGATCCCGACTACTACCTAGGTAATAATCCCAACTACCTCTCAAAAGGCCCAAGAGCCATACCATAAGAATGATCACCCAGTAAACATTCTCCAAATAGAACCCGATATTTTTCAAAATAGCCCAGTACAAATGGCCCAAACCATTTTTCTCAAAGGGTTCCACTACTTTCCATCCTCTATCTCTAAGACCCCAACATTCTATGAGTTCATCCTGTTGGACTCTGGGTTCGTATCCTTCAAACATTACCAAGACAAAACACAAACCTATGTTACCCACTCCACCGCCCAAATTCTCAAAGTCATTAAACCATCAGAATGGGGAAATGATTTAAACAAGCACAGAAATTTTTCCCAAACATTTCAACCACAGGGTTATACTTATTGGGACTATAAAACTGCTTGGTACAATGTTTTTACTCTTCAAAATGTTCATAATAAGCACTCTTGGTTCCTTTATTTCAAGAGAACCAACAAATATGATTTTCCAGTTTGGTTTATCCAATGGTGGGGCACTCATGGCCCAAGCCAAAAAATTTTGCCAGATATAGTCCACCAAGGATACCAAATTTTCAACCAAAAATTCCAATCTCCTAAACCTTTTGTACCAAAATTACTAAGTTTCTTTTATTTGTTTTTTCTTTTATGGATTTATTCATGGAAATACGAATCTGTTAAACCTAACCCAAATTTTCCTCCACTCCTTGTCAGACAAAGGTACTCCAAATGGTGGAAAGAATTCAAAACAGATTTGATCCAACCCCCACAAATTGAAGCTTGGTTTACTATGAACCCACAATTTTTACCCGCTGCTGATCCACAAATAACTGCATTTTTGTAACAGAAGAGTTTAGCCCATCCAAGTTAGCAGCACTCACTAATAGAGACGACTATGTCAAACATTTTGAAAGTTTGCTTTCCCAGCTCAAACAAGAGTCCCCGAAAGCTCAACCACAAGTTGCCAGGGTCCAAGAGGAGTCGGTGACACAAACTCAAAAGCAAGACCTTCCAGAGAGTTCTAGTGCCAAAGCAGCAGTAGACGAAGACGAAGAAGATCCATTTTACTTAAATGGAGATGATTGTTATGGAATTTTTTAATTTTTGAAAAAATTGTAATAGTGTTACTGTAGCAACAGCACTATAGTAGCCGAAAACACTGTAGCAGCAGCATTATAGCGCCGTACACTATTCAAACACAGCAACTACTGTTCACTGTACATTGTAGCGGAGCACTATTCATGGGCACTGTAGCAGTTACTGTAGCAGTCGGAAATTTTTCTATAAAATTTCCTTTTGTCTAGAATTGAGGCAGAATTTTTAGAACCCACTAGTTTGATATCCAAACTCTCTCAACCTTAGACTAGAAGACTTTCTTTCTTGCATTTTCTCTCATTCTTCCTTTCTTTCTTCCTTTTTTTCTTCCTTTCTTGTACCATCACTCACCCAAACATAACATTGGTTACCAAGGTATAAGCTTTTGTACTTTTAGAGTTTAAATAAACTCCAAGTTTTATCCAAACAAGAACTCGTCCTAATGTTTGGCTAGTTCTTTTATTGTTTATTATTCAAAGTTTATTATTGCTTTTATTCTTATTGATGCTTGGCCGGTTCAACCGCCTAATTTAATTTTTGTTTATTTATATTCTGTCATTTAAATTACTGTTTATTTAATATTCTTGTCTATGTCCTGTTTATGGTTGGCTAAGTCACCTACCCCTTTCCTCTAGTGGCAGTCCGTCTGTAACCCAATCTAGTTTTCTCTGCTCTCTCCTCTTCCAATCTAGTTCTTAAGACTATTGAAACTAGAAAAAAAAAAGAGAGACTAGAACTAGAACTAAAAAGACTAACAAAAACATTATAATTACAATTGAAACTATAACTAAATTGAAAAATCAGAACATGAAGGGTACAATCTTTAAAAAAAAAAAAAACTTCTAAAAAAGGAGACTAAACTCTCACATGGAGAGACACTTACAAAATAGAGAACTAAACTCTAATAAATAGGGATATAATACAACCCATACTAGAAAGAGCACCTTTTCCATCCTCCAAAGAAGAGAATGAGGAAATAACAGGAAGAGATTAGATTTTTGAAAAGTTGTGTTATAGTTGAGATATGTTGGAGAGAGAAGTACAGGTTTAGTTGTGTTGGAGAGATAGGTAATTAAAAATTTGCAAAGCAATAAACAACTTGGATTGTGAAGATTACCAAAGGACATATACGTTTCAACAAATTCTAATTTAACTATGTTGTTAAAAATGGACTATGGTGCAAACTAATTAAGCTAAGGGATTAGAGTTCAATTAGTCTGATTAGTAGTAAAAACTCAGATGACATCATTATCATGTAATAAATATAAATTAATTGTAAGAATATTTAAATATATTATAAATAATTTAGTTTTTTTAGTGTGGCTATTTAAATTTAGAGTAATTTGTATGAAGTCATAAATGTATAGTTAAAAACTTTTGTGCAAAATGGTATAGAAAATATTTTAGTTAAAGAAAGTACTAGTAGGGGTGTAAATGAACTAGTATATTTGGTAAACAGTTCGTGAATAAACTCGGTTACATTCGTTTATTTTCGTTTGTTAAGATAAACGAACAATAAACAAACTCATTTTACCATTCATTTAATAAACGAATACGAACACGAACAGACATGTGTGTGGTTTATTAAACGAACAGCCCTAAGTATTATTTGCATATGTTTCGTTTACAATTGTAAGAAAGCTTTTGTATAAATATTTGAGATATTTAATTGTAAATGATGAAAAATTTACAAGTGAAAATTTTAAAATATTTACATAAAAAGCCCAAAAATGAGTTTTATAAAAAAAATTTGGACTGAACTATAATTTTTTAAAATTAAAGGTATTTTTGGGTAGAAAATGGAGGGAAACAACCCTAGGTTTTCTAGGTAAAATTGGGTTTTAACAAATTTTTTCCTAAAATAATTTTTGTTTAAACTCAAACCCAACTCATGATCACTTTTTGGTTGGATATTTTGATCGGCCAGTTCGACCAGTTTAAATATACTCCCTCTGTTCCCAAAACAAAATCCATTTTTTATTTGGTACAACTATTTTTAAGTTACAAGGTATAACACACTTAATGTTCAATTAAATGTATAATTTTATATTTTTATCCTTACTTTATAATTTGGGTTATACATTGTTATCATTAGTAAGGGTAATACAAAAATTTCACTCCAAAAGTAGACTCTCTTTTGAGAAAAACAAAAATTTTCAAAATAGACTCTTTTTTAAGGATGGAGGGAGTAATTTTTTCAATTAAACCTTAGGACTGGTCTGATCAGTTTTTTCAGTTGAAATATAATTTTTTTTTGTTAAAATATAAAAAGGTGTAATCTTTCTATACAATTGGAGAAAAATAGTAAGATTCATCTAGTCTAAACCTAAATGCACATAAAAGCATGTGAACTGAGTTGAGGGGCATTTTAACATTTTGATTTTTATTAAATGTCTTATTGTTGAATAGTAATATTAATATATAACATATGAAGCTTTTTTACGATAAACAAATCCCAAAAACATATTATATGCATATGATATCAATACCACCCCTCCCCCCACCCCCTCTATCCCAAAAAATAGTCTACTTTTGATATAGAATTTTTCTAATATATAGAATTTTTCTAATATCCTTATTAATAATAGTTATTTATGATCATAAGTTACAAATTAAGGATAAAAATGTAAAATAATGTATTTAATAATGTATAAAAACATTGTACATCATATCTAAAAAAACTTTTACTCAATTTGAAGTCTAACTCTTTTTTTGAAATGGATGGAGTAATAAATAAGACATTTGAGTCTTCTAGCTTCACTATAACCCAATTACCCATAGGCCATAGCCAATGGATAGCTCTTTTCAACCATTAACTTTATTGAATTTTTCTTTACTAGGAACATATAAATGGATTAAATCCTTTTTCAAAATCTTTTCACCAGGGTTTCATTCTAATAGGATTCTAATACTGTAATAGGATTTTAACATTTATAGTAATAAAAAGGTTATAAGACTAAATTAAATTGCAAATGGTACCAAACCAACCAGTTAGACCATTCTAACCAGAAACTGGTCATGACTCGAATTTTAGTTTAAACAAAAATTGCTTTTAGAAAAAATTTATCAAAACCCCATTTTACCCATCAAAGCTAGGGTTGTTCTCCTCCCCCCTCCCTTCTTACCTGGTAAAACCTTTTAAAACCTTTAATCCTTAAAAATTATGTTTAACCCCAAACTTTTAATAAAACTCACTTTTATGGCTTTTATGTAATTATTTTAAAACTTTCACCTATAAATTTCTTAATTATCTACAATTGAATATCTCAAATATTTATATAAAATTTTTCTTATAATTTCTAATATTTTCTTTATCTAAAATATTTTTATATCATTTTTTACAAAAATTTTCAATTATACATTTTGGATTTCATACAAATTATTAAAAATTTAAATTTAAATATACTAAAAAATTAAATAAATTATTTATAATATATTTGTAAACGAGTATTAATATTTTTAATTAATTTCTATTTACTACATTATAATAATATCACTAGGTTTTTAACTATTGATCCGATCAATTGACTTAACTAGTTCGTACTATAGTTTGATTTTGACAACATAGTTAAATTGGTATTTGTTAAAATGTAAATGTCCCTATATTAATCTTTCACAATCCAAGTTGTTCAACCCTTTGCAAATTTTCAGCCACTTGCAAATTTTCAGCCACTTATCTCTTCAACCAACCTAAGGCTGTACTTCTCTCTCCAACATCTCTCAACTACAATGTTACTTTTCAATAACCTAATCTCTTCCTCTTCTTTCCCCATTCTCCTTTTTGGATGATGGAAGAGGTGTTCTTTCTTTTTGTTCTTGTTTGTATATGTCTCTATTTGTTAGAATTTGGTCCTCTATTTTAGAGGCACCTCTCCATGTGAGAGTTTACTCTGCTTTTTTTTTTTTTTGGATTTTTTTTTATTAACAGATTGTACCTCCTTATGTTCTAATTTCTCAATTTAGTTCTAGTTTCAATTGTATTGTTAATGTTATGTTAATGTTTTTGTTAGTCTTCTTTTTGGGTTATTAAGAACTATATTGGAAGAGGAGAGAGCAAAGAAAATTAGTCACATGCGTCTCTCATTTGATAGCTTTTTACTCTCTTCATATGGAGAGAGAAATAGTCTCCCCTTGTGGAGTTTTGACAAAATGTTTTTTTTAAATTCAAATATATTATCTTTCTTGGGAAAAACCAAAAAATCCAGTTGAATCCATCATTATTGAGTAGAATAAATCATGAATCCAATCCACTAGAGTTTTTTTTTTTCTAATTTACCCCTGAGAGAAAGCAAATTTTTAGCTACAGATTTTATCAAAAGAAAAAAAGAAAGAAAAAAAAAAAGGAAGCTTGAGAACAACCTTCATCACCTCCACTCCAAGATCTTTGTTGCCACCGCCGATATCATGCCATTACTACATGTTACTATCTAATTGTTGAATAGTAATATTAATGTGTAAATTATGAAGCCTTTTTATGATAAACAAATTCCAAAAACATATTTTATGCATACGAAATTAATACTCTCTCCATCCAAAGAATGATTTCACTTTTTTAATAAAATTTTCTAATTATGTAGGGTAATAATTAAAAAACAAGTATAAAAATGTAAATTTATTTAATTAATGATGTATTAAACACGCTCTAACTAATAACTAAAAAAATTATACTCAAGTTGAAATCAGAGGGAGTAATAAATAGAACAATTGTCTTCTAGTTTCAGTACAAAACAATTACACATAGACCATAGCTAATGGATAGCTCTTTTGAACCATTAGCTTTATTAAATTTTTATTTACGAGGCACACATAAATTGATTGAGTCCTTTTTCAAAGTCTTTTTACTAGGGTTTCGTTCTAATAGGATTCTAATACTATAATAGGATTTCAATATTTATAGTAATAATAAAAGTAATATAGAAGTAGTAATTTAGTAATTTATTTTTTAGGACTAGGTTTTAATGTGTTAGGACTGTGGTGTTATACAGGCTTGTTTTAGTGGTATAGTTCTATTTGGATCTAATCATGTATAAATGTTCTTTATTTCTAAATTAATTCCAAAATTAAAGTTTTATTAAATCCAAAAACAATTTTCTTAAAATTAGTAGACTTCTTGTATGTTTTAAATCTTTTACGTGTGCAAAAGACTAATTTTAAGGCTTTAATTTGAGGTGGACTCTACATTTTAGGACTCTGATCTAATGGTATAAACATGAAATTCAATACGAATGAAATTGTATTAAGAAAAGGAAATAAATATACACTAATGTAGACATACCTTTCTAAAATTACAACAACGTATGAAAAGGATTTATTACATCCTCAAGGCATCCCTTACCTGAAATAGGTTAATTATAAATAGTGCTTATAAACCATACGAAAATAATTATCCAATTCACATCACTAATCGAATAGGCAATCACAAGAAACAAAATCCAACTAATAAAACTGTTTGAAATTGAATATGTATGTCTTAAAAAAACATGTAATTGAAAAGACTGTTTCAAAAGCACTAATATATATAATGGTATAATTAGTAACAGATGATTATATCAAGTTACCTTCTATGTTAAGATTATTCTATATTCCTAACATATTCTTAGTATGTTTTTGGCATATTCTGTCAATCAATGATTAGTATATTATTATAATCACTTATTGATATTTTGTATTAATTGTGTAAATATGATAGTGATTTGATTGATAACAAAAATTAGTGATTTATATCATTGATTGAGTCATTACTTGATACAGTAAAGTAGTCTAATTTATAAATAGGCTTCTCATTGTAAAGTTTCAAATACACTTAATAGAAATCATCTTTCTTATTCTATCTGTTATCTTTTATTCTCTTTCATGGTACCAGAGCTCATCTTTATTTAGAGTAGAGAAAAAGATATCTTTCATCCAAACCTAGTTCTTCTCTCTTTTTCGCATACAGTATCCTTATTATGGAAACCACTTCATCCTCTTTCTCTCCTATAACCTCACAAACTACTACTATTACTATACCAAACCAAAACAATCCCTATACATTAAATAGGAGTATAATTTCTCTTAATGCCTTACAACAAATCTCTTTTAAATTGACAAAAAATGGTACCAATTATTCTACTTGGAAATCTCAGATGACCAATCTTCTTTTCGTCTATGGTCTTCTTCATTGATGGATCTAATTCATGTCCTTCTCAAACTAATTCTAATTATATTCTTTGGACCAGACAAGATCTATCGGTTCTTCTTAGTATTCTAACCATCGTTCACAGCACAATTCGTCTAACAATTAATAGTTTTCTATATCTATTAAAGCACGGAATAAACTAAATTCCAATTTTGCAAATTGGTCAAACACACGTATGATGTCAATCTTGTCTTCTCTCATAAGCCATAAAAAGGAAGGCAAATCTATAACAACCTACATGAGTAGAATCAAAATATTAGCTAATGATCTTGTTATTATGAGTCATCCCCTGTCTGATAGTCAAATAATCCCATATGCCTTGAATGGTTTGGGTGATGAGTTCAAAGAGTTCGCTGTTGTAATTAGCGTTCAAGATCAACCCATGACATTTGAAGATTTCTATGACAAACTCCTTGATGAGGAAATTGTTCAAAATCATGGTGTTCCTCCAAAGGAAAAAGATGAGACCCATGTTGTAGCCAATTTTGCAAAACAAAGGCCATGGATCTAGAGGCAAAAATCATGGAGAATGTCTTGATTCCAACTAAGGAGGATGTATATCCAACCTTGGTATAGAGAACCATCTATCAAGTTGCTGGATAGACGTACTACCTTAATCAATCCCTGTTTGGTCAGCCCCACTTCTATCTTCCGCTAAACATTTAATGTTACCCAAATCCACTCACAGGCCTTGGAACTCTTCCAGATATGGTAATGTTTCTAATCACCCAATCATTTGTTGGTTATGTGACAAGCCAGGCCATAGTGTTAAATTTTGTAGATCCAAAATCCACCTTCCTTGTATTCAAAACCACAAGTACACTATGTAGGGAATTCCTCCAATCCGCCTATGAACAAATAGATTCTTGACTCTAGAGCAATGCAATACATTACCTTAAATTTGGAAAATCTGTCTCTCCACTCAAATTATGTTGGTAATGAACATATCATTACTGGTAATGGTAAAGGAGTTTCTATCACTCATACTAGATCTTCCTCTTTTAAATTGCCCAATGCTTCATTTGTACTAAATAATGTTTATGTGTACCTCTGATTTGTAAAAATTTAATATCTATTTCTCAATTTTGCAAACATAATAATACATCTGTTGAACTTTTCCCTTCTTTCTTGTAAAGGATCTAAGCATAGAGGCATACTTAATTAGTGAAAGGCCACAATCACAATAACCTTTGTGTGTAGCCAATTTATCCAAATTTCAACTCCTCTAATTGTCCAATTTCTACTTCCACCACCATCGCATCTAACATTCGACACCACAGACTTGGTCATCCCTTTTATCCAATCCAACAACGAATACTAGTAAGAAATAATCTCCCTATGTCTTTTGTCAAAACCATTTGTGATCAAAAGTCATCCACTTATTGTACTGAACCCTTTCAACATGTGTATTCTGATCGTTGGGGTCTAGCATCAATAAATTCATTTCGTAATTTTTTTATTATGTATTTTTGTTGATTATTTTACTAAATATACGTGGTTTCATCCCTTAAAATTCAAGTCTGATGTCTATAAAGTGTTTGAGGCATATTGTAAGGTTATTGAAAATTACTTTCATACCAAAATTAAAACTTTATATATAGATAGTGGAAGTGAATATAAAATCCTTTCAACTTTTCTTAATCAACAAGGCATCCAAATATGACTTCTCCTACTTATACACTTGAAAACATAGAATCTGCTAAAAGAAAACATCATTATATAGATGAAACAAGTCTTACTCTTCTTCATCATGCTGCCATGCCTCTTCGTTTTTGAAGCTATGCTTTTCCATATGCTACCTATCGCATGCTCACTCTAGCCTTACATCATGATATACCATATCATAAGTTATTTAGACATCAACCATTATATACATCTCTGCATGTTTCTGGTTGTTTGTGTTATCCTTGGTTTTGACCTTATATGACAGATAAACTAGACCCTAGATCCCAACCTTGTATTTATCTTGGTATTTCTTCTTCTCATCACGTCTTCTTTTGTCTTGATTTATAGAGTAATAAAATATTTGTTTCTCATTATGCTGTCTTTTTTTAGCATCTTTTTCCATATAAAGACAAACTAGAGACTTATAGAACTCTATCCTCCTGCAATTTCCCTCATTATGTTAGTGAGTTTTTAGAGAAAGGGACTGCACCTCAATCTTCCTCTAGTGCCACCAACATGAGTCTGCCAATGCATTTAGCTCCACCGATGATTATCACTCTTCCATCCTCATCTTTTACTCAAGATTTGAATGCCTCTACATGACCCTTGTTCTCTTCACCAAGTCATGCTCCAAGCTCTCCGACATAGGCAAGTAGGGCTATTCAAAATTGACCCATGAATCGGATCGATCCGATGATTTAATCCGACACGATCCAAAATTTTGAGTCAAATCAAAGTGGATCAAACAAAGCCAGATTTTTGTAATGAGTCGGATTGTATCACCAAATTGATCTGATTCGAATGAACCTAACCCTTTCTTTTTGCGTTTTGCTTGCCAACAATTTTCAGACTTCCCTCTCTTAAGCTTTCCAATCGCCTTTCCCTTTTTTTTGGCTTTGTTTCAAAATTTCTCTCCTCTAGGGTTCTTTGTAGGTGGGTTCTTTAAGCTCTAAGATGCAATTGGAGAACATACAATTGTAACCAAAGAAAAAGAGTACCAAAAAAAGTAGGCCTAAGGTGCAGATTGCAAAACTCTTCACAAGTTTTCTGGATTTTTCTGTCCAAACCTTACCTTTTTTTTCCCCTTTTCTTTTCTGGGCTTCTATAAAATTGAGAAATTGTTGGTGAGAGAGATGAATTGAATGCATTTTTTCACTACACATGATGTATCTTGTTGTTGTTGGTCATTACATTTACTAGGAATAAGACCCGAGAAATGAGGGAAGCTGGCAGCGTGGTAGGGCCGAGGGGTTTTATTAGTAGCGTAATGAACAATGATTAATGCGATGTGGAAATGGTATGTAATGAGCAGAAACGTCCGCAGTTATTCCAGACTGAAACATCCTTTTGCTGCTCTTGCAAGATCTCCTCTGTATACATGCAGTGGCTTCATGTGTTCTTTTTCTATTTCTTTTCCTTTGTGTCACACTGGTTGTTCTGCCTACTTTGAGAATGTAGAACATCCTTATTTTGGCTTTTCCTAATGGCAATGCACTCTGCAGTCCTCTAGGTGTATCAAAGGTGGAAGTATAATTTGCAATGATAGGTATGAGTACTTGGACTGGAATGATCATTCAGTTTGAGCTGACAAGGACAAAAGTTATACTTTGGACGATGTAGCTTGGTTCCACAAGTTTCTTGATGCCAAGAGGAAGAATCTCCTGACATTGAAGAAGGTCAGATAATCACCAAAGATTTTGACGAATATATATTGAATATGTGCCATAGTAATCTGGCCATTAAAAAATTTTTGGTTGGCTAATGAAAATGGCCAAAAGGACATTCTTTTGCCTTATTTTGTTCCAAACGTGAGGTTCAGGCAAAAAGGTAAAAAGGCACCAAAAAAAAAAGAAAGAAAAAAAGGATTAGACGGATCGATCCGATCATTTCTGATCCGGACCGGACCGGATCTGATCGAATCGATTCAGATCGGTTGATTTGAATAGTTCTATAGTCAAGATCTTCAACTAACACCCTTGCATCCACTCCTATGCACTCTAACTCACTTGCACTTCCTCCAGCCTCACACATGGTTGCTCATGTCCAAAATAACATTTTCAAATCCAAAAAAGTTTTTAAACACCACTAGTTCATCCCCTTTTTTGTCACTTGAACCAAGGACTTTTATTCAAATTAATAAACACTCTCATTGGCAAGAAGCCATGAAGGGAGAATTTTTAGCATTACAACATAACAAAACTTGGACTTTTGTTCCCTATTCCCCCACAGAAAACATTATTGGGTGCAAATAGGTTATTCCCCCACACAAAACATTATTGGGTGCAAATAGGTCAATCTCATTAAGAAGAATCCTCATGACTCCATTGCCCATTTAGATTAGTAGCTAAGTGTTTTTATCAACATCCTAGCAGTGATTCTATTGAAACATTTAGTCCTGTGGTTAAACCTGCCACTATTCAGATGTTCTCACATTGGCTATTACTCGTGCTTGGCATTTGCAACCACTAGATGTTAACAATGCCTTTTCGCAAAGTACTCTTTCTGAATTTGTGTTTATGCAGCAACCACTTGGTTTCGTTGATCCTGTCCATCCAAATTATGTCTGTAAAGTCAATAAGGCCATTTATGGCCTTCATGAAACACCCTGAGCATGGTATAATGAATTACATGCCTATCTTCCTTCTTATGGTTTCACTAACTCTAAAAATAATGCATCTCTTTTTATCTATCATTCTGGCTATTAAATTCTATATTTTATAGTGTATGTGGATGATATTATTTTGATAGGCAATGATGACACCCTCCTTCGTAACTTCACTACTCAACTTTTCCAACAATTTATACTTAAGGATCTTGGGCATCTTAATTATTTTTTGGGAATTGAAGCTACCCATACATCTCAAAGGTTATTTCTTTCTCAACACAAATACATCACTGATCCACTACACAAAACCAACATGCATGAAACTAAGGTAATTAGCACACCTCTTTCTTTGTTTTTGACAATCAAACTAGTCAATTGCTCTCCTTGTCATGATTCAACAAACTATTGTCAAGTTTTAAACTCTCTTCAATATTTGTCTCTTATTCAACCTAATATCAACTTTGCTGTCAACAAATTAGCTCAATTCATACATCAACCCACCACTACTCATTAGCTCGTGGTCAAATGCGTACTTAGGTGCCTTAAAAGCACCTCACATTATGGTCTCTTTTTCTCTGCTCGATCTCCCATCAATCTTTATGCACTTGCTAATTCGACAGGGCAAGTGATGCTAATACTAGTCGTTTCACATCAACTTACTTTGTTTATCTAATTTTCAATCCTATGAGTAGGAGCTCTCAAAAATAACATACTATTGGTCGCTTGTCCACTGAGACTGAGTATCGTGTTGTTGCCTCCACTGCACATGAAGTCAATTGGATTACCAACTTGCTTCGTGAGCTTGGAGTCTCTATTCCTCATCCTCTAACCATTTACTGTGACAATATTGGGGCCACCTACCAATCGACCAATCCTGTCTACCATTCTCACATGAAGTATGTGGCCATTGATTTTCACTTTCTTTGTGATCAAGTACATCGTCAACTACTTCAAGTGGCATATGTCCGTATAGCTGATCGACTTGTTGATTCTCTTACGAAAGCTTTCGCTCGTCAATCCTTTCTCCTTCATCGGTCTAAACTTAGTGTCCTTCCTGGACCCTTGCGCTTGTAGGGGCATAACAAATGATTATATTAGGTTGCCTTCTATATTAAAAATATTCTATATTTCTAACATATTTTTAGTACATTTTTGGTATATTCTATCAATCAGTGATTTGTATATTACCATAATTGGTTATTGATATTTTGTATTAATTATATAGATGTGACAGTGATATGGTAGGTATTTGATTGATATCATTGATTGATTTATTACCTTGTACATTCAAATAGTTTAGCCTATAAATAGACTTTTCATTGTACAGTTACAATCACACTTCACATAAATCTTTGTTTTTTATTCTATCTATTCTCTTTTATTCTCTTTCAATTTGGAAAGCATATTATAGTGTAGATGTTGAAATTTTAGTTTGAAAGTTTTATATTTTGACTGCAATATACATTTAATAATTAAAAAAATTAGAAGACTCATTTCAATTGCAATGTCATCGTGATAAAATGGGTTGGAAAGAATATTTTATCCATAGAAAATGCACAAATCAAAATCGAATGGGTGCTCAAAAATATTGTCCCATTCTTGGCCTTCGATGTATAATACACTACAGCCACCATCGTTAATTTCCTCAATTATTTCTCAAAAACTACCAAAACCCTTTACTCTAATGATAGTTAAAATTAATTAATAGAATAACTAAAAATACTAAGAAACTATTATATATAGAATAACATATGCATTTGAGGATTGTTCTAATGATGAAATAACCCTTAGAGTTTAAAAGTTTTAGTAAATAAAATTAATAATTTTTATTTCTTTTATTTTATGTTTTTTCTTTTTTCTTTTTTTGGTCCTTTTTTTCTATGAGGAATCATTTCATAATCTTATTCTAATTATAAACCAAAAAAATAAAATGGTAATAAGAATATTAATCATAATATCAATACAAATCTTTAGAATTTTTACAAACTAATTAATAAAACTAATAAAAAAATATATTTTTTTACCATATTATTATTTTACCATCATCAATTTAATTTGAAAAAAGTTATTTTCTAATTTTCTTATGGAACCTTCACTATTAAACTATTATTCTATCCTTTTGAATGATAATATAATTAAGTGATTGTTTTTTTTTATTTGTGTATCCATATAAAGTTTTAAGAAATAATTATTTGCTTAAATCTCTGGCAATTGCATTTTGGTTATTAAAACTCGATGTTATGGTTGTAAAATTAAATTATATTTATTAGATTAAATTTAAACTATTTGAAATCTAAACCCTACATGCATTTTGGCATGTTATGAGGATGTTAAATTGTATAGAAAATTGGTACATTTGTGTTTAAATTTTGATTATAAATGATTGCTAGTGGAATCTTTTTACACTAAATATACATATATAAAAAAATAGTAGGGCGATATATATTTTGTTGAACTTTAGGGTCTATTTTTTTCAATAAAATAAATTTTAAGGGAGTAAATATAATTCAAATGTTAAATGGTAACATTATTTAACTCACCATTGGGGTAAAATGTTATAAATTGATCAATTTGAAGAGACTATCTCTTGTTTTTGCGGATTTTGGAATTCATTTGGTAGTTTTCTCAAATTACAGGGGAGGTAGATATAATTTATGCTATTAATTTTAGATTCAAATTTTAATTTATTTATATAGCTTATTAAATATTGCTTTGATTAATTGATTCTCATCAACGTTTTACTTTATATTATTGTCACAAACGTATCCCGTCTCACAAATAGGCAATAAGTCAATAACTACACAAAAAGAATTTCCACAAACACTTTATTTTCCGAGCAGTTTTATTTTCGTATATCCTGGGAATTTCCTTGTCACAAAAAAGATTTTTGTCTATTACTCCTAATATAACTTGGTCTTGTATATCTTGCTCACCTCAAGTACAAAAGTATATCATATAAATACATGCATTATAGATCCTTAAAGCCTTTTAATGCCAAGATAAAGAAGAGAATGCAATTTGAAAAAGATCATTTTCCTATTGGATGTTAACGCTATGTTTTGTAAGTTAAGGAAAACAAATTGAACAAGCCAAATGTTTCAATTACTCACTACATAGCCTTGCACATCTTTTTTAATATTGCTGCTTAGCGATGCATGATTATTGACATAAGTAATCAATTCTCTAACCCAAATTGTAATTAACGGAATTTTTTTCTAGAGTTTGAAAGGATTTGACAAAGAAGCTCAGTGGTATGACCAATGTATTGGGATTAATTGTATTAAATCCTTAATATATGTTCTAATATAATTAACAATAAGTGAAGACTTTTTATAAGTTACTTGGGTAATAATTTATTAACAAATATAACCTTGGGCAACTGCCTATAGGGTCAACTGGGGGCAGCAGTGATAGGTATTCCACATTCTGATACTCTAGTTGTAATGCTTTAAGTACCATTCTCTATTTTCTCTTTACGGAAAACAACCTAACCCAAATAATCTCAAGGCATTAATACTAAATTTTTAATTCATTGGTTGTTTTGAGTGAATAAATAGTCCATCTTGTAACTCTCAACCAGAGGATTTCAACTGCGCAATCGGTTTCTCGATTAGAGGTCGAAGTTTACCAAGATCTGCAAAAAGGTGTTCAGAAATCACAAACTTTGAACTTAGATTTTGGCAACCTCAGGCAGTGTAATCCGGTAATACAAGTTGGGTTTTGTTCCTTGCAAATAGACGAAACTTTTGACAACAATTTAGCCGGATTTGGTGATCGGACAGCAAAGTTCCGACGAAAGAAGTTTGGGGGTGAAATTCTAGCTAAGGACGTGGTTAGCTGATTAGAAAATTTCTGTGGGCCAAAAATAAATCATTAGGCTGCTTTTTGCGTTTGGGCCAAAGACAAATCATTGGCTTAACCAAAATCAACCCAAACTCAAGGAACCAGCCCACACCCAAGGAACCAACCCAGTCCAAGCCAATCAGACCAGATCGAACCCAAATCGAACCTGTTTGACCTGCCGGCATTGACCGACTGTTAACTTTTTCTAACGAGCCATTTTTAAGTATTTCAGCCATTTCGAACTTGTTTTTGACATCTGTAGCTGTTGATTTTGAGCATGGAATCACTTACAGAGTAGTTGACTAGGGTTGAAACCCTGTTTGACTATAAGAGCTTGTTGGACACCAGGTGTAATTATTCAACTCTTTCATACTTTTTTATTTGTGTATTTGAGATGGCTAAGAGTGAAACACTAGAAATTTTTAAGTTTGAATCATTTACTAGTATAGAATATACTAGATGGCGTCGAGCGGTGCAGTTTAGGCTAAAACATAATTTTATATTTTATACTGTATTTAGCACTTTTGAAGAGACGACTGAAGAGGTCAACAGGGCATAGTGGGATAAAGATGAGGATTAGTGTAGGAATTATCTATTGAATTGCCTATCAGACTGTATGGCGGACTCTTATGTAAAGGAGAAGACAGCTAAAGAGATTTGGGACTCACTAGATGCTTGGTTCTACAAAAGTGAGGAGCCATCCAAAATTCATTTGGGGAATAATTCTTCAATTTGAGGTTCAAGAGTGATATGGAGATGACTCCTCAAGTCGTAGACTTGGAGAATATGGTGAAGAAGCTGAATAAAGAGGGTTTCGGAATATCCGATACACTTTTAGCAGCTACCATCATAAATAAGCTATCTGCTACCTGGAATTCTTTCAGGACAAAAGTGTTCAGAAGGAAGAACAGAGTTGAGCTAGAGCAGCTAAAGCGACTCATTGTTATTGAGGATGAGACACTTGCTGTGAACAAAAAGAATTTAGTTGGAGAGCCTCAGAGTCAATCTAAGGTTGAGCCTCAAGTGACTCAAACAATAGCTAACTCTGCTTATCAACCCAAAAAGTTTACAAAAAAATCCAAGTTTGAGAAGAGTGAGCCTACTAAGTTGGATGCCAAAAAGCCCATATCAAAGAAAAGGAAAAAGGGCAAGTGCCACAACTGTCAGAAGTGGGGCCACTGGGCTGCTGATTGTAAGCTTCCTAAGAAGCTAAAAAATGGTACATCACAGAATGAAACCAATATGGTTCCAGTACAGACTAAGCCTTAAGCCTTTGTTGGTATGTTCGGGGCTAGGAAGGCCAGTACTTCAACTGAATGGTAGCTAGATATTGGAGCATCCTGTCATGTCACTGGCAACAAATCATTGCTTATTGATGTTAATAATGTGAGGGAGACCTGTTGGTTGCTAGTGGAGCTACAGTTACAGTGACTCACTCTGACACTGTAGAGCTCAACCATTCTTCAGGTAAAATACTAACTTTAAAATATGTTAAAGTAGTTCCTAAAACTTCTAAAAATTTAATTTCCATAAGTCTTTTAGATGATGCTGGAATGTGTTTTTCATTTGCATTTGGTAGAGTAACTTTGATTGTTAACTCTCATTATTTTGGATGTGCATTTATGATAGATGACATGTATAGGTTGAGTTTGGCAAATGAAATTATATGTCATGTAAGTTCAAAAATGATTGATCATTGTTACATAATCGATTAGGACATGTTAACTACAAAAAAATGGTTCAGGTAGCCAAAACTCATCAAATTTCATTAAATACATCTACTCAATTTGACAAATGTGAAGTATGCGCTCAGACTAAGATCACTAGGAGACCTTTCCCATAGGTAACTAAAAGCACACAACTTCTAGAGTTGATACATTTTGACTTGTGTGGTTTTAAGAATTTCACAACTAGAAATGGTCAGAAGTATCTGGTAACATTCATAGACGATTTTTTCTAGATATTGTCATGTTTATTTGTTGAAATCGAAAGATGAGTTTTTCGAAAAGTTTAAGGTTTTCAAGTCTCAAGTCGAAAACCAATTGAACTTGAGAATTAAAAGATTTAGAAGTGACAAATGATGAGAACATTCATTGACAGAGTTCAAGGAATTTTGTGCTACCAAGGGCATAATATTTGAAACTACTGCTCCTTAATTGCCTCAATCAAATGGTATAGCTGAGAGGAAGAACAAAACTTTGACTAAAATGTTAAATTCCATGTTACTTACTGCTGGCATGCCTTCTTGTTACTGGGAAGAAGCAGTTTTAACTGCTAATCAAATATTGAATAAACTACCACCTTCTACATTGAACACTACTCCTTATGAGTTATGGCACGGACATTCATGTAAAATCGATATTCTAAAGACTTGGGAATATATTGCTTATGTGAGAATACAAGACTCTAAGAAACCTAAAGTGGGACCTAGAACAATTACAGATTATCCACTATTAGGATTTTTCTTGCCATAGCGTCTATTAAGCACCTTGTAGTGCATCAAATGGGTATCAAAACAGCTTTTCTAAATGGAGAGCTGACTGAGAAGATCTACATGAACCAACCTGAAGGGTTTGTCATGAAATGTTTAGAGAACAAGGTTTGTAAGTTAAACAAATCCTTGTATAGTTTAAAACAAGCACTTAAATTGTGGCATCTAAAATTTGACAAAGTTGTAAAGAGCTACGGTTTTCAAACCAATTACTCAGATAAATGCCTTTATTTCCGTTCTGAGTCAAATAAGGTTACGATTATTTGCTTGTATGTAGATGACATGTTGATCCTTGGTTCTAATCTTTCTGTAGTGAAGGACGTGAAAGCCAACTTAGAAAAGGAATTTGACATGAAAGATCTTGGTGTAGCAGACACCATTCTTGGTATGAAAGTAAGTTTTGAGTGACTACTTTCTACCTGGGGATACAATGAGTGCAAACCGATAGAGACACCATATGATTAGAACAAAAGACTGAGCCCTAATGATGGAGACAGTATAAATTAGTTAGATTACTCTAAACTGATTGGTAGTTTTATGTATGCTATGTGTTGCACTAGACTTGACATAGCTTTTGCAGTTGGCATACTGAGTCATTTCACTAATAATCTTAGCAAAGAGGATTGGAATGCTCTTATGAGGCTGATGAAATATTTTAATGGTACTCAAAATTATGCTCTATGCTACTCTGGTTTTCCTCTTACTATGGAAGGATTCTCTGATGCTTTTTGGAGTTTAGATGTTGGAAACAGTAAGTCTACTAGTGATTATGTTTTTACACTGGGAGGAGCTGCTGTTGTATGAAGATCTAAGAGACAAACTTGTATAGCATTGTTGTCTATAGAATCAGAACTTTATGCTCTAGCTTTTGTTGCAGAAGAAACAGAGTGGATAAAGAATCTAATTATGGATATTCTGTTGACCCGGCTAAAGATAAATTCTTTAAGTCTATTATGTGATAATCAAGCAGTGGTCCACATCATTAAAAATTCACTCTTTAATAGTAAAAGGAGACATGTTAGGCTAAAACACGCTATGTTGCATTATCTCATAGAATGTGGGGTTATCACTTTGGTTGATGTGAGATCAAAGGATAATGTGGCCGACGCTGTAACAAAGGGTTTAGCCAAAAATCGGATATTTCAAACAGTAGGGGAAATGGGATTAAAGACTATGTAAGATTGTCTTAACCTATATTCTTGGTTGTTTGAAATACCGAATGTCCCTTTGTTAACCTAGAAAAGCACTAGCTTATATGTTTCTACGATGTTCTGATCATTGCTATGTCATTCCACATTTGATGACATAGACTTCTCGAGGCAGCTGCATCATTCCACATTTGATGATTGCAACTTACTTTGGAAGGAATTTTGATACGACATTCCACATTAAAGCATGGAAATAGTCCTCTATTGAACAGACTGTTCAAGTTTTGTTCTTAATTGAAACCTAACCGGATATGATCCTCTATAGAATAGACTGTTTAGGTTTTATCCTTAACTAAGATTTAACTATGATGCCTGATATTGATTTCTAGCCTATAGTTAGGTGCTAAGTTCTTTTGTAGAACTAGACACTGATTTGTAAATTAAACAAATGGTTGAATTCATTTACATGAAATTCATATTGTTTGATTTACAGGAGTTGGCAAAGCATGATGAGCAAATATGGATTGGAATCGAAACCAAGATGAATTACTTGATGAGTGAGACACATAGAGATTGTAGATGACTAGTCTTTCTTTGGATATGGAGAAGACAGTTCTCTGTGGCCCATTTTGATAGAGTCCATTTATTTGAAACTTACATTTTGTTATTTTTATTTGTGAACATCTATTATGCTTGTTTACTATACTTGTCAGGCCTTGAACTATTTTTGATTGGCTCACTTGTACCTGACTAGTATGCACTTGTTAGTTTTGGATTGGTTTGAGAATCTATTTCAAATGTTATGTTGGAATATTGATTTCAAAACAGATTCAAGACATTTATGGTCTACTTATTTAGATTGTAGGTGATGACTGAACTTAGTAATATATTGCTAAAGTTTGTTGATCCAAGTCAACTGTCTTTGACTGAATGTGGAAGATCTATATCTGTTTAGACATTTCACTATTGATTGGAATGTGAATGATCCATGTTTGTTTGGATATTACACTGCCCACTGCATTGTTCAATTATGTGTAGAACATATGAGGAGATTGTTGGGATTAATTGTATTAAATCCTTAATATATGTTCTAATATAATTAACAATAAGTGAAGACTTGTTATAAGTTCATTGGGCAATAACTTATTGACAAATATAACCTTGGGCAACTACCTATAGGGTCAGTTGGGAGTAGCAGTGATAGGTATTCCACATTCTGATACTGTAGTTATAATGCCTTAAGCACCATTCTTTATTTTCTCTTTACAGAAAACAACATAGCCCCAACACAATGAATAAGAACTGCATCAGTAAACAATTTTTCTCATCTTACAATCATTATAATCGTAAAAAAGAATGTAATATATATTACCGTGATTTTACTCATATGCTCAGAGATAAATCATACCCATAACTTTGGTTTTCAATTTCTTGAAAACTCAATAAGCAAAGAGCCCACTTTAAATTTCAATCTCTTTTAGATCAATAAGTAGAGAGCCCATGGTCTTTAAATCTGTTGAGATAAAAAATAATAAATCCCAAAAGACCATCAAAAACCCGATCAATTGCAAACAATCCAAAAGAACAAAAATGATTTAGCTGGAAACAATCGTGGCTATGACCGCACAAACAAACAAACAAACAAACATATTGATCATGGACCCACACAAGCAAATCAATTTGCTTGAATTTAGGGAGAACTTCGGTCAACAAACAAACAAAGAAAGGAGAATTAAGTAGATGGCCCACGCACAAACAAAACAAAATATGTTAGCAGAATGCAAAATGGGTAGCCAAGGTTTTCGAATGAAACAAAGCAAACCGAACGACCAATAATAAAACAAGCCATGAGGCTTTTGAAGGAGGCGGCTGAAGTTTTGTGTTTTTCTCTATATCTTTCTGTACATTAATTGTAATAATATATTCTATTTATAGGAATCAACAAAATCTTATACTTATTTGATTTGGTAACTACTAAATCCAAAACTCAATATGATTAATAATTCTAAACCTAATAGAATTACCAAATTACAAAATCTCAAACACAATGAAAAACTTATTTTAATTCTACCACATTTACCTCCTTTAAACTAAGTTTTCATAACTTATCATGCCTAACATTTTCTTCAACTTCATAAACGAATCTATCTTCAATACTTTCATAAAAATATCAACCTCTTGATCTTTTGTCTTACAATAATCAATCACAATTTCTTTTCGTTGAACTAAATCACAAATGAAGTGAAAGTTGATATAAATATGGTTGTTTCGACCATGAAACACTGAATTCTTTGTCATCTTTATTGTTGCCGTACTATCACACAGGATAGTAGTTGCTCCATCTTGCTTATGTTGAAGAAAATCTAGCATTCTTCTAAACCACAATACTTGAGTAGCACTGTTAGCCACTGCAATGTATTCTGCCTCCGCTGTTGACAATGCGATAACTGGTTGCTTTTTTGAACTCCATGAAAATATACCAGAACCAATAAAGAAAGTATAACCAGAAATACTGATGAGATCCCGGGAATTGTTCAACCGAATACTAGTTTTATCTTGGCCAGATTCTAGTGTGATAATAGGCCAAGATTATTTAATTAATTTTTGTTGTTTTATTTTAATTTTTTCAGGCCAATATTAGATGATTATGGTCGAAATTTTGCAGTCTTATTTTTGGGAAAATAATGGCCGAAATTATTAGGTAACTTTAGTAGTCAAATCGGTAAGTTCCAAAACTTCCAAAGTGCCTTTAGAGTTTTTGTTTCCTTTTTATTTTAAGGCTGTCTTTTAGTTACTTAAAAGAGCTTAGCCATCTCTTCCTCTTTAGAAATTAGATTAGGGTTAAGATTTTAATTGTTACTTTTTATAATCTTTGTACCCTTATAAATAGAGGCCATTCAGCCAAGACATCAATAGACATGAATTAGAAGATGTTGTGACATTATGTCCTTGAAAATTTGAGTGATTCAATCTCTTCGTTCTTGTAAAGAACAACGGACTTATCAAACTTGACTAGTTTGTGATGCCTTTGAATCTTATCTATCTAGTAAAACCCTAGGTTGCGACAACGCTTCATCCATTTGGTCTCAATTCTATCGGTTCTAGAATTTCGCAAGTTAAGTCTTGGGTCCTATTTCGCTTGTTGCATATTGCCGGCTCCATATAGCCATGAAGTGCGCATTAAGTACTCTTTCTCTCCACAGTGTCACAAGCTCAATCACTATCAGTGAATCCAAGGAGATCAATAAGATCATCATTTGCATAGAAAAGTCCATCACCTTGAGTACCTTTAATGTACCTCAAAATTCTCTTAACTGCCTGCAAGTGGACTGGCGTGGATTTTCTATAAATCTGCTAATCAAGCCAACACTGAAATTGATATCATGTCTTGTAGTTATCAAATATCTCAAACTCCCTACCAAACTTTTAAAATAAGTAGGGTCCACAAAAGTGTCATTCCCATCTTTGGTCAAATGCAATCGTTCTTCAACTGGAGTCAAGATTGGTTTTGCACCATCCATCGTGAACTTCTTCAAAATATCTCCAACATATTTATTTTAGCAAATAAAAATCCCTTTATCAGTTTGCAAAACCTCAATTCCAAGGAAGTATGACATAAGACCCATGTTAGTTATCTTGAATTGTCAAATCATAATCTTTCTGAATTTTGCAATCATCTTGGGATTATTCCCAATAAATATCAGATCATTCACATATAAGCATACAATAACAACTGCAACATGAGTAGATGTTTTCACAAATGAAGTATGATCAAAATGACAACGTTGAAAATCACTGTCAATGAAGAAAGAATAAATACGAGTGTACCATGCTCTTAGAGCTTGCTTCAAGCCATAAAGGTCTCTTTTTAAATGGTACACCTTATTTTCTTGACCTTTTTTCACAAATCCTACAAGTTATTCAACGTACAATTCTTCCTTAAGAATGCCATTAAAAAATATAGACTTTACATCCATCTGATGTATTTTTTCAACTATTTTAGGCAGTTAAGCAACATGCGCAAATACCTCAAAATAGTCGATGCCAGGTTTTT
Organism: Gynochthodes officinalis; assembly: GCA_020080225.1. Taxonomy (NCBI): domain Eukaryota; kingdom Viridiplantae; phylum Streptophyta; class Magnoliopsida; order Gentianales; family Rubiaceae; genus Gynochthodes; species Gynochthodes officinalis. The sequence continues at coordinate 11,231,688 of CM034615.1, read as the reverse complement.
GTTTATAACCTTTAGCAACCAACCGTGCCTTGAATCTGTCTACTCCTCCATCAGGCTTATACTTCATCTTGTAAACCTACTTAACACCAATGGGTTTCTTGCCACTTGGAAGATTTGTAAGCTCCCAAGTATCATTCTTTTCAATGCCATGAATTTCTTCCACTATTGCCTTTTCCAATGATCCTCACGAACAGCATCTTCAAAATCAACAGGGTCACAATCTACAAAAAGAACAAAATTAACAACATCTTCGTCATATAAATTTTTGAGAGTGACCATCAACAATATATTCCTGTAAATGAGCTGGTAGATGCCTTTGTCTTTGTGGCTGACCAGACTGCACAAAAATAGGTTAAGTAGGAACTTGTTGCTATTTGTGTAAAATGAGCTAATTGACCTCATTATCATCACTATTATCAAAATATGAAGACTGTGGAGGACGGCTAACCGAATCATTTGACCCCCTTTTTTGACCAATTCCAGGCACCTTTCTCATCAAAATTCACATCTCTACTAAAAGTAGTCTTCTTTGTCACAGGGTTGTATAACTTATACCCTTTTGTTTTAGGACTGTAGCTAGTAAAAATGCACTTTTCTATCTTATCATTAAGTTTCTTCTTGAGAGCATCTGGAACATGTGCATATGCCAAATAGCCAAATATTTTAAGATGAGAGATATTTTGCTTTTTACCAGACCAAACCTCATAAAAAGCCTTCCCACCATTGCGTCTAGTAGGGCATCTATTCAACACATATATAGCACATGAAACCGCATCTACCCAAAAACCTTTGGGCATATGTTTGGCAACCATCATTGACCACACCATGTCCATCACAGTTCTATTCTTCCTTTCTGCAATGCCATTTTGCTGAGGAGTATACCTTGTTGTCAACTGATGCTTGATCCCATGTTGTGCCAAAAAATCATCACACACTGTATATCCTGTTCCTCTATCAGTTCTCAGAGTTTTGATGGAGTAACCACTTTTCTTCTCAACATATACTTTAAAACTTTTAAATATATCACAAGCATCAGACTTATTTTTCAAAAAATAAACCCAAGTCTTTCTACTGAAATTATTAATGAAAGTAATAAAATATTCATTACCTTTATTATAAGGAACATTCACTGTACATAAATCAGAGTGAATGAGTTGTAAAGGTTCTTTTGCCTTCCAAGCCTCCCATTTAGGAAATGGGTCTCGATGTTTCTTACCTAGAATATAGGACTCACACTGTCTATAGTGAAAGTTAATGGAAGGTAGCCCAAAACAATGTGCCAAAAACTGCAATCCACGAAAGTGAATGTGCCCAAATATCAGTGCCACAACCAGGTATCATCAACTTCAACAGAGTTAAAACAAGGTGAACCCCCACAATTCAAAATAATAGGAAACAATCTACTATTGGTCATATTCACTTTTGTAATGAAACCCAATCGATCATCAATGATGGTGTATACGCGTTTTCAAAAATCCAAATCATAATTCTTCTCTTGAAATTGAGCCAAACTCAAGAGATTTTGATACAAAATAGGCACATAATACACATCAACAATGGCACTTTTTGCGCCATTTTTCAAGATAATAGGAATATCTCCTTTACCACATACAGGCACTACATGGTTATTACCAAAACAAACATTGGATTTAAATTATTTATTCAAATTTACAAATACTTCCTTTTTTCCAGTCATGTGGTTACTACATTCAGAGTCAACGTACCACATCTTATTTTTAGATTCCTTAGCCACACCAGCAGAAAATAAGATTGTCTCATGCTTTTCACCAAAACCTTCAACAATAGTAGCATTAACATCTTTATTTTCTAATTTATTATACCAACAATTCTTTTGGATATGGCCTATTTTACCACAATTAAAACATTTAGGCCTTTTTTTGCTGATTATTGTTGGAATTATAAAAAGTGCCTATTTGTTGGGAGGAATTGTTACCTCTACCTCTATCGCGACCACAAGAGTTACCTCTTTCACGTTCACAACCTTTGAAATTATGACCACGACCACCAGAAGTAGCACTATTGGATGAATCTTCACTGCTTTTCTCTTTAGCAGTCTGAATTTGCAAAGCTTGCAACACCTTCTGCACAGGCTCCTTTTCATGCAATTTATCTAATTTGCCATTAATTCTTTGTCCATGCAGTAGTAATGAACCTTGCAATTCATCAGCTGACAAAGTTGACATATCTTTTGTCTCTTGCATCACGACAATGACATGATCAAATTTTAATGGCAGAGTATTCAAGACCTTTTCTATAATGAGCTTATCAGTAAGATTATACACTTTAATTGCATCTCGTTCTTTATATCATTCAAACGAGAAAAAATACAACTCAATGGTCTCATTCTTTTCCATGCTACACAACTTAAATTTTCTTTTCAATGTTAACAAATTACTTTTTTGGACATTGCCAACGCCTCAATACGTTTTGGCCAAAATATCCCACACCTATTTTGGGGTTTTAACAGTAGATATTTTGCCAAATACAGAAACATCAATTGCCTAGTGAATTTGAGACAATGCCAAACTGTCGTTTTGTTTAGTCTCCTTATTGGCATTCACTGCTAAATTTTGTTGAACGTGGACTAACGAATTAAACGCGTTGAGATGCGTTTCCATCTGGATTCTCCAATAATTATAATATTGTTTACCTTTTAATTTGGGTACAAAACAATTAATATTCTGATTCGTCATAACTGCTAAATACCAACCAAGCTCTGATACCAAATATTGGGATAAAAATAATAAATTCCAAAAAACCACCATAAACCCGATCGACTCCAAACAATCCAAAAGAACAAAAATGATTTAGCCAGGAAACAACCATGGCTATGGTTGCACAAACAAACAAACAAACAAATTGATGGTGAACCCACACAACCAAAACAATTTGCTTGAATTTTAGGGAGAACTTCAACCAACAAACAAACAAACAAAGGAGAATTGAGTAGATGGCCCACACACAAACAAAACAAAATATGTCAGTTGAATGCAGAATGGGCAGCCAAGGTTTTGGAACAAAACTAAGCAAACCAAGCGACCAATAATAAAACAAGCC